>CM061157.1:29468477-29580754 GCA_030710495.1 Labroides dimidiatus | reverse complement strand
GAGAGAGAGAGAGGGAGAGAGAGGGAGAGAGAGAGAGAGAGAGGGGAGAGGGGGGGGGCAGAGAGAGCGAGAGAGGGAGGGGTGACAGAGACAGAGAGAGAGAGAGAGAGGGGGGGGTGACAGAGACACAGAGAGAGAGAGAGAGAGAGAGAGAAGGTTGAGGACAGGTATGACGTCAGCCATGTCTCACACACACACACACACACACACACACACACACACACACACACACACACACACACACACACACACACACCTCATACATATTTAAAAGTATCCAAAGCTGCAGTTTAACACCAGCACATCTGGAACATGTTTGAAACGTGTTTGAAACATGTTTGAAACGTGTTTAAATCTCCGTCTGTATAAAAGCAGAGGATCCACCTGATGAAGAGCAGAAGGTAACTGAGGTGTTTCCACAGACTGACGATGAAGACCAGTTCATCTGAGAGTGACCAAAGTGATTTTCATGTATTTCCAGCAGAGGGCAGAGTTTAAAGCTGCTCTGTGGTTTTTACTGAGACCATCAGAGAAAAACACTCTGATCACACGGGTTACTGAATCCTTTCACATGTTTGTTTCAACTAAACTCAAAAAATCTGCAGTCATCAAACTGAAGTGACAGTCAGGTTCAACCATCCCTGAAACCTGTGACTGTACACGGCAGCACAAGCCAAGTTTTACTGGTGACCTTTAACCCCCAGGATTTATCTCTGTCACAGAGAGAGAAGCTGTATCATCAAGAAACCCTCCGGCTCTAAGAGCTGCCTCTTTGTCAAGAAACCAAGTTTGAAGAAATCTAAACTGAGCCGTAACGTAACAGCTCGTCTGAGAGAGAGAGAGAGAGAGAGAGAGAGAGAGAGAGAGAGAGAGAGAGAGAGAGAGAGAGAGAGAGAGAGCTCCCATCTCATCAGGATGCAGCCGACAGTCCAAACAGACGATCAGAGTTTGAACACCAACTTTTCACCTCGTGTTTGAAATAAACAGTCACAGCCCTGAGAAGTGTTTCTTTATTTCAGTCACTCATTAAAGATAAACCTGTAACAAGTGTTCATGTGGTGTGAGACGTACCGTGGCTGTGAAGTTGATGCCGCCTTTGTCCTTCTTCTTGAAGCCAATGTTGGGCGGCTGCTTGTTGAGCCGAATGCCGAAGCCCTCCAGCTCGTGTTCTATCAGCTTCTTGTGTCCAAGAGGCTTCAACACATCGAGCACGATCAGGATCAGGTTACAAGTCCGAGCCACTAGACACAGGAGAGGAGGAGGAGGAGCAAGGAGGAGGAAGAGGAGGGGCAGGGAGGAGTGGAGGAAAAGAGGTTAGCGAGGAGCAGAGAGGAACCGAGTAGCTGTGCAGAGATGGATTCAGCTGGTGTTTGTCAGAGTTTGTTTTCTGTGCTGAAGCGTTTACTGTCAGCCTCATCAAAAGTTTCTTTCAAAAGCAGACGTGTTCATCTTCCTGCTGCCACAACAGACACAAAAATACACCTTCACCATCTTCTGCCCCGTTATGAAGCTTTACTCCTGCCATGAGGGACTCATACCAGCACTCAGCCATCAAAGACAGAAGAAGTTCTTATTAAAGGCACTTCATGAAGACAGACTCATCTTTTGTTCTCTCATCCTTTTTGTCACTGATCACATCTTTTACCTGCGATGACCTGTCTGCCTCTGCCTTTGCCATCCTTCGCTCCCTCGATGATTCCTGGCAGATCCAGGAGCTTCAAAAGGAAAAAGAAATCCATTAAAGGAGGAAGTGAAAACACGGTGCAGGTCCTGAGTAACTCAGAGAGTCTTGTACCTGAATTTTGGCCCCTTTGTAGCGAATGACTCCAGGTACTGTGGTGAGGGTGGTGAACTCGTAGGCTGCGACCTCAGAGTACACACCTGCAAGGTTACTGAGCAGCGTGGACTTTCCCACGGAGGGAAAACCGACAAAGCCGATTCGAGCATCGCCGGTTTTCGCCACATCGAAACCTAAAAGACAAAAAACAAATCAGCTGTTTGGACTGGAAAAATAAACAGGACAGGCCTGGACTCTGAGGAGCTGCTGAGTCAGCGTTTCAATGATCTTCAATCTGATTCTTTATAATCATTAATATGATTATTAATATAATTAACATCACATATTACAGACACACAACCTGAACGGTTTGAGCTCTTTCAGCTGTTAAACAACTCTCCTCATTCAGCTGAGCCGTGGGATATTTCTGTTGATATCTCTTCACTAGCCTTTACTTTTAAATGATAAAACTTTATTTAAAACATTCCCTCAGTCCAAACGAAGATGTATAAAATCTGACTCAGCAGCCTACGGTTGAGATTTCTGAGTTTATAATGTAAACACTTTGTTTTTCAGTGTTTTCTGCTGTGAGTGGACCCTCTGAATGTCAGCAGACCAGCCTACACCCTTCATACTCAGTGTTTCTGTGTGTTCAGCAGCCTGACAGCACACCTTCCCCTGTTGCACCACCGCTGCCTCCCTTTGGTGTGATGAGCTCCCTCCTCAGTTTTGCGAGACGGGCTTTGAGCAGACCCAAGTGGTGAGCTGTGGCCTTGTTCCTCTGCGTCCTGGCCATCTAGAGTTTCACAGAAATGACACCGACATGAGGACGTCATCCAGTATCACAGCTCGGTACTGTTTTTATAGTCTGATAGAAACAACTCAGTGTGTGGATATCAGCTTGTCTGAGGTATGTCCTCTCCTCCTCCATTGCTGGATTAGGATTAAAACTACCCAGAGATCTTTGTGGCTGAGGTTAAAAGTTATCTTTAATGGAGAGAAACTGTGTGATACATGACGGTGTAACAGATGCACTAACCAACACATAAAGGAGAAAACTCATGACTATAATAGAAGAACATTTTTCACGTCAATATTTGGATATTCTGAAAAGTTGATTATGAATATCATTAGAGATAAATAAAGACAGACCTGTGCTGGAATCTTTACATGACAGTCTCCAAGACAAAAGTGCTTTTTAAAGTATAACAATCTTCACCTCAGCTGAGTTTTATTTATATTATTTCAGTCACATGGTTTGAGTCTGTTCATCAGTCCTCTCTGTCAGTGAACAACTGATGCGATGAGCCATCAGAAACGATTGAAAACAAACTATAATGGAGAGGTACATGTTCCCTGTTTTATTATTACTAAGGTATTTTTAAATGACTGTGATTTTACACATCATAATAAATACGTTAGCTATAACCAAAAATGACTTCATTCGTTTTCCACGAAGACTTCTTTCCCCTCTGGCGCGTTAAAAACACCAGAACATACTCTGTGATTAAAGCTAACTCACACCGAGCTGATAACGGTACCGACATGAACTGTTAGTGCAGGATTAATGCTCACATTAAACATGTTGGCGCTCATTCATTTAACTGACAGCTCATCAAACCAACAGCTCTGGTCTCAGCTCAACCTGACGACATGGTTTCTGGAAGACGCTGCGTCTCTAATATCACAGTTTGTTTATTGGTACATTAGTAAGTGGAAAAGGTAAACGGTAACAGGTTAAATTGATGAGTAACTTTCTTATTTCACAGAGCTAACTGTCAAACAGACTGCAGTGTGCTGAGAGGCCCAGCTGTTTGAGCCTGGCTAATAACTGCTAACGGCTAGTTAGCAGTTAGCTAAAACGTGACTGATGGGATGGGTTAACCTGCTTTAAAGTCAAAACTTACCTCATTTTCAATCTCCGCTATTTTACACAGTATACTCATAGTGACTCCTCTTCACAGTCAACGTTACAGGATGGAGCTGCAGTGACTTCGCATTGAAGTTGTTAAAGTTTAATGTTGTTTAGCAACCACACCGCTCCACACCACGCAACTGCCGCTATGCGCAGCTTCACGAAAAATCTCGCGAGGATACAGTTTGTGGAAGCATGTGCCCGATGCACTGACTGGCAGAGGATAAGCTAACCAACGCAGGTTGGAGGCCTGTGTCCACATCCGCTGTCCTCCGTGTTTTTCTGTCCTGATCTTTGAAAGTCCTTCTGATAACTTCTTTTCTTCTGATCTTCACCATAGACTGTACAGCAATGATGGCGAGACATCTGGATCTGCTTCCATAAAAAAACAACCAAAGCTACAAATACACTCTTTATGATCAATATGATCTCTGTACAGCAGGGATGCACCTCACTGTCCAGTCACATGCCTCAGTGGTTGTCATTGGTTACCTTGGCTTAGAGGCTGTCACTCATGAATTGTAAGCATCCATAGGTCTTTGATTTTTAACACTTCAGTTTAACATGCTGTCATATGGTGCAATGTAACAACACCTTACAGGAAGTTAGGTGTATTCACCTTTAGGGTGACATTTAAAGAACATTGTTCTATAAAAAGAAGTTCATGCTTCAGTGATATGACATCATGAAAGCGTGGCATTTCAGTGGAAACATGTCAGAGTGATTTCTTCATCTCAAACAGTTTATTAGTTAAACTAAACTAAAGTGGTTTGAGTCTCAGCCTGAAACAGGCAGAATTGTCATGTTAGGTATTAAATTAGTCCAGTTCTTTATTTCAGTTTGTTTTAATAGAAATTCTACTCAGTAAGTCAAGTTATCTTTTAACGCTCTGCTTTTCTGTAGTTTTTAATTTAGTCATTTTTTTAGTTCATTTTTTTAATCTTTACTTTAGTTTAATCCAGATTTAATTTAAAGTTTGAGGATTGTATTGTTCTTTTCTTAGTTGATTATTTAGTTTGTTATTTTTTATTATTCCTGTTGATAATTTAATTTTTTATTGAGATATTTTTTATTCTGTTTTTAATTTTAGTTTGCCTTCAGGTGTTTGAATTTATTTTGATATTCAGTTTGTTATTTAAGATTTTGATTTTAATTTCATTTTGTATCATTTTAGAGTTTTTTTTTATTTTTTATTTGTTGGTTAATCAGTTTATTGTAGTTTTTTATTTTAGTTTGTTTTTCATGATTATCTTAGTTTTTATTTCAGTTTTTTATTTCAGTTTTTTTTTGTTGCTATTTTGTTGTTTGGTTTTGATTTAGGATTCAGGTTTATCATAGTTTTTTATTTTTTCATTTTTAATTCAAGGTTAATTAGGTTGTTACTGTAGTTATTTTATGTTGTTTATTTCAGTTTGATATTTGATTGGCAGGTTATGATGCCATGAAGAGGCTGTCATTTCTTTACTGTCTCCCATACGATGCCTTATGCCAAATATTACTTTTATTAGTATAACTTGCTGAGACTTTGGATCTCCAGCCCATTAGCAGCCGTATGATCCTCAGATTTACCTTTAAAACTGTGTTCAAGCCAAACTGTGAACCAGACGTTACAAACTGAGCTTTACATCATGTTGAAATGAGCTCAGACTGAAGCTGTTTACTCTTTACATGGAGGTGGTGTGTGTGTGTGTGTGTGTGTGTGTGTGTGTGTGTGTGTGTGTGTGTGTGTGTGTGTGTGGAGTTCAGGTCGGTGCAGTTGTTTCACACACAAACACAGATTTCCAACAGAATGAAGCCGGACACAGGCCTTTCTAATTCACATGTTTTTATTGTTTAGTTGTTTATTGTTTAAGTCGCATACAGTATAATCTCTCACTGGTTTCTATGTTGCTGAAGTCTGTGGACTGAACATCTGCCGTTTTTTGACCATCTGATTGACGTATTGGTTAGTGTGTGGGCTGGTTGAACAGGATCAGTGCTGCTGAGTTGACCAGATGTTGTATTTTGACCCATGCTATGCTAAAGGTTGCATTAACTATGTTTATACAGTGAGTATTGATGTCTAGAGGGTATACTGGCCACCTCAGGGCCTTACACACAGCTGATATGGAGTTAGAGTGTTTGACAGAATATCTGAATTTAAATATCTTCATTTGATTTTTGTCGTTTCTCTAAACCTACTGAATGCCGGCCACGGCAGGCGGGTTAACCAGCTCTGCTCTGGAGTGCTGCTCTTCCAGCTCCGCCAACAGCTTCATCCAAAATGTTTGCTGTAAAAATAAATGCAGTTTGTGGGGAAACGCAGGTTTAAGTGGTTAAGATCAGAAGAGGAGAAAATAACTGTGTGTGTGTGTGTGTGTGTGTGTGTGTGTGTCTTAGCTCCAGTCCAGACACTGTGAAAGCATATGCTAGCGATGCTGAGCCTGTCACTTCCTCCATGGTTCTGTTGTTTGTTAAGTGGTCGGAGGTGTGCTTGTCCTCATCAAAGAATACAAAAATAGGCTTTTTCTTTTTAAAAGGTAGATACGGTTACAGCAGGCTGTTCTTCAGCAGGTCGTCCACGCCCAGCTCAGGTGACAGGAAGCATGAGTAGCATATGAGAGACGGACAGGAGGTAAGACACAGCCAGACAGAGGGGTTGGCTGCTGAGAGAGGGCTCTGCGGGGCCCGGCTCAGCGGGCCCGGCTCAGCGGGCCCGGCTCAGGGGGCCCGGCTCAGGGGGCCCGGCTCAGGGGGCCCGGCTCAGCGGGCCCGGCTCAGCGGGCCCGGCTCAGCGGGCCCGGCAGGCTCAGGTCTCTGTTGATGCTTCTTATGGAATCGCAGACAGAAAGAAAGGGCTCTGACTTTGTTCATCAACACTAACCAGGACTTGAGAATTGACGATAATAAATCCATGCCCAAACATCTCAAATGTTCTTCTTTTAATGAGCAACGAATCTGAGTATCATACGTCAGTCAGCATTGAAGTGCATTGGTTAAAAAGTAAGTGCAAGTACAGACTTTGATGCATTCATTTTGACTAGAGGATTAAATTATTTGCAACGTCGCTCCCCAAAAATAGTCATTCTACGGGGGCCTCTGCAAAAGAAAACCGCTATAGTTGATGCTGTTTCTAACCTAAAAGATATATGCTTTTTTTTCCTCATTTCAAGCTTTTTAAATTATCGCTGAGTGACGGTGTGAAGGAGCGACTTTCATCTGCCCTCTGGTGTCAGTTCGCTCCAGTCCATCAAACCCAGCACTGTTCCTCAACGTCACTGTCATGCTCCCTGACTGATCTGCCCGCTGTTTCCTCAGTTTGCTTCGAGGAAACTGGACCAAGCCAGCAGAAGCTCAAAGTCGGTGAGAAGCACTATTTTAGTGCAATAGTTTCGCACCTCGCCACCTAAAACTGGCTTTCTCTGCATAGAGATGGAGTAGAGCTCAGGTGGAACCCTCATCCATAGGCCTTTGAGTTTGTACTGAGGAAGCGCCATTATTTGTGGTCATGTCATCAGAGCAAGGATAACAACACCTTTTGAGGTAATAAAAAACAAATAACAGCATGAAGTTATCCGTTAAAATGCATCGTCCCCAGTATCTAGGATTCTGTCATCAGAATTTTGGATAATACTTATTGAAACCATAAGGCTTTACGATAAATGCAACTTGGCCATATGATGGCGAAAGTCTTCAGTGGAGGCGTTCCCCGTGGACTCTAGCTGCTCTCGGAGGATGTGGGCGGTGCTGTGGAGGACGACCTCCGTCGGGAGACGGACTGTGAGCGCTCAGGGCTGTGTTTGTCGTAAGGCTGGAGCTGCACCTCCAGGAAGTCCCTGTGCTGCTGGCTGATCACCTGGCTGATGAGTCCAGGCAGAGCCTGCAAGTTACTCAGCAGAGTCTCCAGCTTTGTCTCCAGCAGAGCGATCCTCTTCTCCATGTCCTCGCCTCGCTCGTTCAAGTCTGATATCATGTCATACATGATGTTCTGAGTCTGGGACAAGGGGAGAGAAACACACACACCTGGTATGAGACACTGACAGAGGAGGCTTCTGTTGCTCACACAGACAGGAAGTAACAGGTTCCTTCAGTTCTTCAGTAAATATGTAGTTAACAGGTTAACTCTGAGAAGGAAAGGACAGAGGAGAGACGCTCAGCACTCTTCATTCAGACGAACCCTCCAGAGGAGAGCTGGAGCCAACCCTTCATCTAGAGGAGAGTGAAGCAGCCTGAGACGGACTGGAACAGACAGACCTGCCTGCATGTTCACAGAAAACTACACTTAAAGAAGGAAACCTGATCCTAAAATACAGCATGAACAGAAAACACTTACTGAAGCTCTTTGATGGAACATGATAAACACAGGTGTCAGCGCACATGTTGGTCATGGAACAACATGAATCTGTTGTTTCAGGTCAGTAATCAACATGAAACCCTGATGAGTGAATCCTTTCCCACGAGGCCGTCATGAATCAGTGTAAAGATTTAGTTTGCAGAATCTTTAAGCAGCTTTCTTTGTCCTCCAGGAGAGCAGGTGTTGACTGCAGAACATTTAATTTAAAACATTAAACAGTTGAGGAGGGACTTCAGGTTGAGATGTTTCAGCACTGAACGACCTTGAGAGGCAGCAGTATTTTATTTCACCAGCCGTTTACGATACTTCACGTTTCCAGCAGAGCACATTACACCGTCACCTTGAGGAGTCAGACATGAAAGGTGCCCGTCAGCGTTACCATGCTCTCTGCTTTTTGATGCCTCCTCCATCTCTTCAAAGTTGTTCCAAATAAAATCTCAAAGCTGTTTTTTTTTCCCCGTCCTGCGGATCAATCTTCAAAAAGTCACAGAAGAGGAAGAAATCTGTGTCACATCTGGGATGAGGCGTGGGCGTGATGCTGCTGGAGGGCGGATTGTGAGCTTTATTCAGCGGAAGACTAATAATCCCTGGCAGCCTACAGGCGACGGCATCCATCACCTACCTCTCCCTCTCCTGATTCCAGGCGGCAGTGATGGGATTTGTGATTTGTGGAAGGAAACAAATGGAATCCAACATTTAAACTGTCTGAGTTTTTAGGGTTTCAAAGGGGGGGGGGGCTTCCAGAAAATTTCTGGAAAATTTCCTGAAAAGTTACATGGGAAGTTTCAGGGATTTTGTTGCCGTCAACTTAAATCAATTTTTCTAAAAATCCCACGAAAATTTGACTCGGAAATTTTTGTAAACAACACTGAGCGACATACGCTCCAGAGAAGCTGGTCTACAGGATGCAGGGATGCTCTGTACGGAGGCCTGTTACTGCCATTCATGAAGAAAAAAAAAACACATCAGTATCCTTTCATAACATGACAAGTTTCCTGTTGTAACATTATCGTTTTTTCTTTTTCAACAAGATACGTTTGAGTTATTATGGTGTAAAAAATCATTATTGATATAATGGGATACTTTTATTTTTATGACGACAGATAATCCACCCTGAGAGCAACAGAGCGCTCTTTTTAACTGTTTCTCTGAGTGGCTCAAACCTCCTCGTTCCATCATCACAGACGGATGAAATCAAAGCTCACCTGTCCCTCAGGTGTCTCTTTTGACCAAGGCACATGTTCTCCATTAGAGGGCGATATGGGACAAATATGTCAGCAGGTTTTTATGGCAGGATCAGGATCTGGACTTGATCAGGACTGATCTGAACTGTTCCTCTGTGATTTTTGTCTTTTTTGCTCCATGTCATCACTTCAATCCAGTCTCGTTTCCTCTGATGTGATGAAGATGAACTTCTGGACTCGACGTCACTAAAACATGTCACTACGTTTTGTGTTATAATGAGATGAACAGTTATTATTATATTTTAAAGTTTCACCTTATAGCATTATAATTATGTATAATGTAATAATGTGAAAATATTTTGTTCCAACAGTAATTTTTTCTCCTGTTATAACAGGATACAGATCTTATTTTCCCTTGGCTTCAGTAACACTCGTGATTTTAAGTGTTATAATACGGTTAATAATGAGGTAATCAGGTTAATAATGAGGTAATCAGGTTAATAATGAGGTAATCAGGTTAATAATGAGGTAATCAGGCTCCTCATGCTGAAACGTGTCCGGTCTTGTCCCCTTGTGTAGATCATTAAAAGGTTCCTGATGGTTTGATATTCAAGGTCTGTTAACCAATGAGGGGGCGGCATCATAAACAGAGGACAGGTGTGTATAACCTGGACTCGTCTGACGCTGGTTTGAGTGATCCAGCCTGCACACAGACAGCTTCCACAGCCACGCATCAGTCGTGTCAGATAGATGATGATCATAACGATCATCTGTGGAGGAGGCGGTGAGCTCAGGGGACACGCTGCAATCAGAGGATTCCACATTCCACTGCAGTGCTGGTGCAGCTGCCAACCATCCGCTCAGCTTCCCTCTGTTCACTGGAGGAGTCTGACGCCACACTGCCCTCCTGTGGAGACAAGCTTTCATAACAGCGTTCACAGATCAACCTGAGCTGCGCCGGCGTCAGGCCACCTTTCCCAAAGTCACATCCTGATGGAGCAGTATGAACCAACAGCTCTGATGTGACACGCTGGAGTACTCCTGAATGTCAGAGCCCTCCTCTCCTCCTCTCCTCCTCTCCTCCTCACCTCCTCTCTCCTCTCCTCCTTTCCTCCTCTCTCCTCTCCTCCTCTCTCCTCTCCTCCTCTCCTCCTCTCCTCCTCTCTCCTCTCTCCTCTCCTCCTCTCCTCCTCTCTCCTCTCCTCCTCTCTCCTCTCTCCTCTCTCCTCTCTTCTCTCCTCCTCTCTCCTCTCCTCCTCTCCTCCTCTCTCCTCTCCTCCTTTCCTCCTCTCTCCTCTCCTCCTCTCCTCTCTCCTCTCCTCTCCTCCTCTCCTCCTCTCTCCTCCTCTCCTCTCTCCTCTCTCCTCTCCTCCTCTCTCCTCTCTCCTCTCCTCTCCTCTCCTCCTCTCCTCCTCTCTCCTCTCCTCCTCTCTCCTCTGCCTTTTCACTTCTGGCTGAATCATCAGTGTGTCTCCCTCTCCAGGTTACTCTTTCTGCTGTGTCAGGCTGGCGTGCTGCCTGGTCTCTCCCTGAGGTTTGTCAGCTTCTGTTAAGTGCATCTGGAGAGCGACATCAGAAAACACACGGGGGGAAAAACGGCGCAGGCTCCGGGGGGCTTTCTGGTAACTTTCATTCAGTAAATTCCTCACAGACACGTCCTTCGGTGAGTCATTGAGACCGTGAAATAAGATGAAGTCATTGTTTCAGAACCTCAGGTGAGCCCAGACAACCAAAAGCATCATACATGTGAAGTCTTTAGCACCTTGTCTGTTTATTTGACACCTGTAGACTTTCAGAAAACAACCAAAGCATTAACTTCAGTCACACAGAGGCAAACAAAGGAAGGAGGCATCAGACTCTGTCCTGATGGACAATGCAGCAGGAGACTGTTGGTCTAGCTTACCTTAGCAAGGTCCACTAGTGAGTTTGCTTGGTCATTCAGCTTGCGTTGCTCCATTTTAACACTTCTCAATCTGAACACAAGACCATTCAGACCCAGTGAATTAATGCTACAAGATCTCCAGCACCAGATATTTGTGCACACACAGAGGCATACACATGGAGGACACTCCTATAGGACATGCACAGGATGTGTGTAGAAAATGCAGGGGGGGGGGGCAGTCTGTTTGATTTGAGCCGCATGCAAGTGGAAGGGAGACCAAAGAGGGGAGGGGAGGGGGGGGCGGGTCTATGTGCAGGATATCCAACCTGCTCATACAACCAGGCTGAAGGAGAGAGGAGTCATCAGGTGTACGAGTGAAAACAGCGTTTATAAAGACCTCGCTCTACCTCAAACGAAGGCGGGAGAAAGATTACAACATGCCGGAAAAGGTCACTGCTGTACCTTTAAATTTCTCTCTCTGGTTAAACTCAACCTTTTTCTCTCCGTATGAATAATTGAGCCAGTCAAAAGCCACAGATATCAAACATTAATCTATGTAAACACGGAGCTGTGAGCTTCCTTTTGAGACAATGAAGGCAAGAAAAGTCTGATTTCTCAGTGATGGTGGAGCTGATGGAGCGATGAGTCCCTAAACGGCCACTTCCTGATCAACTGCTGCAAAAAAACGTCTCTCACCTTCTCCATAAGACGTGCTTAAATAATTCACATCTCCTGTTTAATTAGACTCCTGACGCCTCTGTTCACTCCTCCTCTCAGGGGCAGAAAAACAGCAACTGTGCAGAACTGAAGAGCGTCAACCTCACGTGGTGTGAAGATATTAAAGAGGTTTGTTTTTATCATTCAGATCACCCACACGTCTGTTAATTACACCGGGTGCATGATGGCGTCGGGTTCTAAACATGTGATCCCTCTGTGAGACCTGGACCCGGTTTGAGCGTGAGGTGATCATTAGGTCACAGAGCGAGAATCGAAGGAGGACTAATGAGGAGTGAGAGGGGGTTCAAAGGCAGCCTCTGGGGGTCTGCTAATTAGCTTAGCTTAGCTTAGCTTAGCTGCACCCATTCTCATGCAGTGCAGGATGCTTCGTCTGTGTCCCGAGGACAGGCAGAAGATGACAGGTTAGACCAACAGGGGGTGCCACAGGAGTCTGTAACGGAGACCAGGATGTCCTGACAGGACCCAAACGCTTCACACAGAGTCCAACAAACCCCGCAGAACATTAAAACAGGTCTGTGATGAAACGAGCAGAGGACAGCCTGTCTGACAGAGAGGGAGCTAACAGAGTGCTACATGAGCTTCTAGTGGATGTAAGACCTGTCATAGTTCGAGGTTTCACAGTTGGATGACCAATAGCTGTCACACGGAGGTCGAAGAACAGGGCAGCTGGAGGTCAGGATGCAGAGGCCTGTGCTTGCCCTCCTTTATTAGTCCACAAGTCTGAGGCCCCTCCGTCAATCACTCCCCACGGGCAGCTCTCCTTTTTGAATGGCCACGCTAAATCTGCTCGCTATCCATCAGGGAGGAAGAAACGGCTATGCTAAGCTTTCAGTTCCACACTAAATCACTGAGGGCAATCTCAGTTAGTGCTGCGCTGTATTTTTCACCTCTTCACTACTTTTTCCTCTCATACTGGAGAGAAAATGCAGATGTTCTTCCAGTTTCACAGACATTTGGTGAGCAGTTTGTCTTCTCTCAGCCCCTGCTGGCTGCCTCGCGCTGTCGGTCACAGTTGAAGCCTCTCGGGGCTCAAACTGGAGCGCTCCGGGGTGTTTACTCTGACCTTCCTCTCAGGTTGCTTTCCCGTCTCAATCCCCTCGTCTCCGAGCTAACGAGCACTCACATCTTGTCATGTTTCAACCTTGTGGACGGGAAGGGACGGCGTTCCCAGAGGGGCCGGGGACACCTGACTGAGCAGCTGCTACATACTGTAACGTAACACTGTGCTAAAACGCAGCGTCCTCCTGACCTCAGGGGCGTTCGAACCGTGCTAAATGCTAACCCTGCTAATTCTCCTCAGCGCACTGATGCATGACAGCTGTATGTCGATGTTATTATGCTGCTAACCAGGCACGATAACACCGGCTCAGTGTCTCCGCTACCGTGTCATCCAACAGGGAAAATCGAGGAAATGTGGCTGCAGAATGTAGCAACAGGCGTAACAATGGTTCCACACACCGAAAGATGACCCTGAGCCCTGATCTGAGCGAGACTGACTGCTGAGTTGTAGAACATGACTTGAGGGATATTAAAGATTAAATACTTGAGCTACTGCAGGTCTGTGTCCTGGAGAGAGAGAGAGAGAGAGAGAGAGAGAGAGAGAGAGAGAGAGAGAGAGAGAGAGAGAGAGAGAGGGGGGCTCTAGTCGTCATCCTTCGGTACGTGAAAGCACAGTTGGTTGGAGTTTAATCAGTGGATTTCTGATTAAAGATCAGATTCTCATCACATCCATGCAGAAATGGGAAGAAAAACACCCTCCATCACCGATAATTGAAATTCACTTAATAGACAACTGTGTGTGTGTGTGTGTGTGTGTGTGTGTGTGTGTGTGTGTGTGTGTGTGTGTGTGTGTACATGTGAGGCTGATGTGCAGTTTGTCACATGGTCAGGCGGCTCAGCTGGACCGATGCCTGCCTGATGGAACCCTCTGAATGAAGATGGTCTGCGTGTCTTGGTGTCGTTGGCGTCATTCTGTGGCATGAATTTCACTTATCGAATGAGGGAGTGTAATTTTTGTTTAAAGGTCACATTATAGGGTTGAAGGACAAGCTCTCGTTAGCATGCACACAACAGGTCTGCAGATCTACGTGTGAGGCGAAGACTTACTTTCGAGCTCTATCGCATTGTGTCGACACAAAGAGGAAAAAAAGGAAAACATGAAGTAGACAAATGAATTATTGCAACATCAGATGAACATATTCAGAGGGCACAGTGTGTCTGCTCTGCTCTCTGCTCTGAGCAGCAGCAGCAGCTCTTTATTCTTGACTTTCTTCTCCTCCTGCATCCTGCAGACTCTTATCTCCTTGTGTTGGTGGCTGCAGCTCTGCCTGCTCTTTAATCCCCCCCCCCCCGCGCTCTCTGGTCCTGTTTATCACAAGTCGAGTAAATCAGCACAACCTTGCTGCTAACTTCAGTAAACATTCGGTGACACAGGCAGCGCCTCGCAGCACCTCCCATCCTTTACGCTGACTGATTCAGACCTCAGAGGGAGTCCTCCCTGACGCTCTGACCCCGAGGAAACGGGCGCGATGCTATCGAACGCAGCGTTTACGATTGCTTCATGACAGGTCGAGGATGGCTGTAGGCCTTTTCCAACCTTTCACTTTTCCTCGCTTCCTGTCCTGCGTTCGTCTCAATCCAGAGTCTGTGCATCACATTCCCACTTCGCCGGCCACAGGCAACGATACAAGAAATCCCCCCGGACACCAGTGAGAACACAAAACTCTGTGAGATAAAGGTGTGACAGGGACATGCTGACACCGGACTGAGCAGCTGTCCTCGCACACAGAGCAGGACGTGACTTCCTCCCTCAGATCTGCTTCTTTATGGATTTAGCTCAGAGGGGATTTCCATTATTAGGCCTTCCCAAAGAGCAGGAGACGTGAGGCTCTGTCATCGCTGCTGCAAATCGCCTGAATGCGACAGCAGGGGACGTAATGACTCGACAAAGCAACCACGACGAAAGGCTATTAAACAGCAGAAATCTGGACGCAGGTTGCGGCAGCAGACACTTCTTGTTCCCCTCTTCCTGGTCATCAAACGTCGTAAATGTTTGTTTCAAAGAATCATGAGAAAATCAAAGTTGAGCACAGAAAAACCACAAGAAGCACACAGACAGAGAGAGGGGACGTTACCGGAGCACAGAGCTGCCTTTAAACACAGTGATCCCACATGGAGCTGCTGACTGAACAAACCACTGCCTGTGTGAAAAACACAAAACACAAAGAGCCCAGACTGGATGTGCCTGAGAGCACTGTAGGTTGCAGAAAAACAAGAGCGAGGTGAGGCTGAGATCGATACTGTTTCGGAGGTAGATAGCACTCCGGGAGTCCTCGGGGACCCACTAAGAGACTGGCTGACAGGTGAGTGTCCCACCAGCGAGAAAAGTACACCCAGACGTGTCAGCCATGAGGTCAGCGTGCGAGCTGACTCACACCGGAGAGACGCACAGAGTCAAACCAACAAATAAAGGTGAGCAAGAGAGGAAGAAGCGATCAATATCACGCCGCTGTGGATTCTGAAACCTGAGAATATTCCAGAAATGTTCCTGGAAGACTGCGTCTGCTGAAACACTGAACGTTTCCACAATCAACAAACATCTTATGGTATCTGACTGACTTCTAGTCAGGAAAAAAAAAAAAAAACGCTTTTAACATTTTACACATGCAGTTTACAACCCCAACTCAGTGAAGTTTGGACGCCGTGTAAAAAGTAAAAACAGAATCCGATGATTAGCTGATCCTGTTTAACCTAAATTCACCTGAACACACCACAAAGACCAGATATTTATTCTTCAAACTGATAAACTTTATTGTTTTTTGTAAATATTCACTCATTTTGAATTTGATGCTGCAACACGTTCCTAAAAAGCTGGGACAGGGTCAACAACAGACTGGGAAAGTTGAGGAATGCTCCAGAAACACCTGTTTGGAACATTCCACAGGTGAACAGGTTCATTGGAAACAGGTGAGGGTCATGATTGGGTATAAAAGGAGCATCCCTGAAAGGCTCAGTCGATCACAAGCAAGGATGGGGCGAGGTTCACCACTTTGTGAACAACTGCGTGAGCAAACAGTCCAACAGTTTAAGAACAATGTTTCTCAACAATGTGAAAGAATTGATGGATTTGATCATCTACAGTCCATAATATCATCAAAAGATTCAGAGAATCTGGAGAAATCTCTGCACGTAAGCAGCAAGGCTGAAAACCAACACTGAATGCCCGTGACCTTTGACCCCTCAGGCAGCACTGCATTAAAAACCAACATCATTGTGTAAAGGATATTACCACGTGGGCTCAGGAAGACTTCAGAAAACCATTGTCAGTTAACACAGTTCATCACTAACTCTACAAGTGACAGTTCAAACTCTACCATGCAAAGACAAAGACATATATCAACAACACCCAGAAACACCGCCGGCTTCTCTGGACCCGAGCTCATCTGAGATGGACTGACGCAAAGTGGAAAAGTCTGCTGTGGTCTGACGAGTCCACATTTCAAACTGTTTTTGTAAATCATGGACGTGGTGTCCTCCAGGCCAAAGAGGAAAAGGACAATCTGGATTGTTCTCAGGTCAAAGTCTCAAAGCCAGCATCTGTGATGGTATGGGGGTGTGTTAGTGCCCATGGCATGGCTAACTGGACCATCTGTGAAGGCTCCATTAATGCTGAAAGGTACATACAGGTTTTGGAGCAACATATGCTGCCATCCAAGCCACGTCTTTTTCAGGGACGTCCCTGCTTATTTCAGCAAGACAATGACAAGACACATTCTGCACCTGTTACAACAGCGTGGCTCTGTAGTAAAAGAGTGCAGGTATTAGACTGGCCTGCCTGCAGTCCAGACCTGTCTCCCATTGAAAATGTATGGAGCATTATGAAGCACAAAGTACAACAACAGAGACCCCGGACTGTTGATCAGCTGAAGCTGTTCATCAATCAAGAATGGTAAAGAATTCCACCTCCAAAGCTTCAACAGTTAGTGTCCTCAGTTCACAAACACTGACTGAGTGTTGATGAAGGAAAGATGATGGAACACAGAGGAAACATGAGCCTGAACCAGCTTTACAGGAACAAAAACAATAAAGTTTATCAGTTTGAAGAATAAATATCTGGTCTTTGTGGTGTGTTCAGGTGAATTTAGGTTAAACAGGATTTACAGATCACTGGATTCTGTTTTTATTTACCTTTTACGTCCAAACTTCACTGAGTTGAGGTTGTACAGGGAGGCAGCTCTTACTGAGTGTGTTTTACAACATGGAACTCCTGCATGAGTGAAACTACTACACTAAGAACAGGAGCATCCTGGGTAAGTTTTCCACCATCTGGTTACCCCCCCCGCCCCCCCAAAAAAACAAAAAAAAACAAGCAGGTTTGCTCATGACACAAATGACTCCATAATTAATACAAACGTGTGTCATTATTTGCCTGAATGTGCTCCAGAACTCCCTCACACGTCTACAGATTTGGAGTTAAAGTCAGAGGAAACGTCACGAAGCACGAGGGCCTTCACTGTTACAAATTTTGCTACAGGTGTCAAACAATTCAGATTCCAGGTTGTATCCATAGATCGACACGCGGTGAAATCAAAACAGAGGACATGAGCGAGTCAGGGTTCAGAGCAGGGAACCTACTGGTGAATGGCTTGGAGGAACTTCCTCTGGTGCTTCCTGACTCTGGCGTGGTCCATCTTTCTCACCAGTTTGGTGTTCTTGTAGATGAGCCACGTCTCCCTGAGAACGTTCGCAGCTGTGTTTTTCACCTGAAGGGAAAAAAAAACAGGAAAGACTCAAAGACAGAAAAAAAGATTCAAAGTGCCGTGAGGACCATCTGGAATCTGTGGAGTTTTACAGGATTAAGACTCCGTTACCCATGAGCACCATCACCTATCATTTGGAGAGCAGATCTTTTCAACTCTACACCATTTTTCCCAGGGTGCAAAGCGACAAGGTAACGTATTGATTTGTAGTTTTAAAGGTGTCAACAGTCAAACTTTGTAAAGTCAGTTTGTAGTTAAGTGTCCAGACGGTGAGCAGACTGTTCAGTGATCCTCACAGCCCGCTGCTCTGAGACGAGTCTGTAACGTCAGTGAATCCTGGTTCTGTCCTACCAGAGCTCATCAACCTCACCAACCTCACCAATCAGAGCTAACGTAGCCTCACACGACATTTTACTGACAGACTCTCAAGTTTGATCAGATCACTGCAGAATAACTGCTGCATGTGGGCTGAATGAACATTATCACAATCAGATTAACCCATGTTTTAGCCTTTAGCTTGTGTTTTAGCCTTTAGCTCAGGTTTTAACCTTTAGCTTGTGTTTTAGCCTTTAGCTTGTGTTTTAGCCTTTAGCTCAGGTTTTAACCTTTAGCTTGTGTTTTAGCCTTTAGCTTGTGTTTTAATCTTTAGCTTGTGTTTTAGCCTTTAGCTCAGGTTTTAACCTTTAGCTTGTGTTTTAGCCTTTAGCTTGTGTTTTAGCCTTTAGCTTGTGTTTTAGCCTTTAGCTCAGGTTTTAACCTTTAGCTTGTGTTTTAGCCTTTAGCTTGTGTTTTAGCCTTTAGCTTGTGTTTTAGCCTTTAGCTCAGGTTTTAACCTTTAGCTTGTGTTTTAGCCTTTAGCTTGTGTTTTAATCTTTAGCTTGTGTTTTAGCCTTTAGCTCAGGTTTTAACCTTTAGCTTGTGTTTTAATCTTTAGCTGTGTTTTAGCCTTTAGCTTGTGTTTTAGCCTTTAGCTCAGGTTTTAATCTTTAGCTGTGTTTTAGCCTTTAGCTCAGGTTTTAACCTTTAGCTTGTGTTTAAGCCTTTAGCTTGTGTTTTAGCCTTCAGCTCAGGTTTTAGCCTTTAGCTGTGTTTTAACCTTTAGCTTGTGTTTTAGCCTTTAGCTTGTGTTTTAGCCTTCAGCTCAGGTTTTAGCCTTCAGCTTGTGTTTAAGCCTTTAGCTTGTGTTTTAGCCTTCAGCTCAGGTTTTAGCCTTTAGCCTGTGTTTTTAGCCTTTAGCTCATGTTTTAGCCTTCAGCCTGTGCTCTCTCTCTCTCTCCTGTTTCTCTTTCTTCTTCTCTTCTGTCCTTTTCCTGTCTGTCAGTTCAGCTCCAGTCTCCTCCATCTCTACTAAATTAATCACAGAAATCGTTTCCAGCAGAGACAAACTCAGATCTTTCTTCTCTCTGATAAACTTTGTATCTTAAACTTCCTTTCATGAGCAAGCAGACCTTTCAAAGGTAGGTTGGACTCACTCTTTTTGTTAGCTGGGTGTCCATCATAAAATTGTGGACGTGTTTTTCAGCTTTGGTTAGTTCCAGTTTCTTTGCGACCACAGCCACCACCAAGGCCGTGCAGCCAGCACCCTGCAGGAGAAAAGACGGGAACAGATGAACGTCACAGATTTCTGCCGCTTGTCGGTGAAAACTTCAACAAACTTCTGTAAAAATGAAGAGCAATTCATGAGTTTAAAAACAAAAAAACTCCCTGAAGTTTGAAATATTCAATTCAGCTGCTGTGGAGAGGAAATTATGAGTCATACTGTTTTTATTTTTCCTTCACCTCTCGTTACTTCGTGTCAAATATGGCCTCAGTTTGCAGATTTTATTCGCCTGTTTTTAGTTTTTGCAGCAGAAAAACTTTCTTTCCGTGTGACCCTGAACCCCGTGGAGCGTTATTAAACGTTGACGGATTGATTGACTACCTTATTCCGTTTAGTTCTCAGCTCTTCTCCGGTTAGTTGGAGCATATTTTCTGACTGTCTTTCAAACAGAAAAAGACGGACCGCAGCTCTCACCATGATGCCTGTCAGGAGGCAGACTCCTTTTCCACAGTAGGTGTTTGGGACCATGTCCCCGTATCCAATGGTAAGAAACGTGATTGAGATCAACCACATGGCTCCTAGAAAGTTGCTGGTTATGTCCTGGTTGTCGTGGTACCTGTGGAGGGTCACAGATTGAGCAGACGTCAAAATATGTGTGCACAGAAGCTTCCTTTCCCCTCAGGCCTGAAGGTGTGTGACAGCCTGAATATCAGTGAGGAGGAGACTGCAGCGCTGCTATCATCTTAATCTTTTGGTCTTAAGGCTCAGACACTGGGTGAGCTTAGACGTGTGTACATTATCTATTTTTACACCTAATCTATGTTTCATGCAGAGCTGAGCTGAGCGGAGCAGAGAGGAGCAGAGAGGAGCAGAGAGGAGCAGAGCAGAGAGGAGCAGAGAGGAGCAGAGAGGAGCAAAGAGGAGCAGAGAGGAGCAAAGAGGAGCAGAGAGGAGCAGAGAGGAGCAGAGAGGAGCAGAGAGGAGCAGAGAGGAGCAAAGAGGAGCAGAGAGGAGCAGAGAGGAGCAGAGAGGAGCAGCATAGCGTGAGAAAGTGATCCAGGCACCTCTCGCAGGCTCTGACAGTCCATGCGGCGATGATCCACAGCGAGATGGTGAACACCAGCAGCACAGTGCCGGGACAGATGGTCATGAGGGTCTTCATCACGAAGCGCGTGTTGAAGTTAATCTTGTTGAGCGCCCCGATGCTGCGGGACGAGGCGTCCGTGAAGAGCTTGCTGTGCAGCAGCATGACACGAGCGATGAGGTACAGGCGCAGGAACATGGGGATGGACAGGATGATGTCCACGTCTGCATCCGTCTTGGAAGGGATGTAGGTGTAGGCCAGGCGTGCCGTCCAGGTGAAGGTGTAGTTCCCTGGGAGGGGGTGGATCGCACACACCAGGATCTCCAGACAGATGAAGAAGATGCGCTCATACGTCATGGCTATCCTCCAATCATCCGCCGCGTTGTCCACCATGAACAACTGCAAAGAGAGGGCAGGGTGAGAGAGGGTGAGACAGGGTGAGAGAGGGTGAGACAGGGTGAGAGAGGGTGAGACAGGGTGAGAGAGGGTGAGAGAGGGTGAGACAGGGTGAGAGAGGGTGAGAGAGGGTGAGACAGGGTGAGAGAGGGTGAGACAGGGTGAGAGAGGGTGAGAGAGGGTGAGACAGGGTGAGAGAGGGTGAGACAGGGTGAGAGAGGGTGAGAGAGGGTGAGAGAGGGTGAGAGAGAGGGTGAGACAGGGTGAGACAGGGTGAGAGAGGGTGAGACAGGGTGAGAGAGGGTGAGACAGGGTGAGAGAGGGTGAGAGAGGGTGAGACAGGGTGAGAGAGGGTGAGAGAGGGTGAGAGAGGGTGAGACAGGGTGAGAGAGGGTGAGAGAGAGGGTGAGACAGGGTGAGAGAGGGTGAGACAGGGTGAGACAGGGTGAGACAGGGTGAGAGAGGGCAGGGTGAGAGAGGGTGAGAGAGGGTGAGAGAGGGTGAGACAGGGTGAGAGAGGGTGAGAGAGGGTGAGAGAGGCTGAGACAGGGTGAGGCAGGGTGAGAGAGGCTGAGACAGGGTGAGAGAGGGTGAGAGAGGGTGAGACAGGGTGAGAGAGGGTGAGACAGGGTGAGAGAGGGTGAGAGAGGGTGAGAGAGGGTGAGACAGGGTGAGAGAGGGTGAGACAGGGTGAGAGAGGGTGAGAGAGGGTGAGAGAGGGTGAGACAGGGTGAGAGAGGGTGAGACAGGGTGAGAGAGGGTGAGACAGGGTGAGAGAGGGTGAGAGAGGGTGAGAGAGGGTGAGAGAGGGTGAGACAGGGTGAGAGAGGGTGAGACAGGGTGAGAGAGGGTGAGACAGGGTGAGAGAGGGTGAGAGAGGGTGAGACAGGGTGAGACAGGGTGAGAGAGGGTAAGACAGGGTGAGAGAGGGTGAGACAGGGTGAGAGAGGGTGAGAGAGGGTGAGACAGGGTGAGAGAGGGTGAGAGAGGGTGAGACAGGGTGAGAGAGGGTGAGACAGGGTGAGAGAGGGTGAGAGAGGGTGAGACAGGGTGAGACAGGGTGAGAGAGGGTGAGACAGGGTGAGAGAGGGCAGGGTGAGAGAAGGTGAGAGAGGGTGAGACAGGGTGAGAGAGGGTGAGAGAGGGTGAGAGAGGGCAGGGTGAGAGAGGGCAGGGTGAGAGAGGGCAGGGTGAGACCGGGTGAGACAGGGTGAGGCAGGGTGAGATAGGGTGAGAGAGGGTGAGAGAGGGTGAGAGAGGGTGAGAGAGGGTGAGAGAGGGTGAGACAGGGTGAGAGAGGGTGAGGCAGGGTGAGAGAGGGTGAGACAGGGTGAGGCAGGGTGAGGCAGGGTGAGAGAGGGTGAGACAGGGTGAGAGAGGGTGAGAGAGGGTGAGAGAGGGTGAGAAAGGGTGAGAGAGGGTGAGAGAGGGTGAGACAGGGTGAGAGAGGGTGAGGCAGGGTGAGAGAGGGTGAGACAGGGTGAGGCAGGGTGAGGCAGGGTGAGGGTGAGAGGCGTCAGGCCTTGCTCATGGTGACAGCAGGCTACAGGAGCTCCTCAGAGCTCAGGGATCAGTTGGAGCCTCCTGTCATCAGACC
The DNA here is from genome assembly GCA_030710495.1 of Labroides dimidiatus. Lineage (NCBI taxonomy): Eukaryota > Metazoa > Chordata > Actinopteri > Labriformes > Labridae > Labroides > Labroides dimidiatus. The sequence goes on along the minus strand of CM061157.1, from coordinate 29,558,549 downwards.
AGAAGCTGTTTGAATGAGGATGAAATGAAGGAGGAGCTGCAGACAAACATGATTAATAACTGCTGTGATGAGGAAACACTGCTCACTCTGAGGAGCCTGAACCATCACACCTGGTACCTGAGCAGACTGAGGAGCCTGAACCATCACACCTGGTACCTGAGCAGGCTGAGGAGCCTGAACCATCACACCTGGTACCTGAGCAGGCTGAGCCTGAACCATCACACCTGGTACCTGAGCAGGCTGAGGAGCCTGAACCATCACACCTGGTACCTGAGCAGGCTGAGGAGCCTGAACCATCACACCTGGTACCTGAGCAGGCTGAGGAGCCTGAACCATCACACCTGGTACCTGAGCAGACTGAGGAGCCTGAACCATCACACCTGGTACCTGAGCAGACTGAGGAGCCTGAACCATCACACCTGGTACCTGAGCAGGCTGAGGAGCCTGAACCATCACACCTGGTACCTGAGCAGACTGAGGAGCCTGAACCATCACACCTGGTACCTGAGCAGGCTGAGGAGCCTGAACCATCACACCTGGTACCTGAGCAGGCTGAGGAGCCTGAACCATCACACCTGGTACCTGAGCAGACTGAGGAGCCTGAACCATCACACCTGGTACCTGAGCAGACTGAGGAGCCTGAACCATCACACCTGGTACCTGAGCAGGCTGAGGAGCCTGAACCATCACACCTGGTACCTGAGCAGACTGAGGAGCCTGAACCATCACACCTGGTACCTGAGCAGGCTGAGGAGCCTGAACCATCACACCTGGTACCTGAGCAGACTGAGGAGCCTGAACCATCACACCTGGTACCTGAGCAGGCTGAGGAGCCTGAACCATCACACCTGGTACCTGAGCAGACTGAGGAGCCTGAACCATCACACCTGGTACCTGAGCAGGCTGAGGAGCCTGAACCATCACACCTGGTACCTGAGCAGGCTGAGGAGCCTGAACCATCACACCTGGTACCTGAGCAGGCTGAGGAGCCACAGCTTTCTTTCCTCTCTCTTTCAGAGGTTCCTGCCTTCAGGCCGGCAGCAGGATAATTACTGCGGTTAATTAGCTTCAAAGCTTCACAGCTCTGACTGTCACACTCACCTCAGACAGGTGTGACGCTGAAGCAGTCATTCTGACCTCATGTGAGGGCTGCTCTTTCTTCTTCTCTGTCTGAAGCCTGTTCAGGAACTGGAAAGGACTGATGTTTGTTTAATCTGTGCCTGTCGCTCTCACCTACTGAGTCCCAGTTCAGGGTCTGCATCCATCCTACGAGGGGCCACATCCGAAGACTGACTGCATCACAGCAGCACCTCAAACCTGTCCCTGACACGTCCTGAAGACAGTTTACTGATCGTCAGAACGTTTGAGGAAACGAAGGTAAACTGGAGCTGAACGATGAAGCAGACGCTCTGCGTCGCCTGTGAGAAATGACTGAATGTTATTGAACAGCTTCGTTTTCTGAACATCTGAAGCTGTTCTCCTGGGGTCAGAGGTCAATGACTCTTTATGAAACAGTCAGGGTGGGAGTAAAGTTTGTAACCCCCCCCCCACACACACACACACACACACACACACACACTCGAGTTTCAGACTGAAAACAGTAGGACGGTCCGTGTTACCCTGGCAGCATGCAGGAAGCATTTTCAGCTTCAAAGCTTTATGCTGATGGAACATCTGCCGCCTTCACGTCAGCATCAGGCTCCGGTCGCTCGGCCACCTCGTCCAGAAGGCAGGCCGCTCCGCTGGGGACCAGAGTGTGGGCGGATTTCTGCACCTCTCATCACTCTTCTCCACCCTGTCCTCCGTCATAAACACCCCCTTCTCACATGGTCCCCTCAGGTCCATCCCCTCCTCCCTCTCCATCACTTTCACTCCAATCTGCAGCTATCAGAAGATTCACTGCTGAGTGTATTCACCCTGAACTAACAGCTCAGCCCGTGACCGCCGTCTCCACCTCCTCCACCTCCTCCACAGTGATCCCCAATCACGCTATCTCCATCTTGCTCTGCTCGTGGGGTTTAATATTTGCTGCTGCAGGTGGAGGATTAAAGCCTCTCAAACTGTATTAGCTTCCTGAACGTTTGTCAAACAGCTCCTCTCTCTGACACACCGCGCTGATATTCCTCCACAGATGCTCCTGCTCCAAACACTCAATCATTTCAAGGTCCGTCTCAGCCTGCGTACGAGCCGTCACCGCCCAGAGGACACATCCCACAAAATGTTGCCGTCAGCAGCTTCAGGCCAGGTTTCCTGCTGGCTGTAACCATGAGAGCAGATCCTCCTCACAGCAGAGAAAGGAAAAACTGCACATGATTACATTTCACAGGGAAGCCCTCCTTTCATATGATTAGAGATGAGAAACACAATGTCCAGAGACTCCAAATGAAAACACAGAGCAGCGGCTGTGCTTTCAGCTCGAGCGGACAAACTGCTCCATCCCTCAGCTACGCTCATCTTTAGAGTTTAAAGTCTGAGGTCTGACTTCAGGCCCATCACACGGTCACCTGAAGGCTCAGAGAGGAAGTTGATATATATTTAAAGTTTGGAGGATGAGAAAGAATAAAAGAGGGTGAGCTGGCTGATAAAAGGAGGAGGGTTATGGATCTTTGGGCTTCCCTCTAACAGGTGTTAGAAAACCAGAGCAGTTCGATCAGTAACGTGACTCTAACAGTCGATCAAAAAACATATTTCTAACAATAACTGCAAAAAAAAATCATGTTTTGTTGTTGGGGTTTTATGATATGATGGTTTTCATTTCAGAAACTACTTCTGTCTGAAGAAAACACCTGATCAAAAGTTTCAGAGCAGTTTCAAAACGTGCAGTGAGACGAAAAGTTGATCAGTTTATTTAACTCAGCGATCAAAGGTGATCAGTCTCAGCTCAGCCTCTAAACCACTACTGTGACTTCCTGTCAGGTGATCACTCTCTCATGACCTCCTGATGGCGAAGGCTGAAAAGCTCTCTCTCTCTGCTCCACAGAAACCGTTCTTCTTTCTGACCTGTGCTGCTCTGTCGTTGTTTGTTTCAGACGTTTCCTCTGAAACTACCTGAGAGTGAAAACAGTCCAACCTGTGCAGATGCTGTATGCAAAGATCAACAGCACACCTGCTCTCCAAAAGTGAAGCAAACACAGCTCGTACTCCTTATTAAACCCATAAAGCTTCCTTCATGTAAACAGATGGCTCAAACAAAAAAAAAACAACTAAATGCATCAAATTCATTTTTAAACAAACATTTTTTGCCATTGTAGCAAAACTCCTGATTTAACCGTCTCAGGTGATTAGAAACAGGCTGAAAACGCAGTTTTTGTTTTTAATGAATACATAATTTAGTGTTGACAGAAAGAGAAGTTTTTTGATTTGATGGCGTTTCTCTAAAATAACTCTCTTGTGGAAACTGAAATTCAATCCATGCAAAGATTTAATCTTTCATTTTTCATACACACACATTCTGGTTTCTGCTAAAAGAAGAGACGCAGGAAGAGGAGGAGTTTAAATCATTTGCACTCACTCCACATGCGCTGGCTGCTTCCTCCATCTGTGCTGAAGGCAGGAGGAGTAAATGCAGTGGATTAATATTTAACCACACGAATGATTGTTCAGGTCCTGACGGTCATGGCGGCTGTGCTCACACATCGGCGTGACGTGTTTGACTCTGAGGCGAGGCCGTGACTGTGATACTCTCCTCGCTTCAGCACGTGAAGCGTGTTTATCTTTGTAAGTTTCATGAAGTCGTCTCTGTGATGAATCTTGTAGCAGAATGTGACCTGGACAGGAAGTCTGAGCAGACTTCATGAGTGTTCGCCAAAGCTCTCCACGTCACCCCGCGCTGCAGCGACGTGTGGAGGGAGAGGAAAGAGGCGCGCGGTCCAGGTCCTCAGACCAACTCTGTTAATTCACTCAGCTGCCGTTCAGCTGCTCTCTTTTTTAAAAACTGCTTCCTGTGTTTCATTAATTATAACTTGATGTGAATGTGAATAAGGAAATCTAAGAGCGTTAAACTCGTTTGCTTCTCTGAGTCAGAGTCTCCAGCTGAATGTCAGAGAGCCCGGTGAAGGGCCCCGCTTTGTACAAATATCAAACACGAGTTCAACTTCCTCCTCTGACCCCAGAATGTTCACACTCTTCCTTTAAGTTCAGACTTTACTGAATACATCGATTTATCTGAAACAGCAGCAGTTTTAAATCTGTGAGAAATAAAACTTTGAGTGTATTCAACACACACTGGGGCCCACACCGCCACTCGGCACCTCGCCAGTGACTCTCCATTTAGTTTAATTTGGAATTTCTCATTAAAGAAGTAAAGAAAAAAAAAAGCGTCCCAATCCGGGGAGGCTAATGGGATCAGTGACCCAGATTGTAAATTTAGCAGTGATACCTCACATAAACTTAAAGTGCTGAAACAGTCATATTCCTCACATGGGAGGAAGGTGTGTATTCATCACCATCAAGGACGAAGAAGACACTCAGGAAATCAATAAGACTGCACCGACACGTTCACACATGAGTGCTTCTCACACAGCCTGACGGCGCTCTGACGGCGCTCTGACGACACTCTGAGGGCGCTCTGACGACGCTGTGACGACACTCTGAGGGCGCTCTGACGGCGCTGTGACGACACTCTGAGGGCGCTCTGACGACACTCTGAGGGCGCTCTGACGACGCTGTGAGGGCGCTCTGACAACGCTGTGAGGGCGCTATGACAACGCTCTGAGGGCGCTATGACGACGTTCTGACGACGCTCTGAAGACGCTGTGACGCCGCTGTGACGCCACTCTGAGGACGCTCTGACGGCGCTGTGACGCCGCTGTGACGCCACTCTGAGGGCGCTCTGACGGCGCTGTGACAGCGCTCTGACGACACTCTGAGGGCGCTGTGAGGGCGCTATGACGACACTCTGAGGGCGCTATGACGACGTTCTGACGGCGCTCTGACGACGCTGTAACACCGCTGTGACGACGCTGTGACGATGCTCTGAGGGCGCTCTGACGACGCTCTGAGGGCGCTCTGATGGTGCTCTGACGGCGCTCTGACGACGCTCTGAGGGCGCTCTGATGGTGCTCTGACGGCGCTCTGACGGCGCTCTGAGGGCGCTCTGAGGGCGCTGTGAGGGCGCTATGACGACACTCTGAGGGCGCTATGACGACGTTCTGACGACGCTGTAACACCGCTGTGACGACGCTGTGACGATGCTCTGAGGGCGCTCTGACGACGCTCTGACGGCGCTCTGACGGCGCTCTGACGGCGCTCTGAGGGCGCTCTGAGGGCGCTCTGACGGCGCTCTGACGGCGCTCTGACGGCCTCTGACGGCGCTCTGACGGCGCTCTGAGGGCGCTCTGACGGCGCTCTGACGGCGCTATGACGGCCTCTGACGGCGCTCTGACGGCGCTCTGAGGGTGCTCTGACGGCGCTCTGACGGCGCAGCCGCTGGCTTAACTTTGACACACACTGAACCGCAGCAGTAAACACACGCTAATTATAGTCGTCAAGCTAATTATAGAGCCAAAAGAAAGTGTGTAAGGAGTGCAGGACAAGAGCACAACCAACACATGCTCAGCAACAAACCACACACGCCTGCACAATGCCTCTGCTGCTCATTCATATTTATTTAAAGCTACAATCAGAGCTCCCCCCAAACACAGAAAACACAGGGATGAATTTTTCAGAGGCAGTTGTTCATATCAAATGAGTGACACTGAGCTCCTTTAACAAACAGACATCTGTCAGAGAAGTGTGTAACTCTAACCACAGCTCGCCTTGTTCAGCCTTTCCAGCAGAGTGTAATGTAGACACAGAAACACAAGCTGTGACTCCACTCTGCTGGGGCGTCTTACTTACAGAATTAGGCCTCTGAAAGCAGCGAAATCTATTGTTTGCACACAGCGCAAGAAGCGTTTTATTTTACATTTTAAAGAACAAACCCCGCCTGTCAAAAGCAGTTACAAAGTTTGTTGCCTCAAAACAATGTAATTAAAGATTTACACGCAGGTTGCATAAGGAAAGCCTACTTGGTTGGTAAAAGCAATTATGGTAATGGATGACCTGAAATACAACACCCAAGGGCCCTTTACCTCAGAGCATCGAATATTCCATGCTAGCAGCAGAGAGACAGTTATGAGTGAGAGACGGAGGAACCGGCACGAGCTCTGGAAACAAAAAACAACAACAAAACACTGTGTGTTTCAAATCATCAAAACATGAAACACTTCAGAGTTAGTTTAAGGAGGCCGTCAAATTATTCAGACAATAACAGATATTGGACCAAGTCACTCTGTTCATCAAAAAGTGCTAAAAAAAAGGGTCAAATGTGACCTGAGAGCAGGACTGCAAACGAAAGAGTCTAAAAACTTCCATGAATTTTTTTTTTTTTTCACTTATTAACCTGAACGAGGTTTTCAAAACTGATCCTGACTGAATGCAAATGAAACTGTGTGCCATGAATCACATGTTCACATCTGACCCTCATCAGTCTCTGCTTCACCAGCCTGCAGCATGAACACTGAGACCAGGTCTCTGGATCTGGACTCTAGAAGTCCTGTCAGGGTCAGTTTGATGATGGTTCTGAGGTGAATATATTTGATGGTTTCACTTTAAGTTTGGACTCATTGAAGTTAAACTAACAAACACTCATCAGAATGTGTTTCATTTTTAGAGGCTAGCTAGCTGGTTAGCCTAACTAACCCAGTTTTCTGTTAGCTTAGCCAGATCAGACCACCAACTGACAGATGTGAGTAATTAGCATTGTAGCGAGCTAACATTGGTTAATGAATGAATAGTAATGACAGCTAGCTAACTGAACTTTGTGAAACTTGCACTGAATTATGTTAGCTCCTCTAACTTAGCTAGCTAGAAACAAACATGTTTTTGTTAGCTCCTGATCTTAGCCTATGTTGCTAGCTAGCTAGCTTAGTTTATGAATACCAGCTTTCATCTACCCATCTGTTTATTGGTCCATATAGTGGACCATGTAGTTCAACAGTTCTAAAAACTGTTTAGTGTCGTTTATAAATGTTGTTTCAGACGTGTTTACATGTTTGTTTGTTTATGATAAATATTGATGCTTCTATTCATGACAGTTAGACTCAGTTAGAGGAAAAAAATCAAAGAAAATAAATTTATAAAGTCATTTAAAAATGTGAGTGAAAAAGGGATTTTTTTATAAAATTATTTTCAATTAAGTAATTTATTTATTTATTTATTTATTTAGTAAATAATTTATAGCTAATCCAGAGGTACAATGACAGCACAAAGCCTGTAGTTTAACTTTTAATTTGCTCCTTCTGAGAACAAAACTGTCACAGAGCTGCAGCATGTTGTTAGTGAAGCTAACAGCATTTAATAAACCATCAGATCAAACAGACGTGTTCACGCTGCAGGAGACTGAGTGGAGAAACTATTCTGACCTGATTCTACTCACTGTCTGGGGGGAGGTCGTTTTTTCTTTATTTTCTATTTTTTGTTTTATGTGTGTGTGTGTGTGTGTGTGTTTATGTGTCTAATAGAGTCCAGTGTCTGTTTATTGATCTGAATGTAGGAACAGGTTCAGACAGCAGCTCATTTTAAAGGTGTTGTGTGTGATGAGCGGAGCTGTGTTTTCTATAATTAGCGCTCAAACTGTTGCTCTTCCTGTTTTTATACCCACTGCTTCACCTGTGACCCTTTTGGAGCATTTACCTGCTTGTTTACCTGAGAGGGCCCCTCGTGGTGATCGTCAAATGATGAAAACAAAACCCAAAAAACATCACAGGAAAAATGTGCTTAGACACGGTAACACGCTGAGCTCAATGCTAACAACAACAGGCTGCTCTGAATGACGAAGCTATCATTGTTTTTACCATTAACTGAGTTTCCTGTTTGAGCGCTCTGGTCACAGACGCCTGCAGAGGCTGATGGGTATGTCTCAGTTCTAACCCTGAAGGAACGGCACGGGAAGGTTAGCAACCAAACTGAGACGTTAACTAGAGTTAAAACCATCTGATACGATTCAAACATGAAACACCAGAATCAGCAAATATCACCTCAACCATGCTGCAGAGAAAAACCTGATTCAGCAGGGCTCATATGAGACTGTTCTGGACCAAAGTCTTGGACCATCTGTTGGACTGCCTCACATGGCGTACCGCTGGTCTGGACTTTGTAGGGTTAGGGTTTATATCTCCAACAGACTCAGGCTCTGAAACCCTCGTGCCCTGAGCGGTGACCTCATATCAGCCACGATAACAAACATACATGAAGCCCCCACACTGGAAAACACAGAGAAAATGTCACTCAATACATTGACCAATCAAATCGAGGACAGATCCAGCATCAGTGGACCTCGCCCTCACGTGCATCACGTCTCTCCCTCATAACGAGGAGGTTTCATTCAGGTCTGGTTCCAGATATCAGCACAGAGACGTCCTCTGACCGCGAGGACGGTCCCACGGGGGCTCACCTGCGATGCTAGCTGGGTTGGTTACTGGTTTCACTACGCTCAATATAACTAATGGAGTCCAGCTCAATATTTAATCTGTGTAATGTGGAGATGGGAACATATATCTTGTCAGTGAGAATGAAATCGCTCAATCTCATTAGTGAATTAGGTTGAGAGGTTTAGTCCAATTAGACATTAATGCAGCGCTTTATTTATGGTATCAAAGCGAGCCGCTAAGAGGCTGCTCTGCTGAATAAATCTGAAGGCGCCGTGGTTTCAGTTTGCTTTTTGTTTCTGAAATTAAGTCTCACATTTGCATTTACATTCTCTCATTCAAGCAAAGTAAATCCTCTCTCAGCTGAAGTGAAAGCTTCTTCTTCTTCTTCTTCTTCTTTAGCTTGAAGTGTTGCTGCTGCAGCCAAGTTGCACAAAACACCAGACCCCAAAACAATCTGCACGTTTAAAGTCACATGCACGGTCAGAATGTACTGAAAGCATGAATAAATAATCCTGAGGATTCTCGGCTCTTTGGGAGGCTGAGTGCCTCTGTCCTTGAAAGCCGGTACGTTCAGTGAAAACATGGAGGTCGTCGGCCAGCGCTGGTTATCTGACTCTCGTCTGGAGTCTCAGGTAGAGGGCAGATTTCACTGTGAGAAACTCTCCTGCAGTTACACCATATCTCTGACACATACGCAGCACCCAGGGGCGGTCTGACGAGCGCCGGCCAACTCTGACTTTGGCAGGATTTAGCTGGCACAGTTTAGGCGATGTGTTGTTGTTTTATCTTTTCTGCAGATTAAAATTGTTTCACTGCGTGACTGTGGAACATCAGCGCTGACTTTTATCACAGAAAGTGCACATCACAGCCGCCCTGCCCCCCCCCCCCTCAAAGCATTTCGCATCAGTTTGAGGAAACTCAGCAGAACTGTCATCACAAGGTAAAACGAGGAACGGCCTGAACGCCGTGCCCCTCGGCAAAGAGCCTTTGATGTGAGAGGAGGAGGAACCTCTGAAGCAGTGTCTGTTTCTGTCTGTTTTTAGGAACCAGTTGAACTCATCAACCGTCCACGCAGTGAGAACAGGAGCATGTTGCAGCTTTGACAATGACAAACCAAAGTCAGGAAGCAGCTACACACTCCAACCTCTCCGTTTCCTCTCCTACTGTACGGTAAGTAGCTGCCTGCCAGCGCAGCAAACTCAACCCAACTAAAAAGTCTAAAAATTACTCAGGCAAAACGCCAGCTGTCAACGAAAGACATCAGTGGCCGATATCAGGCCGATAAGACTTCAAGGAGAAGTTTAAAGTCAAACGGCATCACGCAGCCAAACAGGGATTAGACGCTGAGCGGACTTTTTTTAATTGTAGCTTGTTGGAACAAACCTGAGGACGTTTACCCCTCGCTGTTAAAACACGTCAGTCTCAGTGGGTCAAACATCACAGCACATGTAACCCTAAACACTCACTGACAGCTGGTGTCCAACACCCATCCAGCCTGGCCTGACCTCTGCAGTCTGCAGCTGTCAAAACTTTCTGTTGTTACAGCCGATAAAAATGAGAGGGCGCCGTCTTTACCCCGCCTGACGAGTAAATCAGTTTTAAGGGGCCAGAAGTGGTTGGAAAACATTTCATCACCCTGACTTATTCTCCACATCTGACAGGCATCTGTGGCTGCACATGGATGTGCATGGGTAATCAGGTTCACTGCAGGATCCACATTTTACACTTTCACATAAATAACTCTGAAAATTACATAACAGAGCAGGAGGAGACATGACAGATATGAAGAGAGGGTCACAAAGCAGGGAGGAGCGGTCAGACTCCGTGTCAGACGCCGATTACTCAACACTTTCTTTTAAGGTCTGTTTGTTAGAAGTGGAGCACAGCCTGGAGGAAACAATCCCATAAGCACCCAGAAAATTACTCAACCGACACCGTGTGAGAGCTGATTCTCAACCAGGAATTTCACCTGTTTCACAGTCAGGTCTGTCACAGTCTCGGGGGATTACTGCAGCGTATTGAAAATGGTGACTGGTGGCCTCAGACAGAGCTGAACAACATCTGATAGACTGCCTCAGGTGATGTGACTTCAGTCACTCTGAGCTCTGCAAATTTAAAGACGGAAATGAATAAATAAATCCAAAAACAGGAGAAGAAGACAGCTGCACCTGCTCCTTATACACACAGGTGAGCATCGCGAGGATACATTAGCTGCAGGTAACGCAGGAAACATAAGGACAGTGCTGGGCAGACTTCTGAGACCCTTTAAGGAGCTGCTTTAAATCTGACAAACTGCTCGAGATGAAGTCACTAAAATGATCGTCAGTCAGAGCGGAGGACGAGGTTATAATTTAACAAAAATCTTTGGCACCAGAGTCAATGGCAGTTGGGTCGTATGTAACATGACATCATCAATCAATCAATCAATCAATCAATCAATCAATCAATCAATCAATCAATCAATCAATCAATCAATCAATCCATAAACTTTTATCGTTATAGCAAATAAACCACTGCTCAAACTTCTTCACAGTGATCAAACAAAAATAAAAAAGGTACAGTTCAAAGATTCTATAGTGGAGACTATTTCAAAGAAAACAGAAATAAGATTGTAAAATTAAATTAAATTAAATTAAATTAAATTAAATTAAATTAAATTAAATTAAATTAAATTAAAAGGGTGGGAATGATAGCTGAAGATAAATAAAAGAACTAAAATACTGGGTTGATAAGATAAATAAAAAACAAATAAAAAAATTAAAAAAGGTAAACCTCGAGGTGGCCCTGTTAGGATCCAACCTGCAGCTTCCTGTTTCCTGTTTCCTGTTTCCTGTTTCCTTCACTTTCCTCAGAATAAAAGCAGGAAAAGCTAAAACAAACGATTTTTAAAAAACACACAAACCTCTGAATTTGTGGTCATAGGGTTAAAATCTGCTCCTCATCCATCTACGCTAGCTGTGCTAGGCTAGCAGTGCTAGGCTAGCAGTGCTAGGCTAGCAGTGCTAGGCTAGCAGTGCTAGGCTAGCTGCTAGCAGGGACCACTGTAATCTCTCACCAAACTGCTGGAGTTGGGTTGTGGCTGTTGTAGATTCAGAGACCTGAGGACAGACTGATTATTATAAACAGGTGTGTGGAGTTGATACGCAGGTAACGCAGGTTTAGAGCTCCTGAGATGAACTGCAGCATACAGAGAAAAAAAGAGGCTGAAACGACCTTTTTGTGGCTCCAGAAGAAGCAGAAGCTGCTGCTGATCAGCCTCAGGTGAAGTGAGTCACTCTGAGCCGAGGACTGAATGTTAAGAAATCACTTAGAGAAGAAAAACTGTCAGTGTGAGGTTTGACACATTCACAGCCTGCTCCTTCATCCAGTTATGCTAGCAGTTTGTTTGGTAGCTAACCACCAAACCCTGTCAGTCTGTGGGGAACTCAAACATGGAGGTCTGAGGAAGTGCTGCACATTTGAAGCGGAGCTGAATGACGCCGTGTGGCCTGAGTTACTCTGTTTGGTGTAACTGGAGTCGGTGAGCTTTGGGCTGAATTGCACAACTATAAAAAAAGCAGAGCCTGCTCCTGATGCATTAACGCTCGCAACTTTAGACGGCGTTAACTCTCAGATATCTCTGCTGCAGTTCCTCTGTGAATACAGCAGGTTTACAGATCCTCAGAGACAAAAGTGTCAATGAGAAGAATCTGCCTGTGTGGACTTTAGCAGCTTCAAACTACGCAGGCATAACATGCTGAAGTGATGTCACTTCAGTCGGGCTGAGTATTGATCAGATTTTATTGATATCAATGCTCGTATCGATTCCTCCTGTGAATTTTCAGTCTCAACAACATTTTATTGAGTTTATCAGTAAATCAATCTGAAGCTGGTCAGTGGATCTGGATATCTCTGGAGGTAAATAAATCAACATCAGTAAAAATCTCAGGTCATGTGACCTGGATGTGTTGTTTTGTTATGTGTTATTGACTGAAGTAGGCCATCTAGTGTCTGGAAGTGGTTACAGCAATGCTTTGAGTTGTTTGGAACCTTGAGCTTGCCGTAGTTTTCAGTGTTGTTTACAAAGAGTAACTGTGATATGTTTCTGTGATGAAAGATGAAATTCTGTTTGAAAAACAAAGTTAGATCCATGTATGCTAACCGCTAGCATATCAGTGCATTTTCCCATATACGTTAGCATGGAGCTAACGCTGTGTTTTCTCTGTGGTTTTTGCTCCATTAGCAGATGTTTAACATATTGAATGTGTTGAATATGAATCTCTTGTCAGAGAGTGATGTTCATTTCTTTGTGTGTTCAGTTTTACAGCTTCTTCAGTCAAACTCCAAGAGGAAAATCCTGAATCAGAGAAACTGTCATTCATATGCTAAGCTAAGCTAAGCTAGCTGGGGCAGAACAGTCAACGTGAGGTCCTGCTGCTCCAGCGTGACGTAAAGAACCAATGAGGGAATCATTTAGCATGAAGGCTAATGATGTGGATGGATGAAACTGTTTCTGATCAATAACAGGAACAGTGATCTAAACTCATCTCCTTAGCATGTTGCTCATCTCTACAAGAAGCAACTGGAGGCTACATCTGCTGCCATAAGCACAACACTGTCATATCTCTGACCAAATGGTGCGTGGTAACGTTGCATTGTGGGTAATGTGGGTGCCAGGTTGGACAGAAATGATGTTAAATCGCTTCATTAATTTAACAGATAGAAAAAAAACAAAACATCTTTTTTCAGGTGCAGAAACCAACACGGACACACCAGAGCCACCGTCTGCACACGTGGAGTCATTAGTGAGATAGATGGTGAATTAATTTGTCTGTGTGTGTGTGTGTGTGTGTGTGTGTGTGTGTGTGTGTGTGTGTGTGTGTGTGTGTGTGTGTGCAAGCACATATGTCAGTCTGCAGGAACAGAGTAATGACAGACCAACAACGACAGGCACAGAAGCCCCTCAGGCAGGGAAGGAGGGGAGCAGCTGGTGTGGTGGAAGCTGAAGTATAAACACAAGGAACTGCATTTAAAGAGTCCGACAGCGTCAGTTTACAGGAAGTGGCTGATCGTTTGTTCCAAAGGGGACTCCATGAATTAGCAAACAGACCTTAAATCAACTCACAGAAAATAGCAGGCAGGGAGTGAGAGACTGCAGAGACATGACGTCTCTGATTGGTTTAGAGCTTCAGGATCTGAATAAAGTCTTTATAAATCAGAGTGAACGCAGGATATGCAGCAAGAAGAGCATCTCAGTAATCAAGTCTGAGGAAACAACGGCTTTAATAAAGTTTTCTGAGTCAGTCAGCAGAAGAGGATATTTTCTCTTTTTGAGAGCAGAGCTATCCAGGGTGAGAAATGTTGGAGGTATTGACGTGACTGTCAGAGGAGTCTGGATCAGAGAGGTTTGAAACAAACGTCCTGTGAGGTAAATGTGCAGCTACTGACAATTAAAGGAATGAAAGGGAAAGCTTGTTTTAGAGCTAAAATTAAAACTACTTCAGCTGGAGTGCAGCGAGTGAGAGAATATTGCTCCGCTGCTTTCTTTCATGTTGGAGGAAGTGGATTCAGGGTCTTTGAACGTGCTATCAGCACCATATTCATCCATACAGAAGTGGAGCTGTGTCACAGAGTACTGCAGATAGAAAAGACTGAAAGCATGTGACACTTCTGGGCTTAAACAAAATATCTCAGCTGACAACCAGCTCAACAACAAGCTGCTACAACACGCTCAGTAGAAACCTGCTGTGATGAACAACGCACCCTCGCATCACAGTACTCACAAACAAAACGCTCCGTTTGTTAGCATGAGAGAAAAGTTTGGACTAGCAGGAGGTTAAAAGTATGTTTATGAATTAAATAATTCAGGCCGGATTAGAGGAAGAGGTGAGGAGGCCGAGGGGGGGGGGGGGGGGGGGGGTAAATGTGATACTTTCATGCAAACTTGTAATTTACAAACTGCCGGTGGAGAAGCGTCTGCAGGGGAAATGGAAACACTTGTGTTATGCATTGAAATATGTTAATGCTGTGTGTGTGTGCATTTCTATCATCCCTCATAAAGAAAGGTTTACAATGAGACATCTGAAGAGGGCGACACGTTTTACTGTCGGGCCGTTTCTATGACTGATTCTCCCCTGAGACCTGAGAGCAGTGTAAATACCAACAAGGCTGATTGATACACTGAGGATAACACAAAGCCAGAGGGACTCGTCCAACTTAATACCTTTCTCTTACTAAGACGTTTTCTACGTTTCCAACGAGATCAAGTGAAAAAAAAAAAAGCTGGATCAGCTCTGAACATTTAGCCGAAGGCATCTGAAAAAAAAAAAATCACAATCTGGTGTAAAAGGAAATCCATTAACATGATTAAACATGCTGTGGTTTCACTTTGCAGAGAATGCAGGAGCTGCGATTCTTTACAAGCAGCTTCCTTTTAAGTTGATTTCATTTGAAAAAAAAAAAAAAAAAGGAGGTGTGTGTGTGTGTGTGTGTGTGTGTGTGTGTGTGTGAGGGGGGGGGGTAGCATCTGAAGCATGAAAGCTTCCTGGCAACATGCATCTCTCACCCTGCAGAAACCATTAATTCTGTCAGTTCCATAAAGACACAAGTGCTGAAGAGCGCAGGAAAACTGGAAAGTAATGCAACAATGCTCTGAGGCAAGGTCATAAAACTGTCCGAGTGTTGGAACGCCAGAGGGGGGCTGACAATCTATATTCACCCACCGAGCCTGAGAGCAGTTACTAAATCTCATAGAGATGTATAATGAAGTGTTCAGGTGTGGGGTTAAGAGATGAGCAGAGGCCTCTGATCATCACAGCAGTCATTTATGCAATCACAGGGATGTTTGGGAAAGAGGAAGTGATGAAAAAAAAAAAAAGTTGTAATTTTTTCATGCTTCAGTTATAATCCAGTGCACAAGAAAACTGAAATGAACACCTAAAAAAAGAAACACTTCAAATGTGTAAAACTTACAACTTTCGATGTGATTATGAGAAAAGACATCAGGCATGAAAAGAGGCTGCTGAGCCTTTAACACCAACAGTTAAAGAGTAACAAAGGAGGTGGTACATTACCTGTATCTCTCTGGCATGGTATATGATAATCAGCCCCAGGAGAATGATTGTAGAAAGGCTTATCAGGCATTTTAGAGCTAATGAATACAGGGACTCCTGGAAGAGAGCGACAACACTAAAGCCCAACACAACACAACACACAGCATCATGACATGAAACACATCCAAGCTTCAGAGCAGGCATTAAAACATGTGTGTGAAAATCAGGACGAGGCTCGTGCCAGTTATCATTAAGCTAACTGAGTGTGACATGTGATATGTGTCTGTGCTGGGGGGTTCCCCTTCATAGCTGGGCAGCAGTGGGCCTGTTGGCCTGCATGTGACAGTGGGACTACATGGGACACTTCTCCTCCTCCTCTGGAACACTTTCAAACACGAGTTTCTGCTGATCCAGGGAGACCTGCTCCCTCTAAACCAACTCCTAACAGCTCTGTTTGGAGAAAATACGCACCTTTCCATAGGCTCCCCACGAGAGTTCAGTCTCTATAACCATAACAACGATCCCAAACATCCCAAAGATTAAAGCATAGTCGCTGAGCCGCTTCCTCTTCTCGAACAGGGCCCTCCTGTGTCCGAGCTTTTCCCCAATGTTCTGGTTTTTCTTTTTCCCCGATTTGCCGCCGCTGTGGCCGCAGCCTCCCCCTCCGTCCCCCGATGCGTAAGGCATGAGGGTGGTGGAATTATTCTCCGGCTTAGAGACTAAAGTGTCCGACGCATCTGCGGCGGAGATGGGCTGCAAAGGCTGGGACTCAGAATCAAACTCGTGTATGTTTCTGCGGGACGAGCTCAAGTTGCTCAGCGGCCGCATTACGCCGCCGTTGTATCTGCAGCTGCTCATGGCTATTTCATTGTAGGAGTTACTGTCTTTGTGGCTGCTGCCCAGGCTGCCCCGCTGCCGACCGCGGCACTGCTGCTGCTGCTGCTGCTGCTGCTGATGGTGAGGATGATGATGATTCCTGGTTGAACTACCATGACTAGAGGGTGTGAACTCACAGACGCTGTACTGACAGCCTTGCCTCGAAGACGTTTCCGAAGGTGTCCTTAAAGTTCCCACAGTGGTCGGCGACGTCCCGCGAAAGACGAGGCTTTTCCTCGCCTCACAGGTGCAGTTATTGCAGGTGCAGCAGTGCTCGTGCTGCTGCTGCTGCTGCTGCTGCTTGCTGATCCGATCCTCGCGCCCGCAGTAGTGCTGGTACTTACAGTGCTGGAGCTGCTGCTGCTGCTCTGGGAAGAAATCGTTCTGCAGCTGCAATGGGGTTTCCATGTCAGTGCTGCTGTTTAAAGCAGCAGTCGGGTACCACAGAGCCCCCGACAAAGGGCGTTGTGGTACTTACGGCAGGACGGAGCCGCGGCATGAATAGACCCATTTCGGCTCCGGTAGAATGAGAGCGGAGCCTCCGATTGGGCAGAGGGGACCAAAACAACTGGCTCGACGTCATGAAAAGGTTGCAACTGAGCTACGAAGTCCAGCCTTAATTCATCCAGATTAAATGAAACTACACTGAATTATTACTTTTGGGAAGTTTGGCTGATTTACCTGCATTTTCACACCTGAACAACAACCTTAACTCTGCGGTCAGGGATGTAAACTTCTCCCTGAAACTCCAGACTCAGAGAGTCAAAGCACATTAAAGAAGTTTATTCCTCCTTTCAGCTCTTATTAATGTCTCTTTGTTAATTCACCTGTCCTCTGTGAGGCGCACACCTGAGATACTCTCCATCTAACTGGTCTAATTTAGCTTCTTCCTCTGCCTGCCGGGCCTTATTCATCAATCCCACACTTATTCTCCATGACTTCATTAGAAACACACGTAGCTCACTGTCACAGCTGATTTACAAGCTGCTCCCGTTTCCATTCACGTGACCGCACGCGGCCTGTAGCACCTGAATGTCCGTGGGCTCGTGTCCGAAGCCACAGATTGATGTGGCCGCTGGTGGCTGCTTTATTAATGGAGTAGAAGAGTTATGTCACCCTAAGGAAATACAGCCCAGCTGGCTGAGACTGAGCAGCAGTGAAGGCATAAAGCAAAAGCTGAAACCCAATCATCCCCACAGCCCGGTGCGGAAGCAGCGGCACCTTCAGCCTCAGAGCTGCTGGGACACACTGGACTCATGTCTTTGTGTTTGTGGAGGGATTAAAGTCAGAGCTGCAGACTTGGTTCCTTTGCTTCTATTCAATGAAGTCATAAAGTGTCTTTTTCTTTCTCCGTGGCTCGAGCGCCACAGAGTCCAAGTACCAAATCCACAAAGTTACTCAAGGTGAGCCCTGAATATGAACTAAAGTCTAACATTCTTCAGAAACACTCGCTTCTATTTCTAATATGAATTATGAAAGTGGAGCTGTCCACGGTGCTGGAAGCCACTCCATCACGAGCTAACTTTCAGCACCGCGGACAGCTCCGCTCGCTCATTGATCACTACCGAGCCTTTAATAAAACAATCCGTCTGCCCAGGATCGCAATGCGCACTTACTCCTGATTGGCTGCAGCTGCCACGTGATACCTCCCACCTTTTCGAGGCGGAAGCTTCTTTTCTCTCTCTCTCTCTCTCTCTCTCTCTCTCTCTCTCTCTCTCTCTCTCTCTCTCTCTCTCTCTCTCTGTAATCCAGTGAATGAAGACAGTCTGCATAAATTCAAGCCTCATATCGGAAACAGGAAGGGTACAGGACCATATCAGGGTAATAAATTAGGCTTGTTATTATTCTGTGTGACAGTCTGAGGAACGGGACCAGTTCAGTTTATGTTGATGTAAACCCATGTGGTTAATGGTTAATCTATCTATCTATCTATCTATCTATCTATCTATCTATCTATCTATCTATCTATCTATCTATCTATCTATCTATCTGTTAAAACTGACATGGAATAAAATCTGTCTGTAAACGTTTCTATAAATTCAAAAAGACTCAGATGTGATTCATACATTTAATTTTTTAATAGGAATCAATACATGTTAATTATTCATGACTGAAGTTTGTACAGACCAATCAGAGCTCTGCTCGGGCTGTATTGTCAGGTGAACCCTGTAAGTTGTCCCATGAGAGTCTCTGGTTGATTATTCATCCAGTTAGATTTATAATGAAGCCACTATAATTAGCAGGAGTGCATTTATATCAGTCATGATCATATTATTCATTCATGTTCAGCGTTATTGTCTGTGAGACTGATTAATGCTCCCCCTGCTGGTTTAAAGGACATGTCAGAGTGCGACAGGAGCCGAAGTCCAGAGAGGGGAGCTGAGGGAGGGGCGGGACACATGTTTGTGTTGCTCACCTGTGCAAACTGACATGTTGGGAAACTCTGTAGCTTCTGTATGAAATCAGGCTGAGATAAATGGAGGCAGATGAGACACATTTTTTCAGTGTAGCTGCTGTCAGAAACAGACGGGTGACGTCACGAGGACCATGTCTATGCTCCAGCACCACTTCACTCCACAGCTCCATGCTGTGCTCAGACGGCCCTGTGAGGTGGATGGAGAACGTGTGCTGGGGCCTGAAG
Source organism: Labroides dimidiatus (assembly GCA_030710495.1). NCBI lineage: Eukaryota > Metazoa > Chordata > Actinopteri > Labriformes > Labridae > Labroides > Labroides dimidiatus. The sequence continues at coordinate 29,539,590 of CM061157.1, read as the reverse complement.
CAGAGCGAGCAGCCTGCTAATGTTGGACAGAAAGAGACGCTGCAGATGCTCAGCAGTCACTTTGAGGTGTCCTCTGAAGGTCCAGTGAGACGAAGAACACCAACAGCACCCTCGACCTCATGATGTTCGTCCTCAGAGTTCTGACCATTCTTCAGCCACCGTTTCACTGTGATCCTCTGCTATGAAGAGACACCTTCCAGAGAGTTCTTCCACATCAGAGACATCAGTAAAACACTTCAGTAACAAGTGGGGTTGATGCTGGGATCTATGTGCAGCCTAACAGTTTCTTACAGACTGTTCCTGATCAGCTCTCATCGTTCTGTTTGTAGCTGTTGGAGGAATAGTTTTTACAGTTTTCCTCCTCTCTTAAATTAATGATGTTTAATTTATTATTCAAACATAACCTCAGAATGATGTCCATGCTCATTGGCCTTTGAAACACATGTATGTTAAAAAAAACAAAGAAGGAGGTTTGCAGGAAGTTGTTTTTGAAAAGTTAAGTGTAAGCTGTGTTTTCACAGCCCTCTGTGTTCAGAGGTCTGATGTAAGTACTGTCAGGTTTGCTCCGTCACTTTGTTGCATATGGCAGCAAACCTTCCTGGAGCCTTGGAGGTGTTTCAGTGCTGAAAGTTATCAATATGTCTTTGCAAACATGTCAGCATGACAAATTCCTCTACATCCATTATTAAGAGAAGCGCTGCGTGTTCAGAGGACATTGATTACCTTTTAATTCCCGTGGTGATAACATGATGAATGGCTTTGTGGTGTGTTTTTATACACAAAGGTTTCTTTTTTAAACAAATGTTTTCAATAACTTTCCTTTCAGTCCTCTTTGGCTCCACAGATACAAAAAAAATGAAGCTCAAAAATAAAAGCTTCAAGTTAGAGCTGGATCAGGTCTGGACCAGCTCTTAGTTAGACTGCTACAGGCTTAGACCGCTGCCTGGTTCCCCTCTCTCCTCTGTCTGTCTGTCTGTCTGTCTGTCTGTCTGTCTGTCTGTCTGTCTGTCTGTCTGTCTGTCTGTCTGTCTGTCTGTCTGTCTGTCTGTCTGTCTGTTACTGACCACAGATGGATCTCTCCAGAGTCTAAGTTCCTCTGGATCTTTGCTGTGGACCTGACAGACTCCAGTTGCTACAGCTGTTAATAGTTTCATCATCATCATCATCATCATCATCATCATCACAAGCTGCAGAGGTCTCTACTCCTGGTGGGTTGAGACGATGTCCAGTTAGAGATGATGTTCAGGATCAACAATGAACGAAACAAAGGAAACTCTCTACAACCAAACATCAAATCCATCAAGAAGTTAAAGACAAACATGAAAAGACCAACAGAGAGCAGAACATCATCAGCAGGTCAGGAGATAATATCTGTTGCTAATCTGCACAATACAAATAAAGATTCACTGACTGACTTCTTTAAAAATGATTGATTCACCTCAGGCTGATCAGGAAGTTACTGTTTTCATCTGATCATTTTTGCACACTCAGCATTTCCTGTTGATTAAAAGATGAACAACAGTAAGCAAACATCAGTCACCATAAGAGCTGTGTGAAGAGTCTGCTGTCTGCAAACAGGAGGAGATTTATTAACGAGGAGAAAGGCTGTTTGACCCTTGACCCTGAGAGCGGCGGTCAGAGACTTGAGGAAGGACACCGTCCCATCAGTTTAACGGATTCATCCTGTTCTTCAAGGTGTTCAGTTCTCAGGTGTGATGCTGGTGGTACCCTCACTCTAACCCTGCAGTAGAAACAGAAAATAAAGAGCCTCCTGCTCCTGACGCGGGTCAGAGCAGTGAAACGGTGAAACGGTGAGAGCTTGCTGCTCTCCTCACTGCTCTCCTGCGTCCGTCTTTATTTATAGTTTCAAAGCAGCAGCAGCTTCCTCACAGTCTGGATATAAACTGATAAACGAAGGATTAAAAACAGAAAGAGAACAAAGTCTCCAAGAATAACAATCAAAGATGAGAACAGGAAGGAGCCTCCGTCAGACCCCCTGCAGGTTCATTTCATTAGACAGTGATTTCATGAAAATCTCCTGAGCTGCTCCGTGGAGCGTGAAATGTTTCTGATGCAGCGTGGAGCCGTATGGACACTGGATACCTGACGTGAGGGAGAAACATGCTGCGCCTGTTTTCACTCTGATGGCCCTGATACCTGAATCCAGAGGGCTGTTAGACGGGTCACACCTGACAGAAGAGCCGTTTGTGTCCAGCTCAAGATTTACAGGCAATTTGGTTTAAGTGCTACACTCAAGGCCGTGATGGGCCGATATACAGCATGGGAGGGAGACTCTCAGGTTTCCTGTGTGTTCTCCATGAGGAAGGAGGCGCACTGAGCCGGTTTGCTTGTGTTTATCATTTGGAGGATGGAGAACACACAGCAGGCCTGAGACCTGTGAGCTCCTTCTTCACTCTCAGGGTCGTTTTACGGACGGATGGCTCCGGCACGCTGAGAGTTAACGTGAGCACTGAGTCAACAGACTGAGGATTATCTGGATAATTCACCCAAACATGTTTCACTGAACATTGTCATCAGTATTATTAGAAGTGCTGTCAGGCTCCGTGTTTGTCCTGCTTCGTGTTGCTCTGTTCTCGTCTGGTTTCTGCCTCCAGAGATTAGAGAATTGATCCGTCCTGAGTGGCACTTTGAGGACAGATTTGACAAGCTCTGCACGTTTTATCTTTGAGTCCAGAGCATGTGCAGCTGTGTGATTGTTTTAGGCTTTGTGATTTTTTGTTTGGTGGTATAAATTTTGTTTGGGAGCAGCGCTGGTCGGACTCTGAGTGTGGTGAGCACCGCTCTGAGCACAGGCACGCTGACGAGGGTTAATCCTAAAGCCTGACATCGACTACATCTTTTCGCTTTCCTGCTCTTTGATGTCCTCCGGTCTGGAACCCATTATCCCGTCCCATCACCAACCACAGATGAGAAACTGCCACTTCAGCAGACTCTCGCAGCTCGTCGCTGTTCAGTGAAATAAGAAGAGTCTGTCCCTACATCTGTCTGCAGAGAGATAAAAAGCAGAATGTTGAATTCATTCTTATCAGGCTGCTCTTCTTTAGTCGCCACATTAAGGTTTCAGCTCACAGTAAGACAAGGAGTCCCAGAGCCAGGAGCCATTTAACATACCCACAGTTACTCTCTGCTGAGTGCAGGAAGCTCACACTCTGCTCTCACACTCGCTGTGTCACAGGTTTGAATGAAGGTGGGCAGTGAACGAGCTGGGATTCAAACTGTGAGGCTGCAGCGCTAACCGTTGCTCCACCGTGCAGCTCTCTTTTAATTTTAGTACATAAATATTAGTTTTCACTGTAAATATTTATCATTTCTACTTTTTTTTCCAGTGAAAACTTTTTATTTTGCAGTGTTTTGATTTACTGCTATAAAAACATTTGTTGGTTTTACGGTCTTTTACTGTTTCTATGTGACGGACTTCTGCTGTTTATTTCACAGGGAGAGGTGAACCCCCTCTCACTGACAGATTGTTACTGAGCAGCAAGCTCCGGTCTGGAAGTAGGAGACGATGCTGAAGTGTTCGTTGAGGCTCAGGAAGTACAGGAAGTCACAAACACACCAAAACAAACAAAGCAGAAATAAACCCGTTTACAGCCTGGAACCAAAACGTCTCCCGTCTGAATCCTTACTTTGACTAATAGCGCGCACTGTACGGGGTGGACTTCAGTTCGTCCAATCAGAGGCTCAGCTCAGCTCATGTGACTGCCAGGTGACCTATAGCTGTTAGTGTGGAGACTCAAAGCCCGCCTCATTTCCAATATGGCCGCATCCACTGATTTGCTTCCAAACTCTGTTTGAGAAACATGCGGTGACGTCATGAACTACGATCAGTAATCACAGACTTGAACAAACTTCTTCACCTCACTGTTAGTTTCTTACCAATAAGAGGATAAATGAAACCGTGACGATGGCGTCGAACCACCGACATGATTACAAATGATATAAGAGTGAAAGTGAATGTGTGAGGAGGAGTTATGTCAGGGAGCTGCTCGTCTTTCAGAGGAGCCAGTCTGAGGACGCTTCCTGTCTCTGTGGGGACTTTACAGACACTTCTGTTTCCTGATGTGACCCCCCCCCCCCCCCACACACACACACACACACTCCATGGTCTGCTCCTCTGTAGCACATTAAATATTTGTACCAGCACTGACTCCTCTTCTTCCACGTGGAAAAGCTCATAACCTGTGACTCTTAAAAAATGAATGATCATGTTTTTGTGTTCCTGCTCTGAGCTGGATGAGAAGCTTGAAGTCCGTCTCAAACGGTTTCCTTTAAAACGTGTAGAAACATCCAACACTGAGCTTCTGAAGCTGTGGTTTTAATGTTCTCATCAGACTTAACCTGAAAAGAACACATCAGTCTGACCGGAGACGCAGTGTTACGCTGGAGTCAGAGGAAAGGCGTCTCCACGAGAGCAACATGGAACTTTATGAGATCCAAAGAGCCTGTGGGTGTTTTTTATTGCCTGCATGTCACTGAACAATTCTTAAGTTGATGAAATTGTGATTTTGTTGCAGTCTCAGGATTTTTTTCAGCCCATCTTATAAACTTCATCTGAAATGCTTCAGTTAGTGTCAGCAGGACCCCCCCCAGTGTTTCTGAGAATATTCAGCAGTCACCTCGGCTGGACTGCAGTTCCCTCCTGGATAATGAGAATATAGTGAGTGTGTGTGTGTGTGTGTGTGTGTGTGTGTGTGTGTGTGTGTGTGTGTGTGTGTGTGAACCTGAACAGCTCCTTGTAAAGTGAACCTGTGAGCCATCCATTATTCATGGTGATCAAGCGTTGCCATGACTCTCTGTCTACTTGGGAGGACCCTACGAGTTTGGCACGACTCCTTGAGCGTTTCTGCTCCCTGGAGTTTCTCTGACTGACTGCAGCAGAGAGTTCAGACCCAACTGCTGTTTGTGTTTGTTTGGAGACTCATGCTGAGAATATCAACAGTGCTTCTGCCATGGCAGGTTTAAAGTCAACATGCAGTGACGGTGTGTGACAGACAGAAGACTGCTAGTACTTGATAAGCCTGGTCGCTAACAGGCTTCACTGATTATTTACTTTATTCATTTAAGAGTTAATTAATGCAGAAGATTTTCATATTTATAACTCTGCATATTCTTTCAGCCTCTTTGAAAACAGTTTTATAAAAGCATATTTACTGAATCAACCCTCTGGTGCATAAAGATCTCCTGAAGTCACTGGTCTTTATGGAGGAACTGCAGGTCAGCTCTCTGCTGCCACCTTCCTTTGAGCTCCATTCAGTGGTCAGGTGGTGTAACTGCAGGTACATTTTCTCTGACTCCAGATGGACACACTCATGGAGCTGTTATTACCTTTAAATCCTTCTGTTCCAAAAGAAGGTTAAAAAAATAAGATGATATGTAAAAACATCGAAGTAAACATGTTATCAGATTCTTTTTGTACCTTTTGTTTCAAACAAACATTGATTTCATACACAAAGTTAAACTGTGTAAAAATATTTTCAAATGTTTTTAAAGGAAATAAAAAAAAATAACAGAATTACCAGTAATAATAATAATAATAATAATAATAATAATAATAATAATAATAATAATAATAATAAATCAGAATAAATATATTAGCTTATTTATTTATTTGTTTGTTTGTTTGTTTGTTTATTTATTGTTTATTTATTTATTCTGTTTATTTATTTATGTATGTATGTTTTAAACATGGTTTAATTCATTGTTACATGGAGTCATATTGTTTCACGTTGAATGCTCAGGTGCATGTAGTCCACTGGGGTGGACATGACTGTAACTCTGTGAACAAAATATTAATATTTGAATAAAAATAAAGTTTTTGTTTTTTTTTTATCTCCTGGAGGATTAAAAACATTTCATGATTTTTTTTCCCCATAATTTCTGCATCAGAGGTTTAAATGACATCCTATTCACCTTCCACAGCTTCAGCTGGACTGTATGCTCCTTCTTCCATCAGGTGTTGATGCTACAAACATACTTTGGTTCCTCGGGCTCAATGGCAGTAGATGTCCATCCGGAGGAACTATGGCTCTAAGTTTAGTTCTGGGGTAATAAATTTACCCGCTCATCAGGAAATCAACAGCCTGCTCCTCTGAGCCTGTAGATGGTGGAGCAGTCGGGTGTTTAATCTGTTTTCCATGCTAACATGCTAACAGGCTAAAAGGCTAACATGCTAACATGCTAACTGCAGTGGTGCACATAACACTGCAGGCCTTTCTTTGCCCTCTATGGTTCAAGTTTTGCTGATTAGCCTTTGTTGTTGTCTAACTGCCCCCTACTGGTCTGGTGGAGTGTTGCAATCACTTTTATTTTTTTCTCCATATGTTCAGACAAACTTTGGGCCACAGGAACCCTTTAGTTCTTATTTGTTGTCCTTGTTCTACAAGAAACTAAAAGTTCCTGGACTTTCTGGCTGAGTTAGCATTCATTAATCAGCACCAAAACATATTTAGACTCATCTTTATGTTTGTAAACATGCAGCCCACAGCGCTCTAAAAAAAGAACAGGGTGAAAATGATCATCAGTAACTGGGGATTGTGGGAAAGTTCCAGTCTGGACCAGTGGACCAGTGGACCAGGCCGTCTTCTCTGCATGTAAATGTTCAACAGCAGCAGGAGACGAGCAGAGTCACAAAATCAACACAGTGCGTCCAGTTACTCTGCAATCTGTTAGCTAACGCCGGCAAACATTAGCTTTATGAGCTGCTGCTGAGGCCGGACCATAAAAGCTGGAGCTGCATTGATCCAGTCTGTTTGTGAAGAAACATTTCAACTAATGTATGAAAATGTTCTCTGTGAGAAAACCTGAATTAGCTCAAAGTTATTGATCCAGAGCCGCTGACGCAGCAGTCACAGGCTCCACAGAGGAGAGCACACACACACACACACACACACACACACACACACACAGCTCTGTCTGTTCACAGCGTGTAGTCCAACAAACAGGCCCCTGACTGCTGATAATAACTTTAATCCAGCTTTAAAGTTGGTGATGTACAGCTCTCTGTGGCTGAACAGCTGCTCCTTCCTGCATGTTGTTGTTCGTGGATTCAGGCCTCCATAAAATCTGCACTGTAAGGCTTTCAGAGCCAGCGGCATCATTTTGTCCTGCATTAGCCACTTGCTAATAAACTGTCCACTTCAGAGACAGATTGTTTTTACCGTTAAAAAAAAATGTGCGGTGCAATTTGTGGCGGCTTGATTTTTATATGTTGTAACAGTTTTACAGCTGAGGATTTAGCTCTGCTCTTTTGTGATCCAATTTCAGACTTTTCCATTTCCTCTCTGTGTTCTCAGTGGCAATAAAAGCAGTCATCCTTCTCCTCTGCCTCCGTCAGGTGCAGCACATCCACCGGCTCTCATTTATACTCCGTATCTAGTCTCACTTTCCCCTCCTCAAACACAATGAGGCGCAGCTCTGTATTTCTCACTCTGATTGCTGTGCCCTAATTCCTCCTCTCCTTCCTCCTCTGCTCCTTCTCTTATTCTGGCTCTGAAGGTACAAGGTGGCACTTTTTAGCTCGTTAATCAGAATGTATTTTCTGTTCCTTATCAGACGCCTGAGGGAATTCAACCCACTAAGCACTTTTGGCACATCGCTGGTTTACACAGTGAGTAAGTCTGGAGCCTAACGGACTGAAACTTGTTCACTGGTTTTCAAAGTAAAGACACACACAGGCTCATGGATGAATCTCATGATGTTGACACGGTCAGAAACATGACTATCTTATCATTTGATGTTGTCGTTGTCCTGAAATAAGGTCGGCATGTTGGTCCAAAGTCAGGTCCAGAGACCAGCCGAGGCCTGAGGTTCATATGGCTCCCAGGTTTCACCTCACAACGTGTTCATTATGAGACTGACGTGAACCATGTTCTAAATGATGCAAACATTTACATTTCATGTCAAGTGCACAAACAAAACCAAAGTTTACCTCATACCATCTCAGTAAACTGCGTTTGGACTGTGCGTAGTAAACAACCCGAGTTCCAGAGACGTTCAGACGTCGTGTCAAACAAAAATAAAAACAGAGATTTACAAATCCTGTTCAACATAAATTCAACTGAACACACCACAAACATCAAACTAATACATTTTGTTTTTTTGTAAATATTCACTCGTTTTGAATTTGATGCCATGGTTAGTGAATAGGTCCCTCTTTGAAAACAGTTTGCTGAGATAAAGAGTCTGATCTCATCTTAACTCACCATGAGTAGAGACCTCTGAAGCATGACGTCAGTCACACTGAGACGCACGTACTTCCTTTACCAGGACGCCCGTACGAGCTGCCCGTCTCTCTGGAACCGAAGCATGTACCATGTGTAATGTGCATCCCTGGCTGTTGTTGAGTCTTGAGTCTTCTTCAGAAAACACCTCTCCTGACATTTCTCTAGAAGTTTCTGTCTGTCACCGTCTCTCTCTCTCTCTCTCTCTCTCTCTCTGCCAGAGTGTGTTTTCAGCAGCAGCGGCCTCCTGGTGACCCTGCAGGACAGCTGTCAGCAGCTCTGCCCTGGAGGTCAGCTGTGCATCACCTCACAGCTCAGGCTGACGGACGCTGCACAAAGTTCCTGCTTCTAGTCAGAGGTCTCATTAGTCAGCTTCAGGAGCAGAGCCTGGGACGTTCCAACCAAAGGGTCCTTACTGGTCCCGACATGGTCGGGGTCACCAGAGGGTGTTTCTTTATAAAAGCATCACTCTTACACACGTGAACTCAGAGTGTGAGGCCTGCGCTCAGGATGAGTTTGCTGATGCTTCAGGTTCGCTGGTTAAAGATGAGATTTTCTGCTTTCCCCTGTTTTAAACACAGACATGAAGAACCAGTCCTGGAGGTTCAGACTGAGCATGTGCAGATTTTGATGAAAACGCTCTGCTCTAAAACTGCACCAGATCTTCACCACCTCCTGTATGTGACTGTGTGATGTGATCTGTTGGGTAATCGTTGTCATCTGGTCTTTAAGTTCTTATGTTTCTTTGTTCTTCTTGTTTTTACTCTCTGCATCATTTTAAACGAGGGTCGCCCTCAATGATTATTCTAGAAACTTTAATTAAAGGTTGATGATGATGATAGTTTCAAACCTGACAGGCCTCCAGAGGTCTGGCCAATCAGAGGGAAGGGGGGTCTGTGGAGCAGTAAGCCTTAAAGAGACGGGAGCTAAAACAGAGTGTTTCAGACAGAGGCTGAAAGAAGAGTTCAAAAGCAGCAGAGAGAAAAATAGATTTATATATATTTTACCTGTGAATCATGTAAAGCCACTACAGGGGTACCAGAGGGACAGTATAGAGTCTTAAAAAAGCAGAGTACCCCCTCTTTAAGTTCTGTTTACATCATGCTTTGTCCTCATTGCTGATCCTGGAGCAGGGTTAGTAAAAAGACGTTTGGTTTCTGTTAAAATATCATTTTAGGTGCAGGAACTCTGCGGTCGGGGCTTCACCACATCAAAAAACAACAACAGCAGCTGTGAGCAGGATTATGAGTCAGGTCTGAAGATGCTTCAGTGATCTTTGAGGATGATTACTGGGACAGCAGAGCTGTTCTGGCTGCCTTTAACTGACTGCAGGTGTTAAAGTCAGAGTTTAGTGAGTCTTCTTGTTATTATTAAAGATTATCAGTATTGTAAAATAAAGCTAATAAACAGCTGCATCAAACAAAGGACACCTGAATATGTCTGTGGGTTTTTTTTAATCAGTGCTACATGAAATAAATGTCAACGAGCTTCAGCTCCATGTTTCAGTCAGTTTGAACTTCCTGTGTGGTTTGAAGCGTGTTGGGCTCAGCAGAGCTACATTAATATGACTGAATAAATCCCTGCTCACTGCTCACTGCTGCAGTCTGAATCAGTTAAAGAGTAAAAAGTCTGTTGGACTTTATAGGAGGGTCAAAGGACACGATTTCAGAGGAGCTGCTGATGAATATTTAATGGTTACATACTTGTTGCCTGTGTCTGTTTTGCATAATCAAATCATTACAGAATCAGAGTTTTTAGGTTGTTGGAGTAAATTTCTCTTTGTGTTTTCCAAACGTCCTCTGACCTAAAATATCTCATCGCCTCATCGCCTTATCCTCATCCAGCCCGTCCGGCTGCTCGCACCTTCAGACCATTTAGAAACTAATTTTTCACACTGCTTTGCATTTCGTCCTGCACTTGAGTAGGAAGTTAATGATTTCAGGGAACAGTAGTCGTCTCATCGGTTTAATGTGTGAATGATGCAGAAAGACGGCAGACTGGACAACAAGCCAACATGCCACAGTACATCAAACTCCTGGTGGGTCGTGTTTTCATACTTTCTGTTTGTTCTTCTTTTTTTTGTCTTTTTTTAAATAATTAAACAGGCGCTGAGGAATGTAAGCTTTCAGCTCTGTGTGTATTAGAGTATAATTCATAAATAACCTGTTTGTTCACGTGTGTGTAACTCCTGCAGCTCGACTGTCCTCTTGTTATCGCTGCTATTTTCTCTGCTGGAATTGGAGGAACTTTTAATTATGGCTTCAGTATTTCTGTGATGACTTCTCCGTCTAATGTGAGTAGAAACTGCAGTTGCAAAGAGGTGGAAAATTTACGGTAAACTTCAGGAAAGTGTCCCAAAAAATTCCATGAAAATTCTGAATTTTTTTTTTTTCACTTATTAACCTGAACGAGGCTTTTAAAACTGATCCTGACTGAATGTAAATGAAACTGTGTGCCATGAATCACATGTTCACATCTGATCCTCATCAGTTTCTGCTTCACTAGCCTGCAGCATTAACACTGAGACCACGTCTCTGGATCTGGACTCTAGAAGTCCTGTCAGGGTCAGGTTTGATGATGGTTTAACTTTAAGTTTGGACTCATTTAAGTTAAACTAACAAACACTCATCAGAATGTGTTTCATTTTTAGAGGCTAGCTAGCTGGTTAGCTATCCAGTTTTCTGTTAGCTCTGCCAGATCAGACCATCTGATGGATGTGAGTAATTAGCATTGTAGCGAGCTAACATTGGTTAATGAATGAATTGTAATGACAGCTAGCTGACTGAACTTTGTGAAACTTGCATTGAATTATGTTAGCTCCTCTACCTTAGCTAGCTAGAAACAAACATGTTTTTGTTAGCTCCTGATCTAAGCCTATGTTGCTAGCTAGCTAGCTTAGTCTATGAATACCAGCTTTCATCTACCCACCTGTTTATTGGTCCATATAGTGGACGGTGGGCTGATTATTTGATGGTCTGTTGATTAAAGTTCAACAGTTCTAAAACCTGTTTAGTGTCGTTTATAAATGTTGTTTCAGACATGTTTACATGTTTGTTTGTTTATGATAAATATTGATGCTTCTAGTCATGACAGTTAGACTCAGTTAGAGGAAAAAAATCAATGAAAATTAATTCATAATGTCATTTTAAAATATTACATTAGACATGTTTGCATGAGTGTCTGCTATTAAAAAAACAACATGGTTCATATTTATACATGAATGTTTCCAGGAAAATACAGTTAATCTAAATTACTGAAAATTCTGATGGAAAGTTTCAAACTTTGAAAATTCCCATAATTCTTCAGCCCCAGTAGAAATGCATGAAAATCAAAATGTGACGTTAAGAAATGGAGCGTTTTAAGATTCCAGCCTTTTAGAGGCATTTCTAGTCCCCTCATCAGGTAATGAAAAAAAAAGAAACTAAGAATCAAAATCAGAATCAGGTTTATTACCAAGTAGTTTTGACATTACGGGGAATTTTAGTGTCTTTTGGTGCAACAGTTAAAAGAAAACAGCGTAAAATAAAATAATATTAAGATTATAAAGAACAAAAATTAAAAATGAAATATATACAAATGTTCACAAAGAGAAGAAGAGATTAAAACATGAAGAGAATGATAGTTTGTTAAAGTGGGAGCTGTGCTTGACGGTGAAAATAAGCAATTGTGCATAATGAATGAATGAATGAATGAATGAATGAATGAATGAATGGATGGATGAATGAATGAATGAATGAATGGATGAATGACTTGTGTGTAATTAACTATTGTAGGGCACAAACATGAGCAGAGACCCTCACTCTGCTGGTGCTGTGTTTGCAGTTCATCAAGGAGCTGGTGAACGTCACCTGTCTGCACAGGTACCGTGTGGTCTTGGAGCAGTGGCAGCTCTCTCTCATCTGGTCTTTCATGGTGTCCATTTACTGCATCGGGGGGTTACTCGGGGGCATTGTGGCTGGCCCACTTCTCTCCAGATTTGGGAGGTCAGTGTTTGTGAACAACAACAACAGTTGAATAAAGTCTGGACTCATTCAGACACAGAGGACATCCTGGACCAGCAGACTTGCTGGTCCAGGATGTCCTCTGGCTGTCGTTCATCAGTCCGTCTCCCACAGAAAACGATGCCTTCTCTTCAACAACTTCGTGGCCATGACTGGAGCCGTGTTGATGATCTGCAGTAAACCAGCCGTGTCCTTTGAGATGATCATGGTGGGCAGGTTTCTCTACGGCATCAATTCAGGTGAACATGAGGGATAAACATCTGTTTCATCTGTGATGTCTTCAAAGATGGCCGCTCCATCGCTCTCTGCACCCTAATTAACCCTGCAGACAATCGATTTCTATCTTTACCTGTCACTGAAATAGTCCTCTCAGCCATTTTTCACTCAGTTATTGATCAGTATTGACTCTTCTTGAAATGTATGATTCCCCTGTGTGATCCTCCAGGACTCGGTCTCTCCGCTCAAACCATGTACCTCGTTGAATGCGCCCCCAAGAGGCTGCGGGGGATGGTGGGTGTGACGGTGGGTTCTTTCATTTCCCTGGGGAAGTTCAGCGGTCAGCTGCTGGGGATCAGGTGAGGTGACTGGAGTCATGGATACTGTGAGGGGTCGGGTGAGGGGTCGGGTGGTGCTGGGATGTAATAAGAGCCCCCATGGCATCAGGAGGAAATAACAACAAGAAGGTTTCTTTCCCACGAGGATGAAAAATAAACAATTAACTGACGGAGAGAAGTCTGAAAACGTTTAAGAGTACAAGAAAAAAATACAGTAAAAAAGATCAACAAGGGTAAGAACAAGTGAAACAGACGGGTTTAAAAAGAGCAACAAATCAATATCAAGAGAGATAAAAGCTTTAAAGGAGCATAAAGAAAGTTTAAAGAAGAAGAGGACATCACGTCAGAGAGCAGACAGCAAAGAGGACACGTGGAGGGATGAGATAAGGATCAATCAATCAATTAATGTATCAATCAATCAATCAATCAATCAATCAATTAATCAATTAATCAGTCGATGAGTAAATGGATGATTAAATGAAGCCAATAAAGGGGGTCAGAGGAGGTCTTAGATCAGGTCTTAGAATTAATCAAATCAAGTTTCCTGCTCCAGACACTAAAGTTTAAAGACCATTAGAAGAGCTCAGTCTCCTGCGTGTGTGTGTGTGTGTGTGTGTGTGTGTGTGTGTGTGTGTGTGTGTGTGTGTGTGTGTGTGTGTGTGTGTGTGCCTCTGGGAGCAGCAGTGAGGAGCTGTGTGTTCTATCAGAGCTCTCTTTGTGGGTGTTGGATCACCTGATCATGTAACAGCTCCACTGTTGAACGCTGCTGCTGCTGCTGCTCTTGCAGTGAGCTGCTGGGGACTCCTGAGAGGTGGCCGTGGCTTCTTGGTTTTAATGGCTTCGCTGCGTTGGTCCAGCTCTCCACGCTGCCCTTCCTGCCAGAGTCGCCCAGCTTTCTGCTGCTGGACAAAGGAGACCGGCCGGCCTGTGAGGAAGGTGAAACACACACTCCTCCTCCTCCTCCTCTCACAGGATCCCTACACACATTAATCCTTGTTAAGTTAATGGCCTGTGGCGTTATCGTCACATTAATCTGCTGCTTTATGACACCCCCCCCCCCCCCCCAGCCCTGAGGAGACTGTGGGGCAACAAGGACCACAGCATGAGGGTGGAGGAGATGCTGCAGGAGAAGGTTGCCCTGCAGAGCATCCGAAGCCGCTCAGTGTTGGAGCTGATTGGGGACAGAAGGATGCGGTGGCAGCTCGTCACCATCTTTGTGGTCTTTATGGCTCTGCAGCTCAGCGGCATCAACGCTGTAAGTCACATACGACAGACACGCTGCAACACGTTAATGATAACACGTTAACTTTGATGAACGCTGTCCGCTGTCTGAAACGACCTCACCAATGTTTACAGAGATGTGGTTGGCTTATAAACTCGTAGCTTTCAACCAATCGTTCTGTGGAGGTGTAAAAACTGCAGTTCATTGAGTGTCCACCGGGGGCTGCCTGCAGAAACAGCAGGAACCACATACACACTGATTCAGAAAGGACGATCTGTACAGCAGAGATCAACATGTTCACAGACGGGTCTGAAAAACGCCCTACGAGAGTGAATCTGTTCAGAACTCCTGACTTTATGAAGTTATTCCACTTATAAGAGTAAATAATGAGACTCCATGAGCCACATCTCAGCGGGCTGTGCATGGAGGGCGAGCAGAGGCGATATGACGGATTGTGACTCTGAAACACACCTGAAACTGTGTGACGTTGCTCTGACTCAGAACCTTCTCTCCAGGTGTACTTTTATTCTTTCGATGTGTTTCGAGCGGCAGGAATCCATCCACAGCAGCTGCGTTACGCAGCTTTGGGAACAGGACTGTGTGAGCTGTGCACCTCTTTAGTCTGTGTGAGTCTTTTTTAAATATATCAGACACGCTGAGGTGCGTCTCATCACTTCCTGTGTGCTCAGTGCTCTGTGACACCGGTCCTGTCAGGTATAGACAGAGCTCCCCCTTGTGGCTCTCCCCTGAAGGTGTGTTTGGATCTTTCAGTTCATGGTCATTGAGAAAGCTGGAAAAATAACCCTCCTGTCCAGAGGATACATGGGAATGGCTGCGACGCTGATCCTGCTCACCATCACTCTGTACCTGCAGGTAACACCTGGCTCTCAAAGCACACCTGAACCTGTCTGAATCACAGACGGACAGACAGACAGACAGAGCAGCTCAGAGTCGTATCAAACCTGCAGACCTCTAACAGGTGATGTTCTTTTCTCTCCTTCAGACTCATGTTTCATGGATGCCGTACTGCAGCATGGGGCTCATTTTCTTCTTCATCTTCTTCTTCTCCAGTGGACCAGGTGAGCTGAGTGAAGACCTGTGGAGGTTTCTCTGTCAGTCGTAATGTTTCCTGTTTGAGCTCTTGTTGAGGATCTGTTGTTGTTTTGTTGTTTAACCCTCAGCTGGAGCTACAGCTCCTCTTCCAGGAGAAATTCTCACTCAGTCGTATAAATCAGCCGGGTACACCGTCGCCTTCGTGCTCAACTGGTGCGGCCTGTTTGTGCTGGGGATGATCTTCCCCATCCTCGTGGTAAACACTTCATCATCTGTTCTACGGTGCAGATACTTTGATCAGATCCATCACATCAACTTACAAACACTCTCCACTTTGCTTCCCTTTCAGGAGGAAATGGATTACTTCTGTTTCCTCTTGTTTCTCTTTTTCTGCGCCGTCTGTGGGCTGTTCGTGAGATTCAACGTCCCAGAGACGAAGAACCGAACCGCGCTGGAGATAGCTGCAGAGTTCAGGAGGATGCACGGTGATCCTGATCGATCCCAGAGAGAGAAATCAGCCGAAGAGCAGCGGAACACAGTCCACACGTACAACACCAAACTCTGAGCAGACGTTTAGCTTCAGGACGTCACGTTTCATCCCCGCGAGGAGGCTTCAGGTTCAGGCTGTGATGACAGACCCTCAGAGATTAAAGAGGATTCACCTTTTTGAACTAACAGTCACACAGGCTCACTGTCTGCTGTGTGACGGGACGTTTCTGTCTGTCCACTTCTGTTTGTGCTCAAAGCTTCCTTTAAGGTTCGGTCCTTCAGGTTATCAGCAGGGCCGCACGCTCGGCCTGAACTGATACGCTTCAGGACAAATAGCCTCAAGTCTGTGTGTGTGTGTGTGTGTGTGTGTGTGTGTGTGTGTGTGTGTGTGTGTGTAGACATGAATTTTGTCCCCTCTTATTTAAAGTGCAGCCTGTTAGTAATATATATGTTTGATAACGATGCAGAGTGTTTGTGTCTGACAGGAGGCCTCAGTGAGTCCGATCAGACGGTGAACATGAGTCTGACATGTATGATGTGACACATGAGGAAAGTTCAGCACATATATGAACCAATAAAGCAGCTTCACATTAAAATGAAGTGAACAAACTGTCAGGAGTTCCTCATGAGCTCTGACTCCTCTTTGAAGCTTCAGGCTGTGAACTTTGCTCCTGGTGGTTGTGAGGAGCCTTCCTCGCTCCTCGCTCCTCATCCTCAGATATCATGTCGTTCTGATCGCAGCGCGCAGTCCGGGTCACGGCGGGTCTACACGTCATGAGGGAACTCCTTCGTTTTACGCAGGCGTGCTGCCAATGTGTGTGCTCCTGATAAGACAATCTGCACGTGCTGATCTCCATGTCCCCCAAGAGAACAGCGGTTGGGGGGGCTGTTGCGCGTGCACGACGCACGGCCCAACGTCACAATAAGCAAAAAGTCGCAGGGAGGAGTTTCAGCGTGCGTAACGTGACGATAAACAAGTCCAGGCGTGCGGAGTTTGAAGGAATGAAAATGTTTCTGATCTGAAAAGCTGCGGAGCTGCAGTTTGAAGGATTTCAGGAACAGAAGCGTCGATATGGACAGAAAGAGCGCGGATCCCAACATCCCCGAGGAGCTGAAGGTGCTGCAGGGGTTCGAGAAAAAGTGAGTCACTCAAAACAACAACAAAAACATGAGCAGAAGTTTTTATTTAAACTCAAAGTTAATGTGACATTAAAGATCCAAACAGAGCTCAACGTTAAGTTTCTCTTTCTGTTTAACATTTCATCACACAAAGGTCAGGTGACGTCAGGTGACGTCATGTGGTTTTTAGTTCTGTCAGCCCTGTTTAAAAGGTTTATTATTATTATTATTATTATTATTATTATTATTATTATTATTGCCTTGGTGTAATAATCCTCCTACTACAGCTTCAATAAGTTCCTCTGCAGCCTGTGGTGAGCCAGAGATCCAGACCCCCCCCCCCCCCCTCCTCATGTGATCCTCTACAGGCTGAACTCTGTCACTAAATATTTAAACCAGCAGATACTGAACCAGCAGCTGCTCTCATCAGAGACGCCGGCTTCCTGATGCTGCTGGTTTTTTCAGTGGATTGATCTGAGGAGAAAGATCCTCAACACTCAGCAGTAACTCACTGACAAACAGAGAGTCTCCAGCTGAATTATTTACAGCAGCTCTATTAGTGTGAGCTCTCAGGGGGGGGGGGTTGGACTGGAGGGGCTGCAGGTAGGCCTCTGGGGTGACACTGATAAACAGGAGCGTCTGGTAGCAAGTGACACAGGAAACCAGATACACCAGAGAATAGTCCTAAAACACAACTCAGAGTGTGACGTGTTCAAGTCACAGTCAGGCCATGAATCTGTTCTTCAACAGAGATCACATCAGACCACTTCCCCCCTTCAGGTCTTCATGAGCCTCTCAAAAGACCTGAAACCTGAACTCAAAATGACCCCGTTTAGTCTCATCAGGTGTGAAATGAAGCAACACCTGTCCTCAAACACCTTACAGATCCACCACAGACTGATGCTCAGTCAGGAAGCTCAGGAAAGGTCAGGAAAACACAACAAAAGACGTTGAGATGACATTTAACCTCCATCGTTCATTCACAGACTCCACTCTGCACAAGTCAGCAGGTGTTTGAAAGAGCGAGTGAGGAAGACTTCATTGAACAGGCACAAAGCTGCAGCAGCTCTTTGTTGGAGAGCGGGAGAGTCAAACAACCAGAGCTCAAATAACAACAGTCACATCATCACTGACATCATAAGTGTAATAATGATGATGTCAGAACGACCATCGATAATCAGCAACAACACGAGACGATAAACAGTCTGAGCGTTCAGCACGCGTCCACTTCCTGCCACGAGAGGCTGAGTTTGATGTTTTGAAACCGTCTTTAACCCTTTCATTTCAGCTCAGTGTGGCAGTGATGTCATCAAAGTGTGTCAGGGAGAGTAATGGAGCAGAAATCCTCTTTAAACGTTACTTTACTTCATCTCCCATGATCCTTCAGCACATGACGTAATAACTGAGGCAGTCAGTGAGTGGAGCTGAGTTTAGCATCTTTGAGTTTAAGGAACAAAGAGTTGAGTTCTAAAGCAGGTTAACCCTTTACTGCCACATTACGACCTCTTTTCCACCTCAGGCCGTACTTCAGCATCTTCACCACCAGCTGCTTCAGCTCTGACCACAAACTGGACCAAGAAGGTTTTAAGACTGCTCTACCAAACAGAAAGACAGTCCACATCTCAGGTCCAGGTCACGAGTCCAAAGAGGTGAAGGTTCTCCCTCCTGTCCCACACAAAGAGCCCGAGCCTGTAGCAGCTGAACTCAAAGCTGGACCAAGAAAAGCCTGATGAAGCTCCAACTTTAAACCAAAGTTTAACTTTGACTCCTTTCACTTCTGACTGCACCGAGACTTTTTCTGTTTTTATTATTATTATTATTTTGGTCTTTTTGTGGCTTTAATGTGAGAGGACAGGAGAGGATGGAGGGAACAGGGTGAAAAACACAGGCCGGACTTGAACCCGGGCTGCCCTCTTAAAGGGTTTTTACCCTCCAGCCTGTGACCTAAACCACTTCACCATCCGTGCTCCAAGTACCAAGAACTTTAAATAAAATGTTGAGACTGTAAGTGAAGACTGTACGACCTGTTGGACTCACAGTCTGAGCCTAAACACAGAGGCCCCCCCCCCCCCCCCCTTCAGGCTCAGTGAGGCGTGACTGGAGGAAGGAGGAGGATCAAACATATGAACATGTTATGTTCTGGGTTTCAGGGGTGCAGCGGTCTGGTTCCAGATCTGTAAATAAAACCCGTGTTGTTTGTTTTCAGGGTGTTTGTGAACAGGAGTCTGACTCTGGAAAACATCAAATGTTATGGATTCGACATGGACTACACCATGGCCAGTAGGTTCAGAGGTTTCTGACACCAGGAGGAGATCAGATAACTCCTTCCTGTGGAACAGGATGTTTGTCTTCATGGTTCTGCTGCGTGTGTTTGCTTTCAGTGTATAAGTCTCCGGACTACGAGAGCCTGGGCTTTGAGATGATCCGGGACAAAATGGTGTCCAATGGGTATCCTCATGAGATCCTTCGTTACACATACGACCCCAGCTTCCCCACGCGGTAGGATTCATGAATTTGGTGCTTTATTTCTGCCTTGCTTCTCTGTTCATGTCATGCCTCTGTACCCCCCCCCCCCCCCCCCCCCCTCCAGAGGTCTGGTGATTGACAGCACGTACGGGAACCTCCTGAAGGTGGACTCCAACGGGAATATTTTACTCTGCAGTCACGGATTTCGCTTCCTTCATGGGTAAACGCTCTGATAACCTTCTTTAAATATGGATGTTTGTATCTTCTGAACTCTGGAGCTCTGCAGACGGATGCATCCACACAGATAAAAAAAAAAAAATCAAACGTGTCTCTGAAAACTGAAACTGGAAGGTGTTGACACTCAACATGTTATGTTTCAGTTACAAGAGCTGTTGAAGCATGAAAAGAGTCCAGAAAGAAAGAACAACCAATCAACAGCTGTTAGAGTTCCCTGTTAGATCAGAGGAACACTGTTAGCTGTTCAAACTGAAGCAGCTCTGTAGCTTCAGGGTTCATTTCTTCACTTAAAGCTCCTCTGAAGAACTTTAAGGTTGAAGAAACTTTGTTGTTTTAGGTTGGTTCAAACGCTGTAAGTGTGTGAAAGAGAGGCCGAAACACAATCAATCAATCAATCAATCAATCAATCAATCAATCAATCAATCAATCAATCAATCAATCAATCAATAAATCAATTAATCAATCAATCAATCAATCCATCAACCTATCGATCAATCAATCAATCAATCAATCAATCAATTTTAATTTGTATGGCGCCAATTCATCTCAAGACGCACAACAATACTTAAGTGTTTCATCCCAAACTGTTGTCGTGTAAACAGCCCCTGACTAACAGGCCCTCTGACTAACTGACCCTCTGACTAACAGGCCCTCTGACTAACTGACCCTCTGACTAACAGGCCCTCTGACTAACTGACCCTCTGACTAACTGACCCTCTGACTAACAGACCCTCTGACTAACTGACCCTCTGACTAACAGGCCCTCTGACTAACTGACCCTCTGACTAACTGACCCTCTGACTAACTGACCCTCTGACTAACAGGCCCTCTGACTAACTGACCCTCTGACTAACTGACCCTCTGACTAACTGACCCTCTGACTAACAGGCCCTCTGACTAACTGACCCTCTGACTAACAGACCCTCTGACTAACAGACCCTCTGACTAACAGGCCCTCTGACTAACTGACCCTCTGACTAACAGACCCTCTGACTAACTGACCCTCTGACTAACTGACCCTCTGACGAACTGACCCTCTGACTAACAGGCCCTCTGACTAACTGACCCTCTGACTCACTGACCCTCTGAGTCACGGACCCTCTGACTAACAGGCCCTCTGACGAACTGACCCTCTGACTAACAGACCCTCTGACTAACAGACCCTCTGACTAACTGACCCTCTGACTAACAGAACCTCTGACTAACTGACCCTCTGACTAACTGACCCTCTGACTAACTGACCCTCTGACTCACAGACCCTCTGACTAACTGACCCTCTGACTAACAGACCCTCTGACTAACAGACCCTCTGGTTTTCTGACTAAAGGGTCATCTGTGAACTGGAGGGGGGGTCCTGGGCAGAGTGGGACGATGTTTCTTTATTTGTAAGAACACCTCTTGGTGCATGAAGCTGAATGTTTGGAGGCAGATGTTTTGTAAACGGGGTCAGCAGGTGAAGTGTTCTGGAACCAGCTCTGATTTTACCCGGACCTTCCAGTCGACTGTTTCCTGACACCCAAACACGCAGCGGGTCACACGGACTCCTTCCTCCACGGCTGAGGGACGTGAAGTGGACTTTGAACAAACAGCTCTGAGTCATCTCAGTCTGTCAGCTGTTGACCTGCTTTGTGTTTCTCATCCACAGTGAAGACATTCACAAATATTACCCCAACAAGTTCATTCAAAGAGACGACACGGACCGCTTCTACATCCTGAACACGCTCTTCAACCTCTCAGGTACCAAGTTTAACCACAGAGCAGGGATTCACGCGGCCTCTTCAGTAAAAGATGCTTTCATTGATAAGTCCAGAGCCTCTGATGGCTTTTCCTCTCTGCTCTGCTCCTGCAGAGACCTATCTCTACACCTGTCTGGTGGACTTCTTCACCCGATGCAGCCGATACACAAGGTGAGTGAACCTGTTTCCAACCTCTTCTCCTTCTTCATCTCACAGCAGATCAAACCAACCCTGCATTCACTCCATCCTTCACAGCCTCCCCAAAGGGTTCCAGCATGGAGACCTCTTCATGTCCTTCAGGAGTATGTACCAGGACGTTCGAAAATCCATGGACTTCATTCACGACACGGTAGATTCTTCAAAGAGAAGGACAGAGTCCAGGACCACGAAGCGTCCTGCAGAGACCGTTAAAGTGTGTTTGTTTGTTCCACAGGGGGCGCTGAAGGAACGCACCATCAGGAACCTGGAGAAATACGTGGTCAAAGATGTGAGGTTATGGATATAAGATATTTAACAGCTTCATGATGAGAAAAATGTTTGAAATATAAAAGGAAGATTTTTTTTTCTCTGCAGCCAAATCTCCCCGTTCTTCTGACCCGGATTAAAAAGGTCGCCAAGGTTTTCCTCGCCACCAACAGTGACTTCAACTACACGAACGTAAGACTTCAACATCTTCCATCATTACGGCCACTGGAAGGGGGGGGGGGGGGTCCTGTACATATATATATATATATATATATATATATATATATATATATATATATATATATATGTGTACATATATATATATATATATATATATATATATATATATATATATATATATATATATATATATATGTATATATTCGTCATCAAAAGTCCAAATTCTGACTTTAAACAGAATTCTGAGGGAAAAAAGTCATTTTCAGTTCAAAGTTCAAAGTCAAAATTCTGACGTTTTTTTTTTCTATTAATTGAGAAGAAAAAAAAATCCCAGAATTTTGAGAACAGACTCAGAGTTCTGACTTTAAACGTAAATTTGGACTCTTGTCCTCAGACTAATAGTGATAATAATAAAAATGGGGCTTTATTTCCTCCCCCAGTGACCTTAATCCTCTTCCAGACTGTCAAACCTGACAAACCTTCAGCATGTCTGACTCTTCTCTCCTCTCTGTTGTGAACAGGCCATCATGCAGTACCTCCTGCAGAGTAATGTGAAGGTAAGAGCTCTCTGACTGTAGCTTGAATTTTCAGTTTTCGTCCATTTAGTCAGATTTTTAACGTTTTTCGTCGCTCTAGTCCGGAAAGCCTCAAGATCAGTGGCGCTCCTACTTCGACCTCATCGTGGTCGACACCAGGAAGCCGCTGTTCTTCGCCGAGGGCACAGTGCTGAGACAAGTGGACACGGTCTGAGACGGTTTCTCCTACTTTAAAGGTTTCTGTCTCCGTCTATGAAGCAGGTTTTAATGGCGTGATGTTTCTACAGGACACGGGAAAGTTACGGATCGGCACGTACACAGGTGACCTCCAACACGGGACTGTTTACTCTGGAGGTGAGCTCTGTTTTTTAATTTGTAAACCCCCAGAAAGTTTCTGTTCTTTGTCGGTGTGAATCGGCGCTGAGCTCCTCTGACTCTCTTAGAAATCGCCGCCTTCCTCGTGGTTGTGTTGTAGAGCTTGTGTAACTGAATCTCTGCTGTGAGGTTTTAAGACTTTTAGAATGAAGTGTGGATCATCTGTTTGCAGGATCTTCAGACATCATTTGTGATCTCCTGGAGGTCAAAGGTAAAGACATCCTGTACGTGGGCGACCACATCTTCGGAGACATCCTCAAGTCGAAGAAGCGTCAGGGCTGGAAGACCTTCCTGGTGGTTCCCGAGCTGGACAAGGAGCTGGCGGTGTGGGAGGAGAAGAAAAGTGAGTCCAGAGCCGCGGCGTGTCGACACGTTGTTCTGATGTTGGTGTGTTTCAGAGTCTTGACGTCTTTATCGGTTTCACAGATATATTTGAAGAGATGAAACATCTGGACATCATCCTGGCTGAGATTTATAAGTGAGTGCGTTTACGTTGCTCCGTTACCTCTCGTGCACTTCTCACCTGAATGACCTGTTCCTCCTCCTCCTCTCTGTTTCTGACACCTGAAGGCATCAGCACAACGATAACCTGAAGCGT
Source organism: Labroides dimidiatus (assembly GCA_030710495.1). Taxonomy (NCBI): domain Eukaryota; kingdom Metazoa; phylum Chordata; class Actinopteri; order Labriformes; family Labridae; genus Labroides; species Labroides dimidiatus. Next base: position 29,516,319 of record CM061157.1, on the reverse strand, counting down.
TACGACATCAGCTCCATTCAGACCCGGATGAAGGTGGGATCATCCCAGAGACAGACTGAGATGTGACTGTCTGTGTTCTGTCTTCTTTCCTGAGCTCCTCTGTGTGTCTGCAGGTGCTGACCTACAGGATGGACATGTCTTACGGTCAGATGGGAAGCCTCCTGCGCAGCGGAGCCAGACAGACGCTGTTTGCCAGCCAGCTGGTGCGTTACGCAGACCTCTACTCCTCCACCTGCACCAACCTGCTGCAGTACCCCTTGAACTACCTCTTCATGGCTCCTCCAGTGCTGGTCTGTGCTCGTCTTCTTCTTCACACGTGTAAAGAGGAGGAATCTGCTCTCCTTTCATTTCTAATCACATCGTTCGTGCTCCGTCTCTCTCTTCCAGCTGCCTCATGAAACCATGGCTCAGCCGTCAGCTGACTTTGTGTCACCAGAGCTCTCTGATATAGTCAAGATAATCATAAGCTGAGGTGAAGTGCGTCACCTCGTCACCATCATCGCTTCACTTCATGGTTATCTGAAAGTTGTTCTCACTCCTCTGATGCTTTCTTTCTCCTGCAGCTCCTGAAGACGCTCCAGAACAAGAGCAGAGATGTTCTTCATCTTCAGCCTCACTGAGCCTCCTTTACTGAAAAACCAACTCAACTGCTCCACCTAGTGTTGTTGAACTGCTTTGCAACGAAATACTGAAGTGATGTGCTGGTGGAATGTTACTTTTTATTTCAGACGTGTTTCTGAGTAGTTTCTGTTAAGTTATAGCAATAAAGAATTTATATTATTTGTTGTTATTGTTTTCATCAAACTAACTTCATTGAACTTGTCTGTGTGAGAGAGACATTCAGTTACACTTTGACAACCTCAACTCAGTGAAGTTTGGACGCCGTGTAAAAAGTAAAAACAGAAAACAATGATTAGCTGATCCTATTTGACCTAAACTCACCTGAACACACCACAAAGACCAGATATTTATTCTTCAGACTGATAAACTTTATTGTTTGTTTGTAAATATTCTCTCATTTTGAATTTGATGCTGCAACACGTTCCTAAAAAGCTGGGACAGGGTCAACAACAGACTGGGAAAGTTGAGGAATGCTCCAAAAACACCTGTTTGGAACATTCCACAGGTGAACAGGTTCATTGGAAACAGGTGAGGGTCATGATTGGGTATAAAAGGAGCATCCCTGAAAGGCTCAGTCGATCACAAGCAAGGATGGGGCCAGGTTCACCACTTTGTGAACAACTGCGTGAGCAAACAGTCCAACAGTTTAAGAACAATGTTTCTCAACAATGTGAAAGAATTGATGGATTTGATCATCTACAGTCAATAATATCATCAAAAGATTCAGAGAATCTGGAGAAATCTCTGCACGTAAGCAGCAAGGCTGAAAACCAACACTGAATGCCCGTGACCTTTGACCCCTCAGGCAGCACTGCATTAAAAACCAACATCATTGTGTATAGGATATTACCACGTGGGCTCAGGAAGACTTCAGAAAACCATTGTCAGTTAACACAGTTCATCACTACATCTACAAGTGACAGTTCAAACTCTACCATGCAAAGACAAAGACATATATCAACAACACCCAGAAACACCGCCGGCTTCTCTGGACCCGAGCTCATCTGAGATGGACTGACGCAAAGTGGAAAAGTCTGCTGTGGTCTGACGAGTCCACATTTCAAACTGTTTTTGTAAATCATGGACGTGGTGTCCTCCAGGCCAAAGAGGAAAAGGACAATCTGGATTGTTCTCAGGTCAAAGTCTCAAAGCCAGCATCTGTGATGGTATGGGGGTGTGTTAGTGCCCATGGCATGGCTAACTGGACCATCTGTGAAGGCTCCATTAATGCTGAAAGGTACATACAGGTTTTGGAGCAACATATGCTGCCATCCAAGCCACGTCTTTTTCAGGGACGTCCCTGCTTATTTCAGCAAGACAATGACAAGACACATTCTGCACCTGTTACAACAGCGTGGCTCCGTAGTAAAAGAGTGCAGGTACTAGACTGGCCTGCCTGCAGTCCAGACCTGTCTCCCAGTGAAAATGTATGGAGCATTATGAAGCACTAAATACAACAACAGAGACCCCGGACTGTTGATGAACTGAAGCTGTTCATCAATCAAGAATGGTAAAGAATTCACCTCCAAAGCTTCAACAATTAGTGTCCTCAGTTCACAAACACTGACTGAGTGTTGATGAAGGAAAAATGATGGAACACAGAGGAAACATGAGCCTGAACCAGACAAAACAGGTGGAGCTCAGAAGCACAGTATGTATGTATGTATGTATGTATGTATGTATGTATGTATGTATGTATGTATGTATGTATGTATGTATGTATGTATGTATGTATGTATGTATTTATTTATTTATTATCTTATTTTTCTGTTTATCATGAATAATCATTATGATTTGGGTTCCTGAGGTTGACAGAGATCATTCAGAGAGCAGCCTCTGCTCTTTACCTTTTAAATCCTGACTTGTCAAAAAAATCAACAGAAAGTTTGATTTTTTGTTTTGGAACTGAGATTTTTTATTAACCCAACAACAACAACAAAAGTTGCAAAATCATTTTGTTTTGAAATATTTTTTATTTGATAAATTTGGCTGTTCTGGAAACTTCTGAGTGAAGTTTTCAGTAAATCCTTCATTCAATGCAGAAAATACTTTGTTTTAAATAAATAAGTGAAAAAGGTCATTCTTAACGCAACTTCTTGGAAAATAGCGATGATTTTCCTAAAAAAAAGTGTGTGGATGATTTCCTGAGAGCGGCCATTTTGAAAAGGGCTAAAACACAACTTCAGCTGTCAGTGGTGAGTTAATAACCCTCACAGGGGTAGAAAACAGGTTTTTAATGAAACTACTGATCATGTTGATGAGACGGAGATCTTTGAAACTCATGTGCCTGATATGAAACATTCAGCAGTAAAGGGTTAAACCATGATGCCAGTGTGGTTTCTGAAGCGCACACCAACACACTCAACGAAAGAAGAAGAAGAAGAAGAAGAAGAAGAAGAAGAAGAAGACAGCTACGATTAAAATAAACATGCAGCCCAGTTCAAAAAGTACGTAGTCACTGAACAGGAAGTTATTGTTGATTTTTTTTTTAGCATCCAAAGACTTATTAGGAGTTTTGCCCATATATGGGCATGTCTAAGCATCCTGTAACCTAAGGCCCCACCTGTACTAAAAATCAGAAGGATCCCAGCTGTCCGTCATCAGTGTGCCTGCAGCTGATTGGCTGACATCAGTAGCTGCTCAGAGAAGCAGAGATGTGATGGAGCTGACTCCTCTTTCCAACCACAGCCAGATCAAATGAGAGCCTGAACCTGATCCTGATCAGAAGGAGCCGTCCTGCAATCCGGACTCTTCATAGTGAACTCTTGGTGTAGGGAGCGTCTCCAAAGGTCCAAATCAAAACAAAGAGGAAACTCAAATCTTCAGGAGCTTCAAGCTGAATCTGTGTTGTTGTCACATTAATGCTCTGCTGTTGGTTCCACTTCAACTATCAGCACAGGAAGAGATGTTCAGACTGCATCTGGAGCTCAGCTCTGACTGACAGCTCACACCTCCACAGGTGTCCCTCATTTAACAACAAGCACTCAGCACTTTAAGCAGGTTTTAAAGGAGGAACATTTTTTTTACTTTGACTCCTAATTAAGTCCAGTTTTTATCAAAGTGTCTGTACTTAGAGACAGATGAGTAAATGTCACAGAGCTTTAAAGGTAACCAGCACCTGAGGAGTCCGTTCCACTCAAACCCTGCTGTATTACCTCAGCCGTCCACTGGGTGGCAGTGAGTCACCTCTGCTGCAGGTATCAGGATGTTCATGTGAGAAGACATCCAGAATTTAGAGCTTTTAAATTTGAACACATTAATAAAATTCACTGCAAAGCAAGTGAGGAGGTTTAATATCCAGACAGGAAACGTACCTCTGTTTACCTGACAGGTGGTGAAATAAGGCTGTAATGGTGACACTGATGTCAGCTCTTGTTTCTCTTCGTGAAATGAATCCCTGTGTTTTTATTCATCAATATAAAAAAAGAGAAAAAAAATCAAACTGTGATAAATGTGCTGTAATCAGTAACTCAACACAGCGTCACGAAAGACAAAGTGAAGAAGTGAAGAAACACAAACAGCACTTTCAGCTTCCTGTCTTTACAGATTAGGATTAAAGCCCACTGGAAAATCTTTATCATCCAGGTTTGCAGCAGATGAGCTTCAGATATGATGTAATAAACTCAGTCACATGCATATGATGCAGTGAGACATGAGACAGGAGTGTTTGTGCTTGTTTCAGAGACCAACAGCTGATGGAAGACCTGATCTGAGCGATCAGCTTCTGTCAGAGCCTGATCGATTAATCAGGCTGATTATAGATATCTATATCTTCAGATTACTGATCTGACTGCTTCATAGTTTGATAATCTATGTTCTGTTCATCATCATTTATAGCTTCACTTATTATTTCCTCTCCACAGTGAGTCCATATTTGGTCAGAACCTCGGCTCCAAAACAACTTTTTCATCAAACACTCAAAGTAAAAACTGGATTTAGAACATCAGCAGTTAATATTGATTAGAACAACCGACCGCAGAACAACCGACCGCAGAGCAACCGACCGCAGAACAACCGACCGCAGAGCAACCGACCGCAGAACAACCGACCGCAGAGCAACCGACCGCAGAACAACCGACCGCAGAACAACCGACCGCAGAACAACCGACCGCAGAGCAACCGACCGCAGAACAACCGACCGCAGAGCAACCGACCGCAGAGCAACCGACCGCAGAACAACCGACCGCAGAACAACCGACCGCAGAGCAACCGACCGCAGAACAACCGACCGCAGAACAACCGACCGCAGAACAACCGACCGCAGAACAACCGACCGCAGAACAACCGACCGCAGAGCAACCGACCGCAGAACAACCGACCGCAGAGCAACCGACCGCAGAACAACCGACCGCAGAACAACCGACCGCAGAACAACCGACCTCAGAACAACTGACCACAGAACAACCGACAGCAGAACAACCGACCGCAGAACAACCGACCGCAGAACAACCGACCGCAGAACACCCGACAGCAGAACAACCGACCGCAGAACAACCGACCGCAGAACACCCGACAGCAGAACAACCGACCGCAGAACAACCGACCACAGAACACCCGACAGCAGAACAACCGACAGCAGAACAACTGACCACAGAACAACTGACCACAGAACAACTGACCGCAGAACAACCGACCTCAGAACAACTGACCACAGAACACCCGACAGCAGAACAACCGACAGCAGAACAACTGACCACAGAACAACCGACCGCAGAACAACCGACAGCAGAACAACTGACCACAGAACAACTGACCACAGAACAACCGACCGCAGAACAACCGACCTCAGAACAACTGACCACAGAACAACCGACCGCAGAACAACCGACCACAGAACAACTGACCACAGAACAACTGACCGCAGAACAACCGACCTCAGAACAACTGACCACAGAACACCCGACAGCAGAACAACCGACAGCAGAACAACTGACCACAGAACAACCGACCGCAGAACAACCGACCGCAGAACAACCGACCTCAGAACAACTGACCACAGAACAACCGACAGCAGAACAACCGACCACAGAACAACTGACCACAGAACAACTGACCTCAGAACAACCAGACATTTTGATGCTGCTGACAGTTTGAATTCAGAGTTTGAAGAACCAGAACTGGTCTGAGTGAAGGAGCTAAACGCTGCTTCCTCTGATCCAGTGTGTGACCATGTATTCATGTGGAGATTCTGTCTCTCTGTCTCCAGTCATGTTAAAATAAGAATCAATCAATCAATTGATGCAGCTGTTGATTCTCATGTCCTCCATCGTCTCATATCAGACTGTTATACAGATTAAAGTGGTGTGAGTTTCATCTCTGTGAAACCAGTGTGTGTTTACAGTCCTGATGCTGACAGTGTTACTGATTAAAGCTCCTCCAGTATCAGTATCAGTATCAGTATCAGTATCAGTATCAGTATCAGTATCAGTATCAGGGTGGAGAACAGAAGTCCCACATGGGTCGGATGATGGACCTGTCATGAAGGATCCAGAAAGAGGAGCAGAGACCCTGAATGATCCTGAGTGAGGCATCGACCTGTCAGAGAGCACGGCTCCTGCTGGAGCTAACGTGGTCGTTCATACGTGGATTTATCATGAACAGGAATCTGAGAGTCATGAAGCTTTCAGTCAAAGAATGAGAAGAGGTCAGAGGTCAAACTTCAAACTCTGAGTTCCTCTAAATGTCCTCGTGTTTCTCTTCGCCCTGACAGTCAGTGTGTGTTTGGACCTGAGGCTTTTCTCTCTGTCACACATCAGAGGCAGGAATGTGCTCTCTCTCTCTCTCTCTCTCTCTCTCTCTCTCTCTGTCTCACACACACACACACACTCCCTCTCTGTCTGGTTTCCCTGCTCTCTTGTTATCTCGTTCGAGTGTTTTTCCCTCTCAGGGACTCGTCCTGCGTTCCTGGACTGTGGCAGGTTCTCAGAGGTCTTGAACACTCAGAGGATCCTGGAGCATCCCTCTGCGGGTTTGCTGCTCCTGGATCAGGTTTTTCATCTCTAACTGGAGGAGTGGATGATGTAACGAAGCGTTACCTGCTGTCCGGTTTAATTCCTCTGATGAATTTGACTCTTGGATTGTTCTGACCTCTGACTCCTCCTTCTTCGTCTTTTTCTGTCACTGTTTGGATTTTTAAGTAACTTCCTTTAAGCTGCAGGTTCACACACACACACACACACACACACACCTGAATACACACACCAGTGTTTCCGACATGATGTCATTTCCTCTATCAGAGCTGTTTTCGTTTATTTGGATTTCCTTCCTTATTGTCTGCGTGTCGGCTGGTTTATTTTGGTTGTTTTGTCTTTTTTTGTTGTTGTTGTTTTTAGTTTGTCTGGTTTTATTTCTGGTTTTCTCGTCATGTCATATTCTTTTATTTCTTACTCTGAGGTTGTTGTTTTTTTCAGTGTAAATCAGAGGCTTTGATACTGGATCCTTCACGCTGTGGGTGTCTTAAAGCTGCAGCTCTGATTCAGACGGTGACGACTTTCCTCAGGCTTTAAAAGCTGTTGGAAACAGTGTGAAATATCTCATGAGAGCCCTAAACAAACAAACAAACAAACAAACAAACAAACAAACAAACAAACCAACAAACAAACAAACACAAAAAAGGACTGAAGAGGATTTTTTGTGTGTCCTGACAAACACAAACACGTCCTCCTGCTGAGACGGTGAGCAGAGCTGCCTCCTCACATCACCGTCTACCTGCAGAGGTGTGAGAGGAGTCTGAGGAGTTTCACCAACATGACACCTCCAGAAATCTGTTTACACTGCAAAAAGTAACATCTCAGCAAGTCTTTGTGTCTCTCAGTTAATGGAAAAACAGTTTTTATTAGCTCTGATATGAGACACCTGACAGGTTCAGAAAAACGTCTGATGTGGAGACATCGAAGAGAAAAATGACGCCTGGATGGCTTCAAAAATATTTCACTAAATTCTTGAGAGACGAAAAATGTTCTAATGCAAGAAACTAAAGGAGAAACTTTCCTGTCAGAATGTCTGAACAAGTAAAGAACAGTACACTAAAGAAAGTTCAGCTGCATGTGAGTTTGTCTCTGATGACTTTTTAAAGATAAACTTCATTCACCACATTTCTTTGTTTCAAAAAAACCTAAAAATAAATTAATGTGTTGTTGATTAAAGATCCATTTTTGCTTCCTCTCCATTAAACCTCATAATGAATGTGAATTTCTCCAGAGGACTGAGAGCATCCAGTGCTTAAAGCTACGCTACGTCTACATTTAGGAGAAGAGACGGAACAAAAATCATGTTTTTAACACCTGAAAATAAACATCTTCATTTTTTTTTTACCTCACGGGCAGATTTTTTTTTACTCTTTACCAACAAGTCAGATTTTATCTCTTCTGTTAGGATCTTAAGGTGAGACTTTCTCCTGGATTTGTCAGGTTATTTTGTTCAAAGTAAAACTGTGTTTATTTTTTTTTTTTTTACACACCGTTTTCTTTTTATTCTTTGTTTTCTCTCATTTTTTTTCAAACACATTTAAACCAAATGGAACAAATAATAATAATAATAATAATAATAATAATAATAATAATAATAATAATAATAATAATAATAATAATAATGAAGAACTGAGTTAAAGTTGAGGAGCAGATTTTGTGCTAAGGGACCAACTTCATCAGGAAGAGACGAGTCTGATGAGTTCATATCAAACATGAAGATGCAGAGAACTGAGATCAGGCTGTTTATTTTATTTTATTTTATTTAATGAGAGATTTTTAAATTTAGCACCTTCTTAAAGCACAGAACTTTTCCCTCTTAAAGTTTTCCTCTGTGGCAGCTGAACTCGTTTCTTCTCTTTCCAGCAAACTCAAAACTAAATTCTCTAAACTACAAATTCCTGCAGGATCTTCCTTCTTTGGTTTGTGCCACTGAGTAGCTCATCCTGTATTGATCCTACAGCTTTCAACACTCTTCAGTTATTCTAACTCTCCCATTGTCCAAACTTCAGTTAGTTTGTTTGAATTTTTTTTTGCAGTTTTCATTTTAAATGAAATCAGTTCATGTGTTTGAACGCAGCCCGGCTGCACGTCAAACGTGTCCTGGTGGATTTACACAGATATACAGACATGAAGTTGATATGATCAGATGAACATGTAGATTTTCACGGTCAGGTTTATCTTTACTCTCTGCAGAGGAGCTGAAGGCCTGAGACGTGTTTTTAATGCGGTTTAAAGATCAGGAGGACGTTTTTTTTTAATCGGCTTTTAGGTGAAATGAAGGAGTCAGACGGTTCCAGGTTTTTACAGCCTGTAAAGAAGCGGATCTTTAATGTTTTTGAATAACTCAGAGTGAGTGGAGGCTTTTATTTTAACATCTTTATTGAGACAGAAAAAATCAGCACAAGATCACAAGATTCAAACTTCATATACGTCTGTTTTTAGATTAATTTCACATTTTCAGTCTCCAGCAGGCTTTTCTTTCAGCTGTTATAAGAGTCTTCATCAGTCCAGCGTACAGAGAGTCACACGGTTAAAAAAAAAAAAAAAGAGTTCAGTGGACTTTGTGCAGTTTTGAGTTTGTAATGAAATGCAGATGTCATTATCTCATTAGCTGCACGCTCTGCGCTTTAATCTGCACATGAAAAGCTGCTGAAGGCAGCGCTGACATGTTGGCTTTCATTACAGGATCCTCTGCTGCTCCATGCAGTCAGATAACTGCAGAAGCACCACCGTCCCCCATTCCACACATTCCAGGATTTCCCAGCAAGCATTGCAAGCAAGCCTAAACAAGTCACGTTCTTTACTCGGGGAGAATTCCACACCGTGGAGTGACTGAAGTCTCCTTTTGCTGCTCTCTCATAAAAACACTTTAACAGCCAAGACTCTGCTCTAAAGCGGCCTCCACTCTCACTGTTTCACCTGAAACTTTTTACAACACCGTCCAAAAATAATAATAATAAAAAAAAAAAACAACCCAAAACCTAAAACCATGTTTCCTTCCTGTTTGGAATCATTCCTGCTGTCCCTGTGCTGCGGCCTGTAAGAGCAACTGGACTGTGGTTAAACATTTCCACCCGCTGACAGCCATCAAAACAAACAAACCTCTTTACTCCACAGCTCCACAGCTCCACAGCTCCACAGCTCCACGCACTCAGGAGCAACTTCATCTCCACACGCAGGAGAGAGAAAAGAAACCAGAAGAAGAAGAAGAAGAAATGTAAAGAGAGAGGGGGGAGAAAGAGGCCTTTGCTCTCTACATTCCTCCCAAACGTCCCCTCCCCCATCGACCTGCTGCTGCCACCGAGGATGCTCAAAAACACACATCCCCCCCCCCTCTTTTTTTTTTCTCGCTCATCTGCTTATTTTACCATCAGCACACCGTCTGTGTGTTTGATGTGACGACAAAACGGGTAAAGAAAAAACACACATATATATATAAACACACACACACACACACACATGGCACCAAACCCCAGAGGAAAAAAAAAAAAGGATTCAAGACAAATTCAGTTTCAAAAACTGGAAAATCCAGTTTAGACTCTCAGAAAAAAACTTCTTTTTGAAATGACGGCGTTTTTACCGCTCTCTCAGCTGGATTACATTTTCTTCATGCTTTAAGTTTCTTTGCTTTAATTTATAATTACTCTTCATAATCTTTAAAAAAAATCCACTTTGGTGAACAGAAAGATCTCTGCTGCTCTTTTTTTAATTTTTTCTTTATAAAAATTCACTTTGAATGATGAGAAATGGAGACTAATGAAAAAAAAAAAAAAATCTCTATAAGCAGCTTGAAAAATGTTGAGCTCCACTTGTTTCCTTCCTTTCTGGAGGCCTTGGAGGAAACATACATCATATTGTTTAACTTCAGGTCAGAGGAGCTCCTGTTAGCCTACAAACGTGTGTAAACTCTCCTCTGTAAATACTCTCCTGGGTAAACAGTTTAGGAGGCTTTCGCTGTGAACGCACCGCCACCTGCTATCAGTCATCAGCTCCTCCACTTCTCCACAAACCTGTTTCCTTTCTCTCTCTCTTTTTCCTTTTTGTTGTTTTCTTTACAAAAAAAAAAAAAAAAAAAAAAAAAACCTCCTCTGGCAGCCGGTTGGCTCAGTGAGCGCTCAGGCCAAATGCTATGACAATACTATTGCACTGCTAGAATGGATGGTACAGTAGTGCAACATTGTCAAAGCAGCTGACCTCAGCATGTGTCAGCACGTGGACGTGGGGACGGCCATTCCTCTCTGCCAAACTCAGGTTACAGTTCAATCAGAAACAGAGCTGTTAGCTCGCTCTTCAGAGAGACAGAGGGAGAGGGAGAGAGAGAGAGAGAGAAAGGCTTTCAATGCAGAAGCTGCTTTATTTTTGATTTCTAAGTCACCAAAACTTGTTTAAATTGAAGTAAAGTCAGAGAGTTTCAGGACAGAAACCGTTTGGATGAATCTGGTCTGGGCTCTCGGTCTGGGCTCTCGGTCTGGGCTCCGTGTGCAGGTTGAAAGTTGAGGCAGTAAAGGGAGGCGTGGGCCTCGGGGTCATCAGCCAATGCCCTTTTAATATTGCACTGCTCACCTCGATGTCCAGTAGTGCAACAGAAAAAGGGCAGTGGACGACAACACGGACTCTTCTCTGCTCCTACTGACTCAACCATCCACCAGCAAAGATGAGAGACGTGAAGTGAAGCTGTCTGCCTGTCAGAGGCGTCCTGCAGCCTGCCTGGTCACAGCTGGTTTTACCATGAGCTCAGTCTGAAAGTTAGAGTCTGAGTCTGCTCCTCCATTAAAGGTGGCGTATTTAAAGCCCAGGTTAGGAGACAGACCTCACCACATCACAGTGTCACAATGCAACCTGTTGGAGTTAAATGAACTTCCTAAATTAAAGAGCTTTGCTTACTCTCGCCCTGTGAGAAGGGGAATTTCCCAGCATGCGGGCCCATACTATTCTCTGCAGTGAATGACATGCATTCTAATTTTGGGGAGGGGGGGGGCTGGGAGGTTTTAGAGCTGCTGTTGAGGGAGGTGGGGGTTTTATTCCACTTCCTAAGATTTTTTAAAGACCTCCATAAAGGCAGCCCTGAAGACCAGAACCATCTTTTTAAACCTATTAACAGCCTTCAGGGAGGGAAACTCTTCCTGCGCGTGCTGCACATTCACGAGCCTCCAAATTATGAGATCGAAAAAAAAAAAAAAAAAACTTCAGCAGAAGTTTTTTTTTTTTTTTTTATCTGATCCATGAGGAGAAGATTACTGCCAAATAAACTGCAACAAGGCCTGAAGAGGAGGAAAAGTCGTCCCTGCAAGTTTGCACAGTCAACGTCTTGTTACACAACATACAGAATCTATGGCATGAGAGGAAGAACGAGGCTGGAACTCTCTAGAACAGCGCGATGCCTCCTTAAAACAAACCCTGGCCAGTAATCCTTTCAAAGACATGAAGGTGTTTCCTGGATTGTTCCAGATTTTACCTGATCTTCAAAGCTTTACGTTACCGTCGCCATACATCTGAGAGCGGCCTACACACCTCCTGACCGTGAGGAGCTGCTCCGCGAGCCATTCCTGCCAGCTCACGAGCCCACCGTACAATACTGACGACTTGTTAGATTGCACAACAGCCTATAGGCTACACACACACACACACACACACACTCACGTATAGAGGCAGCACACACACTCACACACACGTCCCCCTCAGAGAGCCTTTACAGTAAGATAACAGACCAGTAAGGTGCAGGACGCCTTTTATCAGCCCACCAGGCGTCAAATCGCGTCCTCATCAAGTTTTTGAAGCGAGCTTCAAGACACGCAGCGCGCGCGATTCACTTAACTCGTGCTCCCTCCTCTTCCTCCCTCCGAGCCGCGTAAATAAAAACACTCAATCTCCGCGTCTCGACCTTTGCAACTTCCAAGTTTGCACTGACAATTTACGCAAAGAAAAAAAAAAAAATCAGCTACAACTCACAGCGGACAACCACCACCCCCCATTCTCCCCTCCTGCTCCACCTCCTCTTCCTCCTCCTCCTCCTCCTCCTCTCTCTGCATAACCTCCTCCTCCTCCTCCTCCTCCTCCTCCTCCAAAAGCATGAATAGTATCTCGCCAAGGGAGGGACAATCCGTTATAGGCAAGAAAAAAAAAAGAGAAGGAAAAAAAGTTGTCCATAAAACAAAGAAAAGCAACCCTCTCCAAACACCACACTTCACGCGCCGCAGCGTCTTCAGGCTCGCGCCGTCGTCCACTCAACGACCGGAAGCGACAGGAGAGCGCAAAATGCGCGGAGTTTGGAGAGTGAAGGGGAGAAAAACACAAGTCTTCCCTGCACGAGCTCACGGCCTCGCAGATCCGGACTCCATCTTTGACTACTTGACATTCAGAGCCTGCCGGAGCAAATTCCTCGTTTGCATGCCTCGCGCTCATTGGTTACTTCCTGCGCTAGTCTTTGCTAGGAGACGCGCCATTGGTCCGCTTTCGGCGTGTTCAATATTTCCAAGGCGCGTGCGATTGGCTGCGCGCGGGGCAGCGTCACAGCGTACAACGAATACCTGATTGACTGTGTCCCATTCACAAATCCCCCCCCCCCCCCCCCCCCCTCCTCCTCCCCGTATCTGGAAACTTCATCACTAATTATTTTATTTACTTTTTGGCGCTAAAGCCTTTTAGAGCAAATCCAGAGCGGATCATACTCAGCCTGTGATTGGTCTCTGGGGGGACAGCGAGGCAGGAAATGAGCTCAAACACAGACTTAACCCGGATTACTGCTCTCATACACAGCGGGATCAGGCCTCAGAATATTGATCCAATTAAAGTTTTCGATTCGTATTTCAGTAAGGACTTTCACACAGACGTTTCCCGCCCTGTTCCGACCTGAGCGCGTCTCGCGCGGCGCTCCGCGCGCGTGAAGAAGACAAACACTCAGAGTTAACAGAGAAAAACAAATCATAGTAAGAGGTGGATGTGCAGTGAGCCTGTGATCTGGCTGCGGGATCAATGCTCGGATCGGATCTCTCTGGGTTGGGGGGGCGGACCCGGTGGGCGCCTCGGCCCCTCGCGACGCTTTGATTGACGCACAGAGAGGAGTAGCGGGCTGTGAAATTTGGCATTCCTGGCCAGAGGAGCTGAAATAATGGCATTATCCAAGTGGGAGAGGGCCCACTCTCCACTCCCCGCGCACCCACCAGACCGCAGCCCACTCAGAAGAGATCTGATTGTGCAGCCAGTCGGCAGAAAAATGTCTGATGGAAGGCGGGGCGGGACGGATCCGGTGCAGGTCTGGAGCGCCGGGATGCGCTCTATGTCCGGTGACTGGACTGGAAGAGTGCTGTCAACATGTGGGACACGGAGAGAACTGGAACCTGTTCCGAGTTTGATCGAATGAAACCCTGGAGTCCCCCTCCGCTCCTTCGCGCCTTCGCTCCCTGCAGCTTTAAACAGCCTCATGGCCTCAGTGAACAGAATCATCACTAAATAAATCTGAAACGGAATCCTCTCTGAGGTCCTCCTGATGAACATTTATTCAACAATTAGGAAGGAACAGGACGAGCCTCTCAGACCGTGTGAATCCACATCCTCTGAAACTAAAAACTCGGTTTTTATTCTTTATAAATTTATTTTAAAATAATTTCAATCAAACAAAAAGTTTTTTTTTTTACTGCTGACAGACTGAAAAGCGTTTTAAATGCAGGACAGAAAAAAATGTTTCCTCTCACCAAATCTCTGCAGATGATCCTCCTGCTTCGGTTTCAGGAGTTCACACGTGTTTCAGAAGAACAGAAATAATTTAAATGATTTCAGTGTGGAGAGAAAGATCCTGCTGAACGGCTTCAGACCACGAACTGAAGATTCGTTTCTTCATTAAACTTAAAAACACTTCAGCTCATAAATAAAAGTCGATTTAAATTAATTTGATTTGTCTGCTGGAGGAAAATGAAGTCATGGAGAGTTTTTGAAGTTCAGATTAAAAACTCAAAGTTTTTTTCTTTCTTTTTGAAAAAGAAAATCATCCAATCAGAGGAGAGTTCTTTCAAACATTATTCTTCACTTTGACTCTTACTGTGTGCTGAACTTTAATCTCATTTACACTCATTTCAGATCTCATGTTTCTGTTTGCTTTAAAAAAAAAAAAAAAAAAAAACAGACGATAAAAAAAAAAAAATCAAGCTGCAGCTGAAGAAAAATTAATTAATTGTAAAAAATCGTTTTAAACTGAAATAATGAATCACAGAGTGTTGGAACATGAACAGACTGTTTCTCCAGGGTCTGTGTTTGTTTCCTGCTTTAACTCTTTATTTGTTTGATTTGATCTGGTTTGAAAATAAACTGCATGAACAGCTCTCACTTTTCAACATTTAAATATTCTTTACACTTTTCACAGTAAATTTATTTTACTGTTCTTTTAAAAAAAGAAAGCTCTTATTTTGAAAAGCTCTTATAATTCCTACAAAGTGAATGTGTTCTGTTAAAGAGCTTCTTTATCAAACTTTTATATTTATTAGTCTGATTCATGGAGCAGATTCGCGTGTTTCTGTTATTTAAATATGTTTTCATATTTATTCATAAAGACATAAATTTATAGCTGTTTTTTTGTTTGCAGACTTTTATTTTGTATTCAGGGACCAAAAAGCACACAGATGTTTTTCATCAGGTTTGAAAAAACATGAAAATTCAGGTAAAAGGTTTTCAGGAGTCGATCTCTCCATGACGCAGGAAAACAGACGGGGGCGAGAAAAAAAAATGAGTTTGATGTTTTGGAAAAGTTTCTCCTTAAACACGCCTGGGGGGGGGGGGGGGGGGGCTGCGTGTGTGAGGTGTCACGGGGGCCGAGGAAAGCCTTTTAAACATGGGAGTTATTGTTCCCTCGCTTTTTTTTTTCCAAACCTCCCATCCTCCGAAAATGTACCTCCTTTCTTCCTCTGCCCTTTAACCTCTCCCAACCCCCATCCCTCCATCTCACGTCTCCCAGCCCTCTCACCACCACCCCCCCACCCCACACACAAACACACACACACACACACACACACACTTCCCCTCTCCTCTCTGCACCAAAACAGCCCTCAAAGATATTCATTGATCATTTCCCAACAAAAAAAGCTTCATGGAGGAGTTGGAGGGGGTTTGGAGGTGAGTTTTGTTGTTATTTTTAGGAAGAAGAAGAAGAAGAAGAAGTGGTGGTGGTGGTAGACCCCACCTCGAGCATGGAGCCCCTAAGCCCCCTCCCCCTCCTCTTCCTCCCCCCTCTGCCTCTCTGGAAACAGACTCTATGGACTGCATGCATGACATTCCAGCTGTGTGGGTGGCACGGCCTTTTTACAGCGTCTCCAACAGCACACAGGACTCCTGCAGCACACCAGCAGAGGAGCCTCCACCAGCATCCATCCTCAGACCCCACGCTTCAGACAGGAGCTCGGCCGGGACCCTCAGACCAGACCAGACCAGACCAGACCAGAACAGACCAGACCAGACCAGGAGTCACTGATCCACACGTCTCTTTTTTCTGAGCAGCTCAGGGAGCTTTGAAGAGACGCTTTGAGCAGCCTGTGACTTTAACAAACTCTGAAATCATCTGTGTGGAAGAGATGGAAAAAAAAATCCAAAACAAAATCAGATTCAGAGCCTCAGAATCTTCGTTCTGAAGGGAAAGAAACCCGAGCCGTCATATCTCCATCTATCATCATATTTATATCCAAACACAGGAGAACATTTCATCCTCTGAAGCCTGAAACAGTCACACTTCCTCATTTGGCACTGATTTTTTTTTCTGACTCTTTTTGTTGTTTTCTTGATTTTGAATTGTTTTACTGATTTTTTTAACGCCTCTGAAAGTGTTTCCTCTGTCTCTCGTTGTCACATGTTGGTAACCTGTTCAGGAACTTTGTTTGGCCTGAAATGTGGTTCAGAGTTGATCTTACAGTCTGCGCCTGTTTGAATAAACCAGGTTTAAATCAGGATGAAATGATGAAAACAGGAGACAGAAGCAGATGAATGACCTTATTTAAAAAAATAATATTTGTATTTTATTTATATTCTTATCAGCTACAGAACACAGCAGAGTGAAGAGGCCTACGCTTGAAAGCTGCACTGCAAAAACTGGAATCAAAGCAAGTTAATTCCTTTACTTTCATTTATTTATTTTTTAAATGGTTTTATTTTTAGAAAAGAAATCTTATTATATTTGATATGAACCAAATTCTACTGTCAAGTCCAGAGGGAGGTTTGAATTACTTGTAAAGGGTTAAAAAAAATCCAGTGATAAAAGAATTTTTTTCTGGAAATTGTTACAAAAACTTTTTTTTAACCCATTGGAAGTTTTTTTTTTTTTTTAACTGGTTACAAACAGTGCAGGCCTCATTTCTGTCTCTAAATGTCTTGAAATAAAACATCTTCCTGGTGAATGTGGCTCATCTTTGAAAACATATTTATTTAAGATTCAAAATAACACAAAAAAATAAAAATCATAGGTTTCAGTTTTTTCAGTGAAAGTGAAGTTAAGATCAACTCAAATGAAACGAACACGTTTGTTTCTCTTCAGTTTTTATTTTTAGGACCAGAACTTTAAAAAGTCAGATGTGCTTCATTTTCAGATCCTCTAAAGACTCTGGAGCAGGAAACTCTGGGCTCAGGACTCAGGACTCTGGGCTCAGGACTCTGGACTCTGGACTCTGGGCTCAGGGCTCAGGACTCAGGACTCAGGACTCTGGGCTCAGGACTCTGGGCTCAGGACTCTGGGCTCAGGACTCAGGACTCAGGACTCTGGGCTCAGGACTCTGGGCTCAGGGCTCAGGGCTCAGGACTCTGGGCTCAGGACTCTGGGCTCAGGACTCAGGACTCAGGACTCTGGGCTCAGGACTCTGGGCTCAGGGCTCAGGGCTCAGGACTCTGGGCTCAGGACTCTGGGCTCAGGGCTCAGGACTCTGGGCTCAGGACTCTGGGCTCAGGGCTCAGGACTCTGGGCTCAGGACTCTGGGCTCAGGACTCAGGACTCTGGGCTCAGGACTCTGGGCTCAGGACTCAGGACTCTGGGCTCAGGACTCTGGGCTCAGGACTCAGGACTCAGGACTCTGGGCTCAGGACTCTGGGCTCAGGACTCTGGGCTCAGGGCTCAGAACTCTGGGCTCAGGACTCTGGGCTCAGGACTCAGGACTCAGGACTCTGGGCTCAGGGCTCAGGGCTCAGGACTCTGGGCTCAGGACTCTGGGCTCCTCCCTGATGGTTTTCGGTCTAACCTGTTTTTTGTTGGGGGATCAGTAGGGATGACTGGACTCAGGTAAATGACGGCAGATGTCTGACAGACAGACTCTGGGTCTGGTCCTGCTCAGGAACCTTCTTCCTGCTGGAGCTGCTGAAGGTGTGGATAACCTGACGGTGCGTTCGCTGTCAGCAGAGGATCTATTTGATTTTAGTTTTCTACCTTTGATGTGATTCTTTCCTGTTTGATTTGAACTCTTTGTTTACATTCTCAGATTCACGCCTCTCTTGCTGTAATAAAATAATTCTCCCTATTGGTGGATTAACTGACACAGAAATGAAAGCTGATTGGTTGAAAATCTTTCTGAAATTTAAATGATTGATGTTAAGTTTTTCTTTTTTTCCTGCCTGTTTTCTCACTTTGAGACACATTTAAGGACACTGCACTGAAAACTCTGAGCCGTGTTTTCGTCTTAATAAATGTTTCATTAAACTCAGTATGAGCCACATTCAGCTGACGAGTCCAGAAACACGTCTGAACTCGAGTTTTTTATAAAGAAAAAAAAGTCTGGATTGTTTGTAACAAGTAAAAAAAAAAAAATCTGCCATTGGAGGAAGAAAAATTTGCTTATCAAGTTTCATCCAGAAACTTTGACTTTTTTAATTGTTCCCAGAATCTCGGAGCTCTTTTTGTCTCTTGAATAACTTAAAACGGTTTCTGGTGAATGCAGCTTGTGGAATGTTTCTTCTTTTTTTTTTCTAATAAAAAGCAAGAAAAAAAAAAAAAAATCAGTAACTCAGATTTCATGGTTTCTTGCAGTTTGTCATCTTTTGGTGTTATTGGTGGTCAGGACGTCCTGAATGAAACCAGAGGATCATAAACAAGAACACAGAAAACTAACTTATCAGACTAACTGATAACCTCACTTCCTGTCCAAAGACAAAGTTCAGTTTTTACAGTATCTGGATTCACTGATCAAAAACAGCAGAGAAATAAAAACACTCCAGAGCTCAGCTGGCAGTTCAGAGCTTCTGTCACCGCTCAGTCCAACAGGATCAGTCAAACAGGATCAGTCCAACAGGATCAGTCAAACAGGATCAGTCAAACAGGATCAGTCGAACAGGATCAGTCGAACTGGATCAGTCAAACAGGATCAGTCCAACAGGATCAGTCCAACAGGATCAGTCCAACAGGATCAGTCCAACAAGATCAGTCCAACAGGATCAGTCGAACAGGATCAGTCGAACTGGATCAGTCGAACAGGATCAGTCGAACAGGATCAGTCGAACAGGTTCAGTCTTCAGGATCAGTCTTCAGGATCAGTCCTCAGGATCAGTCTTCAGGATCAGTCTTCAGGTTCAGTCTTCAGGTTCAGTCTTCAGGTTCAGTCTTCAGGATCAGTCTTCAGGATCAGTCAAACAGGATCAGTCTTCAGGTTCAGTCTCCAGGTTTAATGTGGGCTCAGAGCTGCAGGCCCGCCTGACCTCCACGTGTGTTTCACTGTAAAGACTTTGAGTTTCATGTCCTGCAAATTCATCTCCCAGAGTTCTGCATCCTGACCTTTGAACCCTGCAGCCAGATAACCTCAGACCCTCTCTGGAGGGAAACGGAGCCCTGATAGGGGAACCAGCCTCACAATCCTGATCCAGGAGAGTCCCAAAAACCACTTCCTGTAACACTGCCTTCCCTCAGCCTGCTCCACTCACTCACTCACTCACCCACTCACCCACTCATGATCCCACAGGAGGGTTAGGGGCAGGGTGGGGGCTGGGCTGGGTGGGGGGGGGGTATTGATCTTTAACCGACACCGATAAACAACAAACTCGTCCATAACTCACACGTGCAGCTTGTTTTTCCTCCTCCAGTGGACGAGAGCACGAGCAGAGTCCAAAGGATGAAACAAGTCAAACCCATTAACTGAACTTCAGAAGAATTCCTCACTTTACATACGGAATGCACTTCAGGTCAAAGGTCAAAGGGCCAGAGGGGAATCTATGCGCCCGGGCGGGTAGGCCTTATTTAAACAAGCCTGGAATGCCTGACGGAGGAAGACAGGAAGAGAGGAAGAAGAAGAAGAAGAAGTAGAAGAAGAAGAAGAAGAAGAAGAAGAAGAAGAAGAAGAAGAAGAAGGGGGGGGGGGGTCTGTACCTGCCTGTCTGACTTCCTGTGAGTCTTACAGGTTCCAGCAGCTTCACAGGCTCATAACTCTCAGATCAGACTCTGAGTGTTTGTCTGCTGGTCTGAGACGTATGAACGTATGTAACAGAGTCTTTAAGTGCAATAAACACCTGAGACACCCCCCCCCCCCCCCCCTCAGGTCAGTGGTTTTTCACAGCTGCTCCCTCCTCTGAAATGTTTCTGAAAATACTCGTTCACAAATATTTTTTGATTTCTTGTTTAATGAAGAGATTTTAACCGTTCTTGGATTTCCACTGCATGTCCCTCAGACTCTCCGTCCAGGAAGTCAGGAAGTCAGGAAGTCATTCTCCCGCCATCCTTTGAATTAGTTTCCATTTGTTTGGAATTTAAAACCCAAACATGAAAGTTTTTCTCTTGGATTAAATGTTTGAAAAGGTTTGAACCCCTCACATTGGAGGTAGAGCGACGTAGAGCGACGTAGAGCGACGTAGAGCGACGTAGAGCGACGTAGAGGGACGTAGAGGGACGTAGAGGGACGTAGAGCGACGTAGAGCGACGTAGAGAGACGTAGAGCGACGTAGAGCGACGTAGAGAGACGTAGAGGGACGTAGAGGGACGTAGAGGGACGTAGAGGGACGTAGAGGGACGTAGAGCGACATAGAGGGACGTAGAGGGACGTAGAGCGACGTAGAGCGACGTAGAGCGACGTAGAGAGACGTAGAGCGACGTAGAGAGACGTAGAGCGACGTAGAGAGACGTAGAGGGACGTAGAGGGGCGTAGAGCGACGTAGAGGGCCGTAGAGGCGTAGAGCGACGTAGAGCGCCGTAGAGCGCCGTAGAGCGACGTAGAGCGACGTAGAGCGCCGTAGAGACGTAGAGCGACGTAGAGCGACGTAGAGCGACGTAGAGCGCCATAGAGCGCCGTAGAGCGACGTAGAGCGACGTAGAGCGACGTAGAGCGACGTAGAGCGACGGACGCCACCGTTGTCTCTGCTTTAAGTTGGTTAGTTTGGTGCGAGCTCTTTGTGGCTCCTGAAGTCAGTCTTGGTTTGACTGAGCGCTGAGCGTGAACCTGGTTTGGGTTGGAAAACGTTCATTATGGTTTAAAGTGGTTTTGAACATTAATAATGGAGCTTTACCTCTTCTATCCTTACTCAGTGTTCAGTTCAAAAAGAATCACTTCAGAAACTTTGGATTAAAGTTTAAAATGTTTGAAAATACTTCTGAAATACTGAGTCTCCGAATGTTTCAGACATTTTTCAGCCCGTACGTAGAAATTGAAGCAACTTTCAGGCCTTCAGTTTGTGTTGATTGAAACCTGTCCGTATGGAGGACGAGTTCAGAAACAAATGGATTAAAACAAACGATCCTCAGAATGATTAAAAAGACTCCAGATGAAACTCAGACTGAGACACTGTTCCTGTTTGAGCCCAGAGGCTTTAAGTCGAATCTGTCTGTGATGGAGACTGTCAGACACACTCACAAAGATATTTATCTGTTAAACTTGATTTATACTTTTTAAATTTTTTTATGTAAAATGGAAATTTTTGATTTTGTCTTCTTTTCTGTCATTAAATGAATCATGAAATTTCAGCCACATGAACAGACTGAGGGCGACTTTTGGACCTTCATACTGTCCTGTTCCCATTCTCTGCAGAAACATTTTAGTTTGTGAATTTAAGAGCAGAAATGCAGCAGACGTAGAGCAAACGTAGAGCAGACGTAGAGTGGACGTAGAGCAGACGTAGAGTGGACGTAGAGCAGACGTAGAGCAGACGTAGAGTGGACGTAGAGCAGACGTAAAGCAGACGTAGAGCAGAGGTGGAGCAGAGGTAGAGCAGAGGTACAGCAGACGTGGAGCAGAGGTAGAGCAGACGTAGAGCAGACGTGGAGCAGAGGTAGAGCAGACGTAGAGCGAACGTAGAGCAGACGTAGAGCAGACGTAAAGCAGACGTAGAGCAGACGTAGAGCAGACGTAGAGCAGACGTAAAGCAGACGTAGAGCAGACGTAGAGCAGACGTAGAGTGGATGTAGAGCAGACGTGGAGTGGATGTAGAGCAGACGTAGAGCAGACGTAGAGTGGACGTAGAGCAGACGTAGAGCAGACGTAGAGCAGACGTAGAGCAGACGTAGAGCAGAGTAGAGTGGATGTGGAGCAGACGTAGAGCAGACGTAGAGCAGAGTAGAGTGGATGTGGAGCAGACGTAGAGCAGACGTAGAGCAGAGTAGAGTGGATGTGGAGCAGACGTAGAGCAGACGTAGAGCAGAGTAGAGTGGATGTGGAGCAGACGTAGAGCAGACGTAGAGCAGACGTAGAGCAGTTTTTACGATGGGTGAAATGAACTCAGACTCGTGTCTGCAGCTCAGAGCTTCAACACATGAACAGATCCACCACATTCAGACCAACAAGGATCTGAAGAACTCTGGGGGGTTTTATTTGAGTCTAGAGGGAGTAAGGTGAGCTCTGTGGAGCTCTCAGCTCTATCTCTCCTCCTCTGGCTGGTTCTGAGGTTATGTTAAAGCTTTTCTCACTCTGCAGAGTTAAATTTGACCCACTGTGACCCTGAGATTTCAGCACCTTACCTGTGACTGTTCTCTGTTTAACCCTTTGTTTGCAGCTCGGCTGTTTGGTCGGCTTGTTTCTGAGTCTCTGAGCTACGGCAGGTGATTAGGGCCACTGGAAAAAACAGACAAACAAAAATAACGTCCAATAATTCAGACTTTTGTTTTCAGAATTATAATCATTAAAATATTTATTGGACGTTCGTTTTCCCCCCAGTGGCCCTGACCCTCCTCTGTTTTTCTATTTGATGGAATTTAAAGGGTTAAAAATGAAACAGACTTCATATCTCTTGCTTTTCAGAAGTGAAAATTAAAGGGTTAAAAGTAGAGGAAGTTAACGGGTTAAACATATCCAGGTTCTGATCTGCTCTCTGTGGTCTGAGGAGTTTCTGATGAGCTGGAACGAACTGATGGAACGAAGCTGCTCGGCCTCCACTCTTTAAAGGTCAAATGAAGGGTTAATAAACGGGTTGACGTCCCCGCTGTTTGTTTGAAAACCACTTCCTGTTTTTATTTGTAAGGGTGTCAAGTTTCTCTGAGTTCTGGTGCAGAGCTGAGAGCAGGTTCTGGTTCCTGCCTCAGCTCCTGTCTGAGCTGAGTCTAATCTACAGGATCAATGGAGGAGCTGCTCTCAACACAAACCCTGCATACTGAGCCGCTCCATTTTT
Source organism: Labroides dimidiatus (assembly GCA_030710495.1). Taxonomy (NCBI): domain Eukaryota; kingdom Metazoa; phylum Chordata; class Actinopteri; order Labriformes; family Labridae; genus Labroides; species Labroides dimidiatus. Next base: position 29,493,193 of record CM061157.1, on the reverse strand, counting down.
AGGACCAACTCGCCAAAAATGCGTCACAAACGACCTGCTACAATCCTCATGGCCGTGCTGGAATCCCGTCCACCTCAGAGCTTCAAAGCCGCCAGAGCCGGGCGCCGCTCCGACCAATGGGTGAAGAGGGGAGGACCCTGTCTGCCCTGACCCCACCGACCTCCCCCAGCCCTGCATCCACACCCGCTCCCACACCCACCCACATGCCCCCCCCCCATCCATCACTGAGGCAGTCAGTAGGTCAGCTTGTCCTTCAGAGCCTCTGTCAGGTTTACCTTCAGAGCTTTAAATACAGAAACCTGGAGTTCTGCTCACCTGAGAGCTCTGACCTCAGGTGAGCAGAACAAACTCAAATCAAACCCTTCAGCTCCGCTCTCCTCCTGCAGCTGCTGAAAACATGAAGAGGATCAAACAGGAAGTCCAGCGACCCGCAGCTCCGGCTCTGCTCACACATCCCAGCATGCATCAGCACAGCGTCTGATACCAAGTGAAGTCACTTTGAAACAGAAGAAGATTCAGCTCGCTGCAGTGATGAATCATGGGAGTTTAAAGAGCGTTACTGCAGCAGCTCCATGAACTCTTGACTCAGCATCTTTACTGCATCACTGGAGCCGCCATTTTCCTCTGCCCCTCTGAGACCGCTCACCTTTAGCTCCATTCTTTACCCCTAACAGAGAGAAAACACCTGAGCTGATGTTTGATCTCATTTAAAGAGGCCTGATGTAAAAACATGAGCCTTTACAGCCGAGCTGTGTCCACACGCTCAAAACACGATCAGCTCAGAGACGGTTCATACAGAAAATAACTCATCACCATCAAACCTGTGACTGCACTTCTCTGACTCTGTGTGTGTGTGTGTGTGTGTGTGTGTGTTTGAGGAGCGTAGTACAACAGGCCTTGAACATGTCTGATTTAAGGTGGTGTTCTCACAGATCTGTACTGTGTCGCCATCTGCTGGACAAAGTGTGATTTGCTCTCTGCCCTCCAAATGACGACATCCACCAAAACAGTAAAATGAGACTTTATTCCATGTTTTCAGTCCTCGTGATCCGCCCTTTAGCAGAGGAACTGTTTAAATACACTTTGAAAACAGAAAATAGATTAAAAAAAATGTTTTCCCAGAAAGAAAAATGCCGACTGTTACTTTTTAGAGAGGATGAAAGTGAAAGTATGAAAGCAGACAGTCTCTAACTCTGGTTCTTTACGGCGCAGTGAGTGATCGACCCTCTGACACACTTTAATCAGATGGACTCAATCAATCAATCAAAGCTTCTCATTAAAGGACGCCGCTGGATTCAAACAGTGTGACGTGTTGGTCACATGGTCTGTGTGACGTGTTGGTCACATGGTCTGTGAAACCCCTCAAACAGGCAGCTCTGGAGCTCTTCATTGTCAGTCTCTCATCATTTCATATTTATACGGAGGATCATTGGGGCCACTGGGAAAAACAAAAACTAATAAAAACAAACAAAAACAACAACAAAAAAATAAACTAGGGTCCAATTTTTTTTATTATTCTGGGGAAAAATGTCAGAATTCAGAGTTTTTTTTTCCCAGAATAAGTGAAATAAACTAAACTGGATCTTATTATTTATGATTTCATTTTGTCTTGTGGCCTTCACCCGAGTCAGTGAGCTCTTTAAAATCTCTGATTCAACATGCGTCCATCACAGAGCCTTCCCCGCTTTTATCTGAATTTTATTTACTTTATTTTTTTAATGTCTTAAGAAACCTGTTTTTAAAAGGTTTTTTATTTATTAAAGTTATTTTTAGGAGAATTTTGTCTTTTAAAACGTTTTTGTTTTTTTTTTTTCCAATTGTGTTTTTTTATGATCTGCCTGTTTGATTTTATTGCCCACGCAAAACATTTTGTAACTTGTTTTTCAAAAAGTGCTCGACAAATAAAATTATGACTGTAGCGTTTGTGTGCCGACGTGCTCCACAGCGCCTCCTACAATGATAGTGAAATCTGAACAGGAAGTTCGGAAATTTGAGTTTAAATTTTTGACGGTTTATACGGTACTTACTTGATCGAACTTGTCCCAATTTTTTTTTTTTCGGCTCATCTTCAAAACATTCTTTTTTATTTACTACACACACTGATGATTAAAAGCTCTCAGAGGAGTTTTTGTAACTCAGTGGGCGTGGCCAAAGTTTGTAAACGCCAGTCATTTAAAAACAAGTGTTGTTTTGGTCCCCGCAGCAGGACGGAGATCCTGAGAGTGAACCATGAAACAAATCACAGAAAGAGAGTCTGGATACAGTTAGAGTCATGTTTATTTACAGCCAAATCCTGAACAAGGAGGGAAAAGACGGGGGGGGGGGGGGGGGGGGGCAGAGGGGGCGGGGTTAAAGGAGGCAGAGTGTTCTTAGATCAAGCGCTTCAGGATTCATGTTTCACTACACAGTTCTTAATTTATTTATTCACCATTTCTATACAGAATCCATTCAGCTTCAATATCAACGCACCAACAGAGCTGGAGTCCTCCGCTGGATGGGAAGAGGTGGAGGACAAAACAAGAAGAAGAATAAAAAACAAACTAAAAAAAGCACTAAAGAAAAAAAACAAAAAAACGAGGGGTAGAAAGAAATCCATTTCTATAAAAGAGAAACTCTTCTGTTGTCACCATGATCGTCATCAGTTACTTCTGTACGTATATACACACATATATATATATGTATATATATGTATATAAATCTATATATTTTTTGTAATGTCCATGAGGAGGTGAGGTGGAGGGGGGGGGGGGTCAAAGGTGTCAAAGTTTTGACGACTGCACTGAGCGGCCCGGCAGCATTCAGGTCCTGATGTCAGTCAGAGCTGACCAATCGCAGTCTTTCTGACCTGCAGCCTTAGTCCCGCCCACCTACGCTGCTGTGCGTAAGGGGGCACTCATAGGTCCAGTCCAGTGCCTCGGTGTCGGCCCGCAGAGACTCAAAACCTGCAGTAGCCCTGTTGATTCAGTCTGAGAAATGATACACTGTACACTTAACATGCACGGCCAGATAGCATAAAAAAGTAAAAAAAAAACAAAAACGAAAAAAAAGCCAGCAAACTGCGTCGTCCGCACGTCTCTTTGACTTTTTCCAGTATACATTAGATATTAACTGACAAGCAGCACAAAAAGGTGGAAGGATGAGAAAGAAAAGAGGGTCAGGGACCAGGAGGCCACAGCCAGAGCATCCTGGAGGTTAGCTTCAACCGCTAACTTCCTCTTCTGAGGGGAACAGCTGATTCTCTCCCCTCCTTTAGGTCCAGATAGACGTTATGATGTTAACTCATCACACACACACACACACACACACAGAGTCACACACACTCTTAACCGTCCACCTTCATCAGTGTCTAACCACAGTACGTCTTCATCTGCAGGCGTCTACAATAGTCAGGTCTCCATCGGCTGAGGTGAAGCGCTGACGTTTACAAAGTTCAGATGAGATGTGCTCGTTGTGCTGCTCCACTGACTTTGTCAAAGAAACCGTCGTCACGTCTGAGACGCTCGAAAAGAAGAGAAACCAGGTCGCTGCTGCTGCTGCTGACACCAAGCTCAGTACAAAACCAGCATTATGTACAAATCCAGGATGAAAAGTAACAGCATACCTTAAAATTAATTCAACATTCATTTATTTGAAAAAAAAAAAAACAAAACACTGTTTACATTTCCACCTGTGAGGAAAAACCGCTGCTTGTTTTTCTTTTCTGGAAAATTTAGACAAAAGTTTTACAAAAAACTGAGACGACCGAGCTCCATGGAAACCTGACTACTGCCTCTGTGTCTGAACAGGTTCATGATTTCAAATTAAAAGCAGGTAAAACAGACATTCACTCACCTTTCTGCTCTCACACACACACACACACACACACACACACACACACACTGGAGCGGGAAACCAACTTTTTCATCAACCAGCCACTGATGCAGGTTTTTTTCTAACACCTCCTCTTGGTGGAGTCTGAGCTGCTTAACTTCAGTCAACCTGCAGGCAACCAATCAGACGCCGACTGTCGGCTGGTGTCGGTTTCCCGCTCCGTACAACACGCTCCGTACAACACGCTCCGTTCAACACGCTCCGTTCAACACGCTCCGTTCAACACGCTCCGTTCAACACGCTCCGTACAACACGCTCCGTTCAACACGCTCCGTTCAACACGCTCCGTTCAACACGCTCCGTTCAACACGCTCTCCAACACAAATACAAACTCAAGATACCGCAAATACACATATATACAAATAGGAGCGGCCCCCCCGCATGTGGGGGGGGGGGGGCAGCTTAACAATTTATAATGCATCATTTCTGTATATGCCAAGAATAAAACTTTTTCTAAATAAAATACATAGTTATCTGTGAGGGGGGGGGCAGCAGATGAACAGAGGAGGAAGAGGAGGAAGAGGAGGAAGAGGAGGAAGAGGAGGAAGAGGAGGAAGAGGAGGGAAGGCTGGGCTGAGGAGGGCTGGTGGAGGAAGAGGGGGAGGAAAGGGGGATGGAGGGGGGAGCTTCTTCTCCTTCACGGTGTTGCTGCTCCTGAGCAGCGCCCTGTGCTGCTGCACGCCGCCTCCTCTGATGGTTCGTCATCGTTCAGAATAATAATATTAATAATGACCACGACAATGCTAAAAAAATAGATATGAACCCCAGCCAACCTCTCAACCCTCAGTCCACAAAACTAAAAGACGAGGGGGGGGGGGGGGGGGGGGCGTGGCCTCCAGTTCATCTGAGTCGGTGTCAAAAGAAGAAGCAGAGAAAAAAAAAGAGGCAGAGGAAGAAGGATGAGAAGAGGCCGACGAATGGAGGGAGAGAGGCAGCGAATGAGGCGGAGAGGAAACCGGAAACTAGACAGGGGGGGTGGGGGCAGAGGCAGGAAGTGCCGTAAGGAAGAAGAAACAAACAGAGTGAAAGGAGAAACCGAGGGGGGGGGGGGGGGGGGGGGGTGAGTGGTGTTCTGGGGCGTTGGTGATCCACACGCCGCTGTCCTTCTGAGGGGTTTTTTCTTTTTTTTCTTTTTTTCACAGAAGATTGGCGGAAAGCATGAACAAGTGATGACGACATGGCCTCACTGTGAGTGCGCCCTCCCTCCTTCCCTTAAATCAAGGCGAAGGATCCGCAGTCCTCCCCGTGCTGCTCGTCTGTCCCACGGTGCATCATACCTCCAGGAAGCGCGAGCTGCTGGTCTTGGCGTGGAAGGGCTCGGACCACATGCGCCGCAGATCTCCCTGTGGATCAGAGACGGTTTGGACATGATGCACCAGTCTGAAGGTTTACCTGCTTCCTGTTAGAACATGAGCTCTGCACTGTTTTATTATCTTCATCATCATCATCATCATCAGTTTATCACTGCTTCATTTATTGAACTGGTTTCATGTCTGTTAGTCTGATCTCACTGCTCTGATTCTATTGGCTGAACTCTTCTCTCTGATGGTTTCTGATGGTTTCTGATGGTTTCTGATGGTTTCTGATGGTTTCTGATGGTTGTGTTGTTCTGTGAAGCACTCTGGGCTGTGGATCTAAACTCTGAGTTCAGATTCAACGATCTTCCACAGCGTTTGTTCCTCTGTTACAGAGAAGTCAGATTACTAACTGAACTCTTTCCTTGACTGGCCTCACACCCTGACCCTTGATAGTTTAAATAATTCATTACACTGTCACTTTAAGCACAGCATGCTCGTTAGCACAAACACAACACGGCAGAGAAAGCCTGACGTCTACTCTGTTTAAAGCAGTGAGCTGGTTCAGGGGCGGAGCCTCACCTTCAGGTAGGCCATGGTGAGCAGAGGCAGCAGGGTGAAGGGCACCAGGTAGAGCAGAGCGGGCTGAGCAGCGCGGTGGATCCTTGAAGCCACAGTGGCAGTCAGCAGACCTGAAAACACCACCAATCACAAATGAGGAACTTTCTCAAAGACACCAAGAACCACCTCCAGGCTAAGAGTGGAGGATGAAGCTCCTCCCCCTCTTCTCTCCTCCGGTCCAGAGCTTACCCACAAAGTATCCGATAAGAGTGCAGTGGAAGTAGGAGACGCGCTGCATCCGTCCGGACATGTTACCAGGTCCCGGGACTTCCCCGTTGGCTTGCTTCTTGTAGTTGTCATAACGCAGGACGAAGCATAAGAGCAGCCCCGGCATCACGATGTCTCCTATTCCCAGCATGGAGAAATGACTTCCTGTGGAGCTGCAGGGACGAGCACGACACAGAACAGCAGTAAGACCAGGAACCAGGATCCTTTTCAAACCAGCACCCAGAGTCTTAACCCCCGTATCTAACTCTGACTTAAAGTCAGGACCGCTTCGTTCTGGAGTCCACCTGACACGGATGCAGCTCAGTGTTTACTTCAGGCTCACCTGGGAAAGACCAGTTTTCCAGGTAAGGAGAGACGAGGCACGTCGCGGCCCATCCCTGGCCCCAGGTGCAGCTTCCTGGACAGGACGTCGATGGGGTTTTCAGCAGGCTGGGTGGCCACTTTGACCATCACATTACTGTTGAAGATGTAGGCTGAGAAGAAGACCTGCAGGGACCAGAACAGACCGCTTGAGTCTTCACAGAGTACGCCGCTGATTCCAGAACCAACAAGTCCCTCAGACCCCTTACAGACCCCGGAGGTTCCAGAGACTGGAACCATGTTAGAGCCAATCAGCTCATTCACCAGTTCATTCATCAGTTCATTCACCAGCTCATTAAATCAGTTCATTCATCAGTTCATTCACCAGTTCATTCACCAGATCATCAGTTCATTCATCAGTTCATTCATCAGTTCATTCATCAGTTCATTCATCAGTTCATTCATCAGTTCATTCACCAGCTCATTCACCAGTTCATTCACCAGCTCATTAAATCAGTTCATTCATCAGTTCATTCATCAGTTCATTCATCAGTTCATTCATCAGTTCATTCATCAGCTCGTTCACCAGTTTACCAGGTCATTCACCAGTTCATTCATCAGTTCATTCATCAGTTCATTCACCAGATCATCAGTTCATTCATCAGTTCATTCATCAGTTCATTCATCAGTTCATTCATCAGTTCATTCATCAGTTCATTCATCAGCTCATTCATCAGCTCATTCACCAGTTTACCAGGTCATTCACCAGTTCATTCATCAGTTCATTCATCAGTTCATTCACCAGCTCATTAAATCAGTTCATTCATCAGTTCATTCATCAGTTCATTCATCAGTTCATTCATCATTCATTCATCAGTTCATTCATCAGTTCATCAGTTCATTCATCAGTTCATTCATCAGTTCATTCACCAGTTCATCAGTTCATTCATCAGTTCATCAGTTCATTCATCAGTTCATCAGTTCATTGGTCAGTTCATTCATCAGTTCATCAGTTCATTCGTCAGTTCATCAGTTCATTCATCAGTTCATTCATCAGTTCATTCATCAGTTCATTCATCAGTTCATTCACCAGTTCATTCACCAGTTCATCAGTTCATTCATCAGTTCATTCATCAGTTCATCAGTTCATTCATCAGTTCATCAGTTCATTCATCAGTTCATTCATCAGTTCATCAGTTCATTCATCAGTTCATTCACCAGTTCATCAGTTCATTCATCAGTTCATCAGTTCATTCACCAGTTCATCAGTTCATTCATCAGTACATCAGTTCATTCATCAGTTCACCAGTTCATTCATCAGTTCATCAGTTCATTGGTCAGTTCATTGGTCAGTTCATCAGTTCATTCATCAGTTCATTCATCAGTTCATTCATCAGTTCATTCATCAGTTCATTCATCAGTTCATCAGTTCATCAGTTCATTCATCAGTTCATCAGTTCATCAGTTCATTCATCAGTTCATTCATCAGTTCATTCGTCAGTTCATCAGTTCATTCATCAGTTCATTCACCAGTTCATTCACCAGTTCATTCACCAGTTCATTCACCAGTTCATTCATCAGTTCATTCATCAGTTCATTCATCAGTTCATTCACCAGTTCATCAGTTCATTCATCAGTTCATTCATCAGTTCATCAGTTCATTCACCAGTTCATCAGTTCATTCATCAGTTCATCAGTTCATTCATCAGTTCATCAGTTCATTCATCAGTTCATCAGTTCATTCATCAGTTCATTCATCAGTTCATCAGTTCATTCATCAGTTCATCAGTTCATTCACCAGTTCATCAGTTCATTCATCAGTTCATCAGTTCATTCACCAGTTCATCAGTTCATTCATCAGTTCATTCATCAGTTCATTCATCAGTTCATTCATCAGTTCATTCATCAGTTCATTCACCAGTTCATCAGTTCATTCACCAGTTCATCAGTTCATTCATCAGTTCATCAGTTCATTCATCAGTTCATTCATCAGTTCATTCACCAGTTCATCAGTTCATTCACCAGTTCATCAGTTCATCAGTTCATTCATCAGTTCATCAGTTCATTCATCAGTTCATCAGTTCATTCATCAGTTCATTCATCAGTTCATCAGTTCTTTCACCAGTTCATCAGTTCATCAGTTCATCAGTTCATTCATCAGTTCATCAGTTCATCAGTTCATTCATCAGTTCATCAGTTCATCAGTTCATTCATCAGTTCATCAGTTCATCAGTTCATTGGTCAGTGTTTCCTGCTGAGAGTTTCAGCTCCAGTTTAAATCTGTTTCTTTATTGTTGATGATTCTTTATCAACAAACAGGATTCATTCAAACAAACCACTGATTCATACAAACATCTCCATAATAAGACGAAAAACAAACAGTCATCATGGAGAAAAAATCCAGGTCACTTTAAAAGAGCTGGTGACGAATCAGGATACCATGAAAGATGGGAAATATATCAAATATATCATTAAATATCCTCGAATTAAAACATTTTCAAATAAAAAAAAGCTTATTGATTTCAAGTGTGATAAGTCGCAAATCAATAAGAAATCAAACCTCAATTTTTCAAGTTTTTAAAGTCAAAAATTTTCAAGAAAAACTTTAAATTTCCCAGATTATAAAGTCCTGAGAAAAAAGGTAAAAAAAGTCATGAATGTCAGGAACCATCTGTGGGCTGTCCAGAGGAGGCATGTGGTCCAACAAGACTGCAGTTTGATGTGTTTTTAGACTCATTCACTGAGGACCTGTCAAAGTCAAACACGTTTCATTCTGTCATCCAATAAATTAAAGATTTTATAAAGTCACAAATTTACAAACTCCAGAATTTAGAGTTTTCTCTCTTGAATATCTTTGTTTGTTCTTTCAGTGGTCCTGATCCAAGAGGTAGAGAAGGAGAAACTCTTTCAAGCTTTCTGTTGTTTTATTCTGCAGATCAATCAGAGACGATCAATCAGAGACGATCAATCAGAGACGATCAATCAGAGACCAAACGTCTCTCATTCAGAGAATGTTTCACAGTCGTTAATAATCTGAGAACCTGGAGGGAACAGCTTCACTGACCGCGTCAGCTCAGCTCACAGGTCGGTGCTGCTGAACCGACTCTGACAGCGGCCGCTCTCAGCTGGATGGCGAGCAAGAACTGAACGTCTGGCCGTGTTTCAGTTTGTTGAATCCTGATTCAGAGGAGGAGCTGCAGAGAAACACCGAGCGGATCACTTCACTGAACCGCTTCTACTGATTCAGTAAACTGGAGAGAAACACTGACTGCTCGGGATGTGTGTGTTCTGTGTGTGTTCTGTGTGTGTTCTGTGTGTGTTCTGTGTGTGTTCTGTGTGTGTTCTGTGTGTGTTCTGTGGTGAACATCTCTCATAGGTGTTGCTAGATGAAGAAAACAGCCCACATCTGATCAGACTGAGTGATGACTTTCAGTAGAAGTCTACAGGAACCAGAACAGGCCCTCATATGAAAACCATCACTCAGGAGATATTGCCTCTCTTGACTTTGGGGACGTTTAGAGTTTTGTTTTTGGAGCGGCTGCTGTTTCAGAGCAGAGATGATGCCAGACGCAGCTGATGAATGCCACCTGAACGGAGCGTGCCCAGAACACAGGCCTCGACATAAATGTTTAGTAATTTCCCAGAGGAAATCATCAGGGAGACACTGGCTGCTCCTTCCTGCATGTTCTCCTTGATGGATCTGTTTCATTCCTCTTTATGGAGTTTTGCAAAGTTTGCTGAGAAACAGGCTGGTGCAGTGGAAAGTGAGCTGCTAGTTAAACAGAGCACATCTTACCCAGAACACGTCATAGATGAGCAGTCCGGACAGCAGCAGGCAGGACACCTTCAGACTGGGAAGCCGCACGAAAGCGATCATGGCGACACACAGGCCCATGGCTAAAGCTGAGCGGGGAGGAGAAGAGACAGTTAAAACCAGGTGAACCGGGCTCAAACAGAAACACTAATGAACGAATGAACAAGTCAGACTCTTCTGATGAAAGACGAGCGCTTGTTTTAACCGATGTTGAAAACGACGTGAAAAGTGGGGTCGTCCTATAATCAGGGTCTAAATATCGACGCATGCTAATCGTCGTCTCCAGTCCCCACACGACCCCAACAGCAGAGGGCGCCAGTGACCTCACTGTGGCTGTAGTGATCAGCCAATCACAGCAGAGACGCAGCGACAGGAGATGAAACATGGAGAGACGTGTTGATCGTCCAGAGCAACGAGGATCAACAGTTGGAGAAGTTACCAGAAAACTGAGGCGGAGTTCTGAGGCTAACTTTGAGATAATGACGATCGACGCAGCAGAGGAGTTACAGAGAGTCACGTCTGAAGATGGAGCGTCCACACGGAGCGTCTGGAAAACACTCACTGTAAAAGAAAACTGATCCTGGTCCTCAGAGAGACGGACAGGAGGGTAACGAAACGGAGAAACGTAACGAAAGGCGTGGATATCAGAGCTCTCATCAGGATTAAATCTGAAACGCAGATCTGAGAACTCATGTTCAGGTCAAAACGGTAACACATGAAAGGATGTAAAGTTTCAGTTTAAAATCACTTTAAAGCAAACTGCAGAAAAATCAAACAAACTTTTTATTTTCTTTTTTTATCTGTGATTTCTTTTCTCTGTTAGCGCTGAAGCGTCGTCTTGGCCTCAGCTTCCTTCAGATGACTGAAGCAGGCCGTCGGTGTCATGTTTCAAATGACTGACGTCAGTCTGACACGCACACACTCTCTGCTGTTTCAGTGTTTCCCTTTAAAACAACAAAGGTCACTGGGCTTCAGTACTTCCTGTATTAGCATGCAGCAGGCTGTGCTGGGTGCTCCACAGTTAGCGGCTATAGAAACAGATGAAGTTTCAGCCTGTCTGTAACATCCTTCTGCACAACCTGCTGCAGAGAGGGATCATCTTACCATCCATGAGGAGCCAGTGTCCAGTCAGCACCCAGATGAGCACCAACATGACAGACAGGGAGAAGGAGAGCAGCTCAGCCAGAGTGAAGCGCCCACAGCAGCCGAAGGAAATCCTGCAACAGCACCAGAGACGCTTCATGACACAGAGAACCACATCAGACATCCAGGTTCACACACACACACACAGCCTCAACACGGTGGAGAGTGAGTGTTTCAGTGTGTGAGGGGAGGAAACGTCTCCTTCATGTGTGTGTTAGCTCCTTAGGTAACGCTGGACAAGTAAAGGGACGTGCTACTTGGATGCTGGTGCTAAAAGTAAACCGTAATCTACGTGTTTAACCCCGCCCCCTGTTTGACTGTGAGGGCAGGGCTAATAGAAGAGCTGCGTTAGCTCCTGCGCTAACTGCTGAACACTGTAATCCAGTGTTCCATGTGTTTACAAGTTATCGTCTGCTTCAGTCTCAGGATTCCTCACACGTTCACAAACATGAACAGACATTTTCAGGACTCGTCTCAGACCAGCTGCAGTAAACTGACTGTTCAAGAGAATCAGAGTCACCGTTAAAGGGAACCAAACGTCTGAGGATAGAGTCTGTGCAGACTCCAGTGGAGTAGGATTTTATTGGATGAGTGAATGAAGGTTTTGACTGAAGCAGGTGCTCTCACCTGTAAAACACGTGGTTTGTTTCTTGCCTACGTTCAGTTTGTCATCCCCTTTGAGATGACTCCTCTGGTTTGACAGCTCGAGGAGCCGCTGCCCTTAAATGTTTTCAATCTAACATGAAGGACATGGAGGCAGCAAACCTTTCTTACTCTGATCTACAATATAAAGATGGACTTTGATATGAAAATGATAAACATGCATCACACATGAAAAGGATTTTGGGTTGGATTTCCTTCTTTTGTTTATTCTTGTTTATAATAAACGTGCAGGTTGTAAAAAGATTTAGGGTTAGTGGTGAGGTATCAGGAAACAAAGCACCAATCAAAACTGGATCACACATTTGGCACTAATGAAGTTTGCTGTCGGCTTTCGGCTAACATGCTAACATGCTAACCAGCTGCCCATTTCCAAACAGGCCGAGTTCAAGTTTGAACCCAATCAAAGCAGGTGAAGTAAAAAGCTGATGAACACCTGTTGAGTGTGTGAGCGCTCTCATTTCATCCTCTGTCGTAACAGATACCCATGATTCACCGTTATCGGCTGGAAAAATCCAGAACACCACATTTAGGATAAACCATCCCTGACTTTGGTTTTTGAACTGCTGAGTTTTGGTCTCGTGATCTTGACGTCCTCTAAATTTGGATCAGCTCGTCCACAGCAGGTCTGAGGCGACTGAAACACTTTGATACAGTGAATGAAAAAGGCTGCAGAGCGAGTTTCCTCTTTACTCTCTGACACTTTCCGCTTTAACTGGAGGAGAAGTGGATTTATGAAAATACACTGAGTCACTAAGCTTTATAAACATCTGTTAAAAACACACAGAGGCACATGGAGCAGCTGGAGCAACAACTCGGACTATTTACAGACGCAAAGAATCCTCTGGGTTTCCTTACTTGTTCTGTGGGGAGCAGGGTCTGGTCAGATACTGGCACATTGGCAACAAGAGGAATGCAAATGCAATTGTTGCAAGAACTGAAGAGAAGAAGAGAGAAACACACAGAGCAGTGAGGCCAAAGTCCGGAAACACCCAGACATCATGTTCCAGAGGCAGCACCACTCCCCCATGTGACGGTCACACTACAGATCAGCCTCCACTCACCTGCGGTGCAGATAGTGAAGACCACCTGTACCGAGTCAAAGAAGAAGAACATGACTAGCAGAGACACGGAGGCTCCTATGGGCAGGAAAAGGGCCTGTGTGGAGTCTATAGTCTGAATACCTGCAAAGAAACACGTCAGAGTGAGAAGAAGAAAACAGGAGAGCACAACTTCAAACACGCACAACGTGCACGAGTCCGGACATTCACAAAACGGAGAATAAGAGCATTTCTTCATCATAAACTGGAGGGACTGAGTTAATGTTGGTAAAAGCTCTGAAGGTCTGATTTTTATTTTCCTTCATCAACGACTGATTTCAGCACATCGCTACCAACCTGCACATACGCTGCAAAACTCAAGTCCAAGTAGACGTTTACCCTGTTTACCCTGTTTACCCTGTTTACCCTGAGTCAAGATGTTCTGAACACGATTGATGAGAACAAATCTTATCTTAAAGTATTAAAGGACAAAAACTGAAGCCTGAATTAAGAGAATATAATCTAATGTAGTTTATTACACACAGGAATTGATTTTATTTGAAGAAACATGAGAAGAAACTTTGTCTTTCCCCATCAACAGATAGTCTTTGTTTTTACTCTCCTTTCTTTCCTTCTCGTCTTTTACCTTCAGTGGGTTCAGTTCAGGAGGGACAAACAGAAATGATTCAGGTGAAGGTGAGGGACGCCCTAAACGAAGACATGAAAAACCCCCAAAACAGACACAAACACATTTCTGCTTCCGTCCAACTTACTGTTGTTTGTGTTGCTGTTATTAAAAGCCCCCGTTGTCGTCACGTTACCATCTTTATCCTTCTCCTGGTTCTCACAGTCCATGTTTAAAGACCTGCAGGAGGAGAGAGAGAGAGGGGGGGGGGGGGGGGGGCAAGCTCAGAAATCAGTGACCCCTTTCAGAAGCAGGTGAACTGTTGCGATGAGGAGACGGTTCATGTAAGGAGCTTTATTCTACCTCCAGAGAGATATAAACCCTGACCGGTCCAAAAAGTTGGTGGTTTGAGTCCATGAAAAAATCTCAGCTGTGTCACAATTTCATGATTTACCAAGAAAATGAAATAAAGGACGTTAGTGGTGTGTTTTTCTCTGGAATCAGAGCATGTTGACATCCCTGTGATCACGTTTGTCTTCATATGGTAAACACTTTTCAGATTATCTCTCCGAACATACAGCTGTGTTAATACTTCAGAAACACTGTTGGGATTAACAGCTGAGGGAACCCATTCACCAGTGGGAGCTCTTAGACTAAAGACAGACTGATTAATGAGCCGGCCGGTTCGTTAGGCAGCTTATTTGGATTTTAAAGTGATAATCAGCTGATGCCTGTTCACACAGCTGGTTAAAAAACACTACAGGCTGAGGTTTCTGCCACTAGAGGCTGAATTTGAAGTTTTATTAAGAATTTGAAAAGCAGGATCTGAAATTGAATTGATTCTGCCTTTTATCAGAGAGGACAGGACAGAGGACAGAGGAGGAAACAGGGTGAGAGTGGGGAGAGACATGTGGGAGAGACGCCACACGCCGGACTTGAACCCAGGCTGATGCTCAGGGCTTTATGCCATATGGAGCAGGACCTAAACCACCAGGTTCCAGCTCTCTTCATCCCTAAAACTTCAGCATGGCTCAACCACAAAGTCATCTAAGACTTGTCAACAGATTCAAAACGTCAAATCTGATTTCCAATCTTGCTTTTCAAATTCTTTATAATTATTTAAATTCAGTTTCTAGAGGCGTAAATCTGAGCCCATAAAAACCCAAAGTCTGCAGCTTCCCCTCACGTCTGTTTCACAACTCTGCCATAAATCTGCTCCATCATCATCATGGCGATGTGATGTCATAAATCAAGCGGTTGAACATCACTTCTGTCGCTCTGAGTCTTTGCGTCATTTTGTCTTTGGACCAAGTGTGAGTTATATTTGAGTCCCTCTCCCTGTGTGACTCAGACTGTTGAGTTGTTTTTTCCTCCTCTTAAGTGATTGTACAGCTTTGACTTCCTGTAATTTGGGGCATCAAAAAAATGTTTTCACACAAGAAACAAAACAACCAATCAAACCCACTAAACCCACTAAACCCATCAAACCCACTAAACCCATTAAACCCACTAAACCAATTAAACCCACTAAACCCACTAAACCCATCAAACCCACTAAACCCACTAAACCCATCAAACCCACTAAACCCACTAAACCCATCAAACCCACTAAACCCATCAAACCCACTAAACCCACTAAACCCATCAAACCCACTAAACCCATCAAACCCACTAAACCCATTAAATCCATCAAACCCACTAAACCCATTAAATCCATCAAACCCACTAAACCCATTAAACCCACTAAACCCATCAAACCCACTAAACCCATTAAACCCACTAAACCCATCAAACCCACTAAACCCATTAAACCCACTAAACCAATCAAACCCACTAAACCCATCAAACCCACTAAACCCACTAAACCCATCAAACCCACTAAACCCATTAAACCCACTAAACCAATCAAACCCACTAAACCCATCAAACCCACTAAACCCACTAAACCCATCAAACCCACTAAACCCATTAAACCCACTAAACCAATCAAACCCACTAAACCCATCAAACCCACTAAACCCACTAAACCCATCAAACCCACTAAACCCATTAAACCCACTAAACCCATCAAACCCACTAAACCCACTAAACCCATCAAACCCACTAAACCCACTAAACCCATCAAACCCACTAAACCCACTAAACCCATCAAACCCACTAAACCCACTAAACCCATCAAACCCACTAAACCCATCAAACCCACTAAACCCACTAAAACCATCAAACCCACTAAACCCATCAAAAAAAACAAAATCCCTCCAATGACCGCAATCTGTGAGCATGTTCTGTCTGACCTGAAGTGAGGATCGAGCATCATTTTTAGCCTTTTAGCACAGGCTAGCACAGGCTAGCACAGGTGAAACCGCTTCCATCCATAATCTAAAGATATAGTTCACTACAGATACAGACATCTACGGTGGCCCCGAGAGCTCACAACACTGCAACTTAAGAAAACATCTTCATCAGTTTGACGACACATGAGCAGCATTTAGAAAAACACACTGCAAAGACCACAACACAAGGGAAGAGTTTCCAGAGGACACTTAAAAGTGACGCACACGTTCAGGCTAATTACAAGCAAAAGGCTAACGATAGTGGAACAGCAGGTCACTGTAACATGCTAATATCTGAGTCATGTGATCACAAAGTTAAAATAAATCAAAAACACATTCATCTCATGTTCCACTGACAGAAAGAGAACCCTAACAGAGCTGAGTCAAAATCCACATTAACAACAAGCGAGTCGGGATGTGTGCGTCACTTTTTAGTGTCCTCTGGAAACTCTTCCCTTGTGTTCTGGTCTTTGCAGCCTGTTTTCTACATGCTGCTCACGTGTTGTCAGATTGATGAAGATGTTTTCTCAGTTTGCTTGTGTTTGGTCTTTTCGCATGTGCTTTTTAAAGATGCAGAGCTGTGAGCTCTCAGGGCCACCGTAGACAGCTGATGGATTCTGACTCTTATTCTACCAACAGAGGGGTTAACAGAAACACCTGCCTCTGTCTTCAGCCAGAGGGTGGAACTCTGTGATGTGATGTATCGGTTCCTGCGGCTCCTATGAGCACGTGTTTTTGTTTTCCCCTCTCAGGGTTCTAATGGACCGGCGCCATCAAAACAACATGAGCTGAAGACTCTTCTGATGCACAAATGCATCAAACCACATGACGCCAACTGTTCACTCTTAGCAGAGAGCCTCAGACTGCTGCAACAAGTGCCTCTCTCTCACACTCGGCCAAATACACCCAACTTGTACAAGACAGGAGCGAGTGAAAACAAGTCCCTGCTCCGTGTTCAAACACATCTTTGCAGAGGAGACACGTCTGCACCACAGAAGCTGCTCCAGAACGGATTTAAAGAAACAAAATCTGAAAGTCTGACACATAAAAAGTTCCTTTTACATTGGTGATGAGGGATTTTCCTGTTGATTGGTGGTGTATTCTGAGGGATTGGGTAGGTGATTGTTATGATGAGTTAGACCACAAGAGCTGCAGGTAAAACAGAGATCATCATCTTCCAGTGTGACCTGAACCAACAGCAAAATGCTTACAGGTGTGCTGTATGTTTGTATCTATATGACTGTGTTTTATGAGTGGAGGTGTGTGCAGGTATATAATTGTGTAACTTTTATTGTATTTTCCACTGTGATCCATCATGTGACTGACTGACTGACTGGGTGTGTGTGTGTGTGTGTGTATAACAAGCAGCCATCCATCTTCTACTGCTTATCCAGGTCCAGGTCCAGGGGGGGGCAGCAGCGTCATCAGTGCAGACCAGAGGCCCCTGTCCCCTGCCACTTCCACCAGCTCTTCTGGGGGGATACCGAGGCGTTACCGTTAATCTGTCCATCATATCCTGGGTCTAGCCCAGGGGTCACCTCCCAGCTGGACATGCCTGAACCACCTCCCCAGATCCCTGAACCACCTCATTTGGCTCCTCTGGATGTGGAGGAGCAGCGGCTCTTCTCTGAGCCTCTCCTGGATGTCTGAGCTCTGAGCCCCGTCTCTAAGGCCGAGCTCGGACACCCTGAGGAGGAGGATCGTTTCAGATGCTCATCCTGTGGTCATGACCCACAGCTCATGACCACAGGTGAGGGCCGGAACGTAGACTGAAGTGTAAATTCAGAGCCTTGCCTTCTGGTTCGACTCAGTGGACCGGTATAATGTCATCATCCCTGTTGATCTGTCTATCAGTCTCTCGCTTCGTCCTCCCTTCACTCGTGAACAGGACCCTGAGATACCTAAACCCCCCCACTTGGGGCAGAGACTCTCTCTCGACCCGGAGTGGACAGTCCAACCTTTACCGGCTGGGAACCATGACCCCGGACTTAGAGGTGCTGAACTTCATCCCGGCTGCAAACTGGCCCAGTCTGAGCTGGAGGTCAGAGTCTGATGAAGCCAACAGGACCACATCATCTGCAAACAGCAGAGATGAACCTGCCTCCCCCTGCTGCTTGGCTGCACCTACAAATCCATAAAGTAATGAAGAGAACCGGTGACAGAGGGCAGCCAGGTGGAGTCCAACCCTGACCGGGAACAAATCCGACTTGATGCCAACAACGAGAAGCAAACTCTTGATCTGGAAATACAGTGAGTGGAACCTGTACGGAGGTGTATCTCCTCAGTAGCTCATGTGTGATGAAGAGCACAGCTTACAGCATCACCTGCAGTGGGGACTTCCTGAACTTTATATGGGAGCAGCTTCTGGTTTCTCCTGACCAGTCCAGAAGAAACGTCTCATTTCAAGGTAGTACAACAAAAACGACGCATGAATTTATAATAAAGAGTAAAAAAAAATCTCCTGGTTAAGTTTGTTGAATTGAGACACAGATGGGCAGATTTCTCTTTAATGGCTTTAAGAAACACAGACGTCATTTTAGTCCTGTTAACGTCCTGAAGAAAGACATGCTCCTGGACTTGTCAGGTGAATGTGCAGGTGAACATGTGGAAATATTAACTTTACTTCAGTAACTCTTCACCTGTGGAGAACAACAACAGGCTGCTTAAACCAGAGAAGCTGGAAGCTGAGAGCTGACTTCATGATACTCACCTGAAGCTGCCGTAGACGATGAGGAGGATGGAAATGAGGAAGGTGGACACCTGGCTGGAGTCAACTAGGGAGTACGCCCTGAGGAGGAGAGAGAGAGAGAGAGAGAGAGATGCAAACATGAGCACAGGAAGTCAGTCTGATACATCCATCCTCAGTGTTGTGCTGAGAAGACAAAAGCTCAGTGATTGACAACAACACCGTTTCCATAACAACGGTCTTCACTCAGACATCATCCATGAGCTGGGACGGCGTGTTGGATCGAGTCCTCTGTTAAAACAAACAGTGAAAGTGACGGGCCTTAAAACACTCAAAGAGGACAGCTGCTGTTTGAGTCCAGTCATGATGAGTTGAGCTCCTCCAGACCTCTCCATCAGATACGAGGTCAGACTGAATTCAGCCTTAAAGAAGATGTTTGATAAGCTGAAACAATCTGTCTGTCTGTTGTTTAATGATCAGACAGATCCTTCAAACACACAGCGAGGGGCTGCAGTCACAGAACCATGTTTACCATGACCATGCATCTCACACGTGGATGTGGCTAACCTCGCATGGCGGTTAGCTCGTAGGCTCCATGAGGTTAGCCCTTCAGCTGGTGGCTGGGGTTCTAATCAAACCTCAGACCTCTTTCCCACATGTGACTCCCCTCTCCCTCTGCTCTCCCCGTGTTCTCCCTCTGCTCTCCCTCTGTTCTCCCCGTGTTCTCCCTCTGCTCTCCCCGTGTTCTCCCCGTGTTCTCCCCGTGTTCTCCCCGTGCATGCGTGAGTTCCCTGCAGGTGCTCCAGCTCCCTCCCACAGTCTAAGAACATGCTCATCAGGTTAACTGCTGATTCTAAGTTGGCCGTAAGTGTGAGTGTGAGAGGCCGTCAGCCTCTGTGTGTCAGCCAATCATTTTAACAGCAGAAACAAACATGTTTGCAGCCTGGTACCAAAAATGGCTCCCGTCTGAACGGCTAATTTCACTCGCACGCACGCACGCACGCACGCACGCACGCACGCACGCACGCACGCACGCACGCACGCACGCACGCACACTTTGCAGTTTAGAAGATATCAAGGTCACGAGTTAATCCAATCAGAGGCAGAGCTCAGCTGACTGTCAGGCAGTCACCCTATAGCTGTTAGTGAGGAGGCTCAAAGCACACCTCATTTCCAGTGCTTCAAAACTCTGTTTCAGAAACAGACGGATGATGTCACAGAGGGGACACACGTGACCCTGAACAGGATGAACGGTAGAAAACGGATCCACGGTCCGGTCCTCTCTGATTAAAAGCATAAATTCATTCAGTCATTGGACCTACTTAACATCAGAGTGAACAACGTGCGATAAAATCAAACCTGTACAATATGAGCAGGATAATGGAGGAGGGAGACCCTCAGGAGCAGGTGTGCTGGTACGAATGAGATCAGAGAGGTAAGGAGGGGATGGATCCGGAAGTCTGGTACCCCCCTTCCATTAAAGTGACCCTGGTGCTGGTTCGGAGATGGTTCAACTTGAGAAGAGCCACATCTGTCTCTTTACATCTGTAATGAGTCCGGGAACGTGCACACCTAGTTTACAGATATCTACTGATCTTAATAAAAACCCTTTTTTTCCATTGAAATATATGAGAAAACAGCATCTTATATTCTGGGTCTACTCTTTGGAAGCTCAACATATTAAAGCTTAACACGTATGACTGAACCCACAGCATGAGCACAGGTAGAAGGCTGCCGTCATGCACAGAACAGAAGAGACTCTGCACCCCTGGGATCAGAGGGCCTCATGATTACACACAGGAGGAGCAGCCAAGAGAGGAGGGAAACTATTCGATAGGTAAATAAGAATTGCAAATTTTGCTGCATTAAAAAAAGAAGTGGGGGAAACAAGAGATCGATCATGAAAATCAATAAGGCAAATGTGATCCGCTTGGTCCACAGCACATGGGGAAGTGTCTGCAAAGGACGAGGGTCTCTGCTCAGCTCAGGTTCTTTTTAGGAGCTTCTGGGTTTAAGACATAAGAATCAAACCTTCTGGATTCTCAAAAAGCAAATCTCAACTATTTACTGTTATCACAGATTATTTCAAATACTGACAACAAAAGATCCCAGCCCTGCAGCCGCACTCAAAGGCAGCAGTAACGGCTGACCTACCGTCCACTCCAGGTGTGAGGCAACAGAAACAGGAGCTGCAGTTTCTCTGCTAACTTGTTTGGAAATAAGATGAACAGACGTTGACCCACAGCACAGGATGGCTGCAGTCTAACTCCACAGAGAGACGCGGAGTGAAGAGGCTACAAAGGTCTGAAGTTAAAGATGATCCCGCTCCTCATGAGCCTGTGACAGAGCGGAACAGATTTAAGATCTGATCATGAAGTCAGCTCATACCTCATCAGCAGGAACTGGAGGAGTTCTCAGACTGATTATCAGGCAGACTCTTTCATTCATCAGAGGCCCTGACACACGGTCTCATAGTACAGACCCTTTTCTCAGGGGAGGACGAGGCTGCTGTTGTAAGGAGTCTACCAGTCCACCCTGATCCTGGACGGTCTCCTGTCAAATCTCAGGACTGTTAGGAATAAAAACAATGAGGACTGAAACCAGGTTATGGTAACGCTGTTCAGAGAACAAGAGGCATCAAACACCGACTATCACCAGAGTCTCAGAGGTCACCAGAACATCCATCATGCTGCCAGCACATCCTGCAGGGAATCGGCTCCACTCCACCAAACACTGATTCTGTGTCAGTGGACCTGATTTCTGTGAACCTGCACCTTTTTGGAAAGTTTAAATTTACTGCTGAGCTCAGAGAACGTGGTACCCTCATGATCCCACAATGCACTGCCTCACACTCCAGATGAATCATACTCTCACACAGCATCCTGGGGGTGGTTCATGGACACCGACGTTCACAGACTGATAGTTTGACGAATGGTGACTTAGACTTCGACTATGGGGGCCTGTGATTGGTCCCCTGAGTGGGACTGTGTTTCCTGTATTTACAATATTGTAGAATTGTTATTGTAGGTATATTAAATTATATTATATTATATTATATTATTTCATATTATATAATTTCATATTATATTATTTCATATTATATTATTTTATATTATATTATATTTTATTATATTATATTATTTTATATTATATTATATTGTATTATTTTATGTTAGATTATATTATATTATTTCGTATTATATTATATTATATTATATTATTTTATATTATTTCATATTATATTATTTTATATTATTTTACATTACATTATATTATATTATATTTTTTCATATAATATTTTATTATATTATTTTATATTATTTTATATTATTTATATTATATTATATTATATTATATTATATTACATTATATTATTTTATATTATTTCATATTATATTATTTCATATTATTTTATATTATTTCATATTATATTATATTATTTTATATTATATTATATTATATTATATTATATTATATTATTTTATTTTATATTATATTATATTATATTATATTATATTATATTATATTATATTATATTATATTATATTATATTACATTATTTTATATTATATTATATTATATTATATTATATTATATTATATTATATTATATTATATTAAAGGTCAGCTGACTGGAGAAGGGGTGTAAATGAATAAGTTTTACTTCTGTCTGCTCCTTTTTGGACGTGTGGATGAAGTTAAATCAGTGATTTAATGGTTTGCTTTCTTTTTGGTTATTTTCAAAATTTGGACTTTCTGTTTGTTTGTCTGTGGTTTCATTTTGTTTATGTTTTCTCTACATTTTCAAAATCAACATTTTTCATTCATTCATTCATTCATTCATATTCCACACTGAAAAATTCCATGTGGTGGAGTGGAGCTCTTTTATGAAATGTTGGATTGCTGCATTTACTGTTCACCACAGAGTAAATTATTGAGTGGTTTTTGTGTTTGGAATAGTTCATGAGAGGAGCAGAGACGTGTCAGTACACAGAGGGTGAGAAGTGGCAGAGAGCAGTCTAACAAGTAATGATGGATGCCACACACACACACACACACACACACACGCACACGCACACGCACACACACACGCACACGCACACGCACACACACACACACACACACACACACACACACACACACACACACACATGACAACAGTAACACTAAAGAGGACTAACAGCAGTGAGTTAACCCTATCATTGCTGGGGGAGGCTTCATGGGATGTGTTTCAGTTCATGACTAATTACAAAAAACAGTGAGTGGCTTCATCACCTCCAGCAGCTTCTGTCTTTTCTTTCTCAAACTCTGCTCCTACAATTTCTTCTTCTTCTTTTTTTTTTAAGTTTGATTTAAGGCGCTCAGGGTCGTCTTCCTGGAGGAAAAATGTCTTCAACTCTGAAAAACTAGATCCTGATTTGTCAGCCACATGCAGTGAATACAGATGATTTTCCTCTGCAACATGCCATTCCTCACAGGCAGCTGCATTCATGCTTTTGTTGGCAGAGGCAGCAAACCTGAAAGAAATGAAACCCACAAAATAAAGCAACGCACCGTTAGTGTCATACCTGAGTCCATAATGTGTTTTATTATTGATGTCACTGATGTTTTATGCATTGCTTTGTTTTTTTAAAGAGTCTGTGAGGACCTTCTGAAGTGGATCACAGCGACACCTTTCACACACTGTGATGATGTCATGACTCTTAACAAGGCGTGTGTTTGTTTTGGAAATGAATGGAGATCAGATCTTCTTTTTAACACTACTTTTCTTTGTTCAAGACGACTTTTTACTGGATACAGTGTGAGGAGGTAAGGTATTTATCAACAGTTACACAGAGCTGCTGTTTGAAACATGACAACAAGTAAACTTTGTCACTTTGTTCTGGAGTTTAGTAGACGCTGCTCTGAGACGTATCTGTAGGCTAACGTGTAACGTTAGTGAATCCTTATGTCCTGCTCATCGACCAATCAGAGCTAACGTAACCTCACTCTTCATTCTAGTGACAGACTCTCAAGTTTGATCAGATCACTGCAGAATAACTGCTGCATGTGGGCTGAATGAACATTAGCACAAACAGATTAGCTCGTGGTTTAGCCTTTAGCCTGTGGTTTAGCCTTTAGCTTGTGTTTTAGCCTTTAGCTTGTGGTTTAGCCTTTAGCCTGTGGTTTAGCCTTTAGCCTGTGGTTTAGCCTTTAGCCTGTGTTTTAGCCTTTAGCTTGAGGTTAAGCCTTTAGCCTGTGGTTTAGCCTTTAGCTTGTGGTTTAGCCTTTAGCCTGTGGTTTAGCCTTTAGCCTGTGGTTTAGCCTTTAGCTTGTGGTTTAGCCTTTAGCTTGTGTTTTAGCCTTTAGCTTGTGGTTAAGCCTTTAGCTTGTGGTTTAGCCTTTAGCCTGTGGTTTAGTCTTTAGCTTGTGTTTTAGCCTAAATGGTCCCTTCTCTTAAAATGTTGCAGGAACAGGTCTTGAAAACTGCCCGTCTGTTTTTGATGGTAAAATTCTACAACCTGGTGGGTTTTTCTATCACATCTGACAACCAAATAACTGAGTGTCAGCGGCAGACTTGTTCCTCTGCAAAACACATCTAAACCAAATCCTGACACACTTTGAGATGAGGTTTCTACAAGCTGATGTACACCCCTGATTGTAACCTCAGCTAGGTTTTGAAGGCATCTTGTATAACATAAAGCTTGTCATCAAACCTTTAGTCATCTATTAATAACCTAAAGTGTACAGCTGCACACTCGTAGGCCAGAATTTGACTGATGCCAATTCGAGTTCAAACATGAACGTTTCACCTCATATTCCAACGAATGTTTGAAACTCAAACGTGACAGGAGTTAATAAGCTCAACACATATTCCAGCGACCGACTTTTATATTCATTACTGTTAAAACAACGCCAACAAAAGGAGGTTAAACTACATAAACATCAGACACTGACACTGGAGTGTATGATTTAGCAACAGGCTGGTGTCTGTCTGAATTTGCTCACACAGTTTCAGATTCGGTCCTTTCCTCCTGAACCATCAGCGCCCCTCCAGCCTCAGTCAGCCCTCTCCTGCTGGCTTGCAGTGAACACTGTTTCAGTTCTTCCAAGAGCCGACAC
>CM061157.1:29425977-29465977 GCA_030710495.1 Labroides dimidiatus | reverse complement strand
ACAAGACTGTTTTGGGTAAAAAAATGAGAACATGTGGAATAAATGAAGTTGGTTTTTATTTTGATATTAGGCTAAATGTGGCTTTTTGAAAACAAAAAACTTCACGATGCTTCATGGGAAACATACGACCTTCACCACATCACTTCTACACCTCGTCCACTACGTCTGTATGAAAGTTCAGCTCTCCAGGTAAAACCTTACAGCATCTGTAGAGGTTTCAGTCTCAGGTGACCAATTAATAAATAAAAACTAATTGCATCAGAGGTAAAGTTCCAGCACAAACTGTATTACACAGCTGTTGTAACCACATACTGTAAACACAGTGACAGTTTTGTGAGATAACAGTGTAAAAACTCTGTGTGATTAAATCATAATTTAACCCTAGTGTCAAGTTCTCTCAGGGTGTGTTCACACCTGGCTCGTTTGGGGATGTTGTTCCAATATGAACCTAAAGTCCGGTTCGTTTGAGTGTATATCAACACAGCGATCACTCTCAGACATGGACAAAATAAGCAGGTCCAGACCGCAAACAGGGTGTTCTTGGAGAACTCCTAACTGTGCTTCACACTGTAAGGGAAGGGCTCCTCGGTGACCAAATCTTGTTTTGTCTTGAAGAACGTTCACACGTTCACAACTCTCTTCTCTGCTCTCTGTATCGCACACCGCAGAGTTCTGCCCTAATTTCTGTCTAGTGAGAGAAAAATTTGATCGCACGTGGCATGTGTTTACAACCAAGGAGCGCAAGAGACTTCTGCCGCGTGAACACGAACGTAACACGTGACAACTGCAACGACTGGATCATTTCTGCCCCTGAATCAGAAACAAAACAAACGAGCCACAGGTGTGAACACACCGTAAATCCTAGTACAGGACACGAGAGCGCTGGTAAAATCAACACCCAAACCAGCTTTGAGGGGCTTGATCCAGTCGATACCCGATACCAGGATCAGATCAGTGCATCCCTACAGTCCGGATCTAACAGGCCAGTGTGTCTGTGAACTGAGTTTACAGCAGCATCAGTAGCTTCTTCATTCTGTTCGCAGAAAACCTGGAGGACAGAGCTGGAGAGCACCTGCTGCAGAAACCTTCTAAGTAAGAGAGCTTCTTATCACCAGACGCTTCCTGTTAGCACGGTGCATCAGCTCATAACTGCTGTGCTCAAATTCTCCTCAAGGTTCAGCCCGTCAGAGGTAGTTTGACCTTGTTACTGTAACTTGGTAAAGGCTGCAAACCTCTACTCAGGGTGGGTTAAGAAGAAACCAGGCTCCTCATCTGGTCTGGATCATGATTTTTCGGCCTTTGTTCAAAATATAGTTTTTGGACAGAATCTTGAGATAAGATTTGATGTGTGAGGCGATAAATAAAATCCACAACCACAAGTGTGGTCATGTAAATAAATATGGCTGTGAGGAAGTTTTAAGTGGGTATAAAACAAACTGATGCCTCCAGTAACCATAAGCAGTAAGACCGACTCTTTCTACTTCAGTACCTCTTACTGCTCACTGAGCGGTAGAAGTCAGAAAAGGTGGTTAGCAACACAAAAAAAGGCTTTTATTTACATTCCCCACAGAAACAAACTGACAGCAGGTGACAGGCTCAGCCTGCAGCACAGGAGACATGCTCTGCAGGTGACCAGAGAGGAAACCTGACGTCTCCCTGACTCAATGTTGGATTGTTTAACAAACGTACTCACACACAGATCACCTGCTGTGACAACACACATCCTGTGAGACTCTTAAAAACATGAACTCCAATAATAAGGCAGCTTCAAAAAAGTGCTGCTGAAAGAAACAGGAGGCAGCGCAGAACACACTGCTCGCTCTGTGTGTGTGTGTGTGTGTGTGTGTTTATAGAAGAGGTACTGAACTAATCATAAAAAAGCAGAGCAAATCTAACTTGTTTGCAAACAATAAAAAGATGGGTACAAAGCAGAATGATGATATAAACGTATCCAATAAGAATAATCACAGACAGGTAAACACAGGTGCTGTCTTAGCTCCAAGCCTCTCCTCAAACCCCTCCTCCAATCACATGCTTCCTTTTTAGACCTCTCTGATCATGTTTCATTTGCTCCACAGTTTAGCTCTTCATGATACTTGTTCAATAAAACACTGTTTAACACTGTTTACCTGCTTTGGAACAAGGTTTTCTTGATGATAAAGTCATGTTGCCGAACACATTACAGGTAACAGCTGTGATGATGGTTATTGATCTCTGACATGTGATGTCACAGCGTCTACCTGCTCTGGATCAGGCAGTGAAAAGGACATGTGACTTATTAAAAGCTGGTAGTAAATGCATGACTCCTGTCCATAATAACTACGTGATCCACCAATGAATGATGAGCTTCTACTGGACGCAGCGACGTCTGTCAGCTCTCAGAGAAGAAGAGTTCATTCAGAGAGGAGCTGGAGATACTGATGAAGACTGGGAAAGTACACCCAACTGCTGAAGCTCCATGTGATCTCATCCATGAAACTGTTGCCAGGATACAGACTCAACATCCGAAGGATCTCATAATAACATCAGGAGACGTCAATCATGTTACCCTCTCCTCACACCTGACTGGATCTACACAGCAGGGCCTGACCGATGTGGATACTTATTCTGGTATCTGGCAGAAAAAAAAATTGACAACCGATTAATTTAAAAGAAAAGTGCGCTGATTGGTCGAGAGAATAGAACACTTGATCTGCTGTATGCCAGTGTCAGGGATGACTACAGTTCCCAGCCTGGTTTTCCTGCAGACCTGTTGTGGACCCTGTGTACTGAGGCAGCCTGTAACTACCCTCACAGTCAGCAGACGGACACCTGAGGCTGGTGAGGCTCTGAGGGACTGCTTTAACATGCTGGAGACAGATGAGGGCAGCACGGACATCATGTTTGTTTGATCTGATTTTTAATATTTCATCTGCCTGAATTTACCTTCAGGATTAATTAAGTACATTCTATTCCAATGTGTTCTGTGATGACCTCCTGTTGTGCAGGTGAGTGCACTTACAGGCCAGACAATGCTAATATAACCTGCTATCGTAAACTGAAAGCAATGGAAAGAAGGAAGAAGTGGATCATACTCATACAACGCTAGAATTAGCCACACCAGCTCCTTCGCTCACTGCTGTCTGTAATCCAGTGGTTGTTGTTTTCAGTGAGCTCCATGAGCTATCACCTGCCTCAGGTGTATTCATAAACAGATCTTTTCAGGTCTCATCTCAGTAAATCGCTGCTGCAGTGATTGAATAATCAGGAATCACAGTCACTGATAAAAATCAGATATTTGAAAAATAAAGTGTTTGCAAACACAAGTGGAGTTCCAACACCAATAGCTCTTGTACCTGAAGTAGGTGATAACATGCTGTTAGCTAAACACAACAACCGCTGATATACAGCATGTAAACTGATGAAGGAGTGAATGTGACCGCATGAACGGGGCGATAACAGCGGTCTGTGTCAGCTTCTCTACACAGGTCCAGTTTAAAGCCTGACAGTGAAGAGCTGCTTCCTCCGGTCACTGCAGTGAGCGACCACAGCCCAAACAGTCTCCAGTTTAACAAGCTGGAATAAGATCACGCATCAACACACTCAGGGCAGAGTGTTCTCTGGTTTCTGATGTAAGATCAGACTTTACAGTCAGACCAGGCTTCTCCTCTACATCCAGCTGAGGAAGCTGAGAGAGCTGAGGAAGCTGAGAGAGCTGAGGAAGCTGAGGAAGCTGAGGGAGCTGAGGAAGCTGAGGACGCTGAGGAAGCTGAGGAAGCTGAGGAAGCTGAGGAAGCTGAGGAAGCTGAGGAAGCTGAGAGAGCTGAGGAAGCTGAGAGAGCTGAGGAAGCTGAGGAAGCTGAGGAAGCTGAGGAAGCTGAGAGAGCTGAGGAAGCTGAGGAAGCTGAGGAAGCTGAGGACACTGAGGACGCTGAGGAAGCTGAGAGAGCTGAGAGAGCTGATGAAACTGAGGGACGCTGAGAGAGCTGATGAAACTGAGGGACGCTGAGAGAGCTGATGAAACTGAGGGACGCTGAGAGAGCTGATGAAACTGAGGGACGCTGAGAGAGCTGATGAAACTGAGGGACGCTGAGAGAGCTGAGAGAGCTGATGAAGCTGAGAGAGCTGAGAGAGCTGATGGAGCTGAGAGAGATGATGAAGCTGAGGGACGCTGAGAGAGCTGAGAGAGCTGAGGAAGCTGAGGGACGCTGAGAGAGCTGAGAGAGCTGATGAAGCTGAGGGACGCTGAGAGAGCTGAGGAAGCTGATGAAGCTGAGAGAGCTGAGGAAGCTGATGAAGCTGAGAGAGCTGAGGAAACTGAGAGAGCTGAGGAAGCAGAAGAAGCTGATGAAGCTGAGAGAGCTGAGAGAGCTGAGGGAGCTGATGAAGCTGATGAAGCTGAGGAAGCTGAGGAAGCTGAGGAAGCTGAGGAAGCTGAGGAAGCAGAGGAAGCTGAGGAAGCTGAGGAAGCAGAGGAAGCTGAGGAAGCAGAGGAAGCTGAGGAAGCTGAGGAAGCAGAGGAAGCTGAGGAAGCAGAGGAAGCTGAGGAAGCAGAGGAAGCTGAGGGACGCTGATGAAGCTGATGAAGCTGATGAAGCTGATGAAGCTGATGAAGCTGAAGATGATGTGTTGGCAGAATTACTCACATCACTTCAAAGCCTGAACAATACATGATCAGGCCTCAGTTTTTCTGGTCACCTACTTTGTGTGAATGATAAGATGATTAGTAAGTGTTCAGAAAGGCCACGCTTCAATTAGATGGCACCGTGGACGGCCGGAATAATAGGATTTTAGGATTACAGCGTGTCTCCTTAGAAAGATGGCTTGTTTTTCTCTCATTCATTCCAACTATAGGAAAGATAAAGGCGCTTTTTAATGATGTCAAAGTCGTCAAGGTGAACAACAACCATCACCAATCAGAGCATCTTTTGGTGACAGACTTCAGCCAGCTGCCTCAAAGATGCATGTAGATTTATGTGGTGTGAGGTCATGACAGCGATGACTCACCGCCTGATCAACACTCTCTCTACAGACTTGGTTATCATGATAATCTGTTCAAAAATCACATAAAAACAAAGAAACTTCAGCTTCACCTGTGAAACTTCCAGGCTGACAGAAGAAACGTGTCCCTCAGATGAAGTCATATCGCTCATGTTTGCTTTGTTTAAAGAAAAAACACTGAAGTTTTACTGTTTAATGACATGAGGGGAGACACTGTGGACTTCAGTATGACAGACATCAACTCTGTTCTCTGAGGAGGTTCAGAGCAGCTGACAGTCTGGTCAAAGGTATTCAGCTGAAAGGTACATTAGCACACCTGTGTTGGTAGTTTGGGCACATCAGAGCGTACATGAAGGCGCCCTGATCTGTAGAATACACTGAATGCAGCTGTTTCCTTTCTTTACCAACTAGAGATGGGCATTTCAAGCTGAAGCACTATTTGATATTCACTGGTAACTATTTAAAAATTATTCAAAGAAAGTCACTGGACCCTTTCAGGTGGTTTCCATGCTCGACTTCCTGTCCTGCTTCATTTGCTGTGTTGATAAATTGATGTGCCAAATAGAACTGTTGCTTTATGCTGCAACCTGCTACAGCTGGACCAAAATGGAGCAGATCCAGTGTAAGCTGAGACATGGACTTGGATGAAAACCTATCTGATCTGGTACCATGGTGAAGTGCAGCAGGACCGGAGATGCATTGAGTGTATTTTGGTGGTAAAACCCAGTAAAACAGTGTTTTTGGTTGTTTTTTTTACATACACAGCAGAGATGCTCCCCGTCTGCCTCCATTCACAGACTAATTATTCATTTTAATACAAATATAATTTTACTGCTGAACTTTCTGTGAGATTTTTATTTCCTCTCTTACAAACAGCTCTTCAGCTAACATCAGCTGAACCTCTTGGCCCTTGAAGGGCCTTTAACTGAGCCTGAGGGCAAAGAATGGGGATGAACGTTTGATGCCAAAGTTATCAATGAAACCTGTTCAGAATTAAGGTTGATATCTTAAACTGAAAATGGTTTCAAATATAATTGTTACAGTAGTAGAGGACATGTTTCTGTCAGTGGGAGCGCAGCGGGTGACAAGCTTGTAAATGTTGGCACAGAGATAATAACAAACACAGATGGATAAACGATGAAATATTATACGACAACGTCAAAGGTTTGTGCTCACTAACTGGTCCTTGTGTGCTCTTCCTGAAGGGCACACAAGGACCAGTTTCATAGCTTCACTGAAGCTGCAGCGGTTGAAAGGTGGTGACTTGCTCTTCACCCATTCTGAAAACTGGAAATGAAGAACCAGTAACAGAAACCACCTCCCTTAAAACACTGAAGCAAACGGTTTAACAGCTGCTAACTCAGCTGCTATCATCATCCAAGCTGCAAAGCTACCTGTCAGTGTAAGGAGCACTGTTAATGCAACTACTAACCAACGCCCACAAACCTCCCAATCCTGTACACTGGCCAACTGGTAAGACACCAGTTCATCCAGGTTTCACTAAAATAGGCACAATTAAAAAAAAAAGTACACCTGCAAACACGCAAATACTTCCAAGGACCAAAAACCAACCAGGTGTGAAGAGGTGTGTGTGTGTGTGTGTGTCCTCTAAGACCATCTGATCAAAGTGAGACAGTACAATAAATCCTGTTCTTCATGTCAGTCAGTGATTAACCAGATGGCTTCAGTGAACATATAACTGAGTTAGCTCTTGACCTTGTGAGAGGTGTGTCACATATGTGGAGGTTTCCTTCTGTTATCAAGGTGTCAGGAGGAGGGTGGTGTAGTGTCAGGGTCTCAGGTGTGATGAGGTCTGGGATTAGTTATTACTCAGAGTGTTAAAAACGAGGGAATCGATCCATCCCAACAAACGCTTTACGGCAGAGCACTGACAGCAGAGTTAAGAACTTATCCTCCTCCAGTTCGAAGCTCTGTACCAAACCAGAGAGTTATCATCAGGGGGGTTCAGGAGATCTACAAACACCCCCTGTGTCTCAGTTTTGGGTGATGCAGTGGATCTAAGTGGGAAAACCTCTTAATGATGTCAGGTTTCACTTTCCAATAGATGTGAGCTGACACGTTCCCTGATGGAGTCCTCTAACTGTGGAGATAACCTGACTTTGAATGCTTTCAAAACTTCCATGAATAATTGACGATCCAGCTGCTGTTATTATTGACTGAAACATTATCAAACCTAACCCACCAAATGAAGCAGATGACAAGTGTGATTTTATTAAAAAAATCAATTTGACATTTCAGATTCAGCCTTACATCAGATTAAAAAAAATCCCTCTGTCATTATGAAAACTTACAGTACAGCCTCAGGTTACACAGTCACCTGCAGAAAAGGACTCTTACCATCTGAAGGTCCACACAAAATGAAGGCAGTACACACTCCTTTAACATCACAGACGATCATCCATGATGGATGCAGTTCACTAAAAGCTTTAACTTGACTTTAACCAGCACTCAGTTCTCCTCTCAGTTATGGAGCCTTTAAGACACATTCAGACACATTATGGTGGATTTAACGCACAGAGAACACTCTTAGATTCAGATATAACTGAACAAGAAGAAGCAACCAAGTCTTCCCTCACTCAGGCAATATCGAAATAAATGGTGTCCATCCATTGCAGTGAACGCTTTGACCAACGGTTTGCTATGTTTAGACAAAATTCATCACTCTGCCTCCTTCAGCCCCGTTTCCACCGAGCGGTTCGGTTCAGTTCCTTTGACTAAAATCAAAACAGGCCCCCAAAATACCAACCTGTACCATCCAGGTTTTTGGTCCCCTTCTGCTGGGGCGCCAGACATACCGATCCAACCCCCAGAAGGTGGAGCTAGAAACACTGCAGTCCTCTGATTGGTCGTAAGAATCGTCACTTCCTGTGTGACAGCAGCAATAAAGAACAACACATAACCCTGCCATGTTTAAATCTCCAGCCGACTTCCTGAAGAGAACTTTCTTTTTGTTTGGAAAATGGCGTCACGAAACAGTTTACTGTGTCGCATTCTTCTTCTTCATTGGATTTATTAGCAGGGTACACTGTGCCGTCACACCACTGTGTAGCTGACGGGGCTATCGGCTTACAAGACGCCTACCAAGAAGGGCATAGTTGGCTGTGGAAACGCAGACAGGATCAGGCTTTTCCGCTTGGTCTTAATATGCACACTGAGACCAAGCAGCTAACCCCCAGTTTAAAAACATTAAGAGCTGATAAACCACATTTCTTCTAGTGTCCACAGAAACACCGGAAACCACATACACACCAACACAAAGAAGACAATCTTCACAGAATAAAGATGATCACAGTCTGATTTTAAAAATGGCTTCCGTACGGCCGAAGCTAGTTTCTCTACCAGCACCAGTTTCGTCCATATAAGGGCATGACTGAGTTGACGGACACATGGGAACCATGTAGCCGTCTGCAAAGAGTCTAGAGGCCGGCGTCTTTATCTAATTCTGACCTGAAAAAAGCTCGGCTGCATTCGGCATTACCAATATGGCCGCCATCGACAGTGGCTTCAAAACTGTGCACCAGAAACAGATGGATGATGTCACAGATACTACGAATGGGACCAAGCAAAAGCACTCATCCATATAAGGTGTATGCCTCTGTTTGGATGACGCTCTTCAGATCATGTATCTTGATGTAGAATGCCTGTTAATATGTAATGAATGTGTCTTTTGACTGCAGTTGTGCAGGTGTTTGTGTTTTTACATGAAGCATCAAATGCAAATGTTACGATTGAACTTTCCTGGTTCTTCAGCAAATCATGACCACATGGAAACATGTTTCAAACAAAGATTTCTATCAGCTGTTCACACATTTGGAAACATCAACATTCATTTCAGGCTTCACATTATGTGGTGACTCAAACAATATCAGGCCTCACTATAAAAGTACAACTACGATAGATCAACATTACTCAACCAAACACAAATGATGTGAACTGTAAATGCAGTGGCAGACTGAACCGTGTGATCAGTCCGCTGGTCAGTTTGGAGGTTTAACATCTCAGAATCAAAACCCTTTGCTGAGCAGATTGACAGATTCAACAGCGCAGCGGTTAAAGTGGTTGTATTAAACCTCAAACAAATATGCCAGTGTGTTTGTACAAGCTGTAATCACACCTGATCTTAACATGAAACAAAGAGGCGAGGAGGACAGGCATGTTTACCTTTTGCAAACCTTAGTCTGCTCTTCAGTAGTCACCGACACAACACACTGTTCATTATTTTACATGTTCTAGCAGAATTTGTCATCTACAGAGCCACTCTGTTTCCACTTCTTTATCCTGGTTTGAACACCACTGAATGGACACTCAAAATCTTTGCGTATCTTTTAACATCCTGTTCAAAACGATCTTCTCTTGCAGGTCATTGAACAGTTTTTGTTGCTCAGTATCCAGAAAATCTGTGCAGCTCTGGATGAAACATGCAGGCTAATAAACTCACTATTTACACCTGACGACTGATGTCAATAAAACACTTCATCACAATAGTTGTTTAGACCTGTGTGTGTGTATGTGTGTGAATGAGTGTGTGTGTGTGTCAACCTATGTGATTATTACTAGGCCAAACATTCAGGAGTGTGTAAATCTTTGATTAGGGCCCTTTGGTGATTTCAGTAATTACTATGATTGTAAAAAGGAACTCATGATTCTGTGATAAATGAATGGCTTTACCTGAACACTACCTGTGAACAAAACTGAGTTTCTCTGCATGATCAGTCATAAATTAAAATAAATACAGGCCAAAATTTCACAACTTCAGCATGAGTACGTAAACTTCTGAGCACACCTGTACAAACTCAAGAGCGAGCTGTTTCAATGATGATCACTGAAAACACTCTATCCCTGTTCTGGGGTAAAAAAAAAAGCATTTTACAGCATATATTAACCAAAGGCCTCAACAGAAACCGGTTCATTTTCATTCATGGGAACAACGCATTTCAGTGTTCACATCATCCCCGCCTGGCTTCCGTTTAATGTCCTCCAAACTCAAGGATCCAAGTAAAACACAACCTCACAGCTCGGTGGCTAAATTATAGTCCCAGAGATGGTTCATGTGCCACGGTGCCAGCTCTGCAAACTGGCGTTTTGTGGCACGAATGCGATGCCAGTGAGTTAGCTTAGCCTTACATCTGAACCTTTGTTATTGTGTGCAGCGGGTCGACGACGAATGCTATCCATGTAATCAGCTAGTGCTAATTTGTCGACAAAGCTAACGTCCACTACTCTGCCTGACATGGCCATGAAAGGTTTAGCTTAATGTGTAAAGATACAGATATCTAAACGGAAGCCCATGAGATACCAAAGACAGCCTCTACTGCCCAGTGAGCTGCTAGCTCTGCAGCTACAATAGCACGGCATCAGCTGGTGAAGCTGATTAGCCGCTGCTAGCTAACCAACCAGCTCAGGTTAGCTTTGAGCAATATTAGAGCTGCTGGGGAAAATATATATCTGTTTGATATTTTGCTTTTTTGGTGGTGACAGAAGCATCATTATGTCCCGGAGTGAACAGCCGAGTGAGGTGGTGAATGGTCGGGATTGTTATCTCTTGGTTTAGTGACCTACATCATTCAGGCTTGGCAGTGTAGCCGCAGCTAACGTAAGGTAGCTCCTACTAATCGGTAGCGCTGTGCCTGTGCGCACTCACCAAGATGAGTAGCCTTGCTCCGCCATATCGCCGAAAACAGTGGGTTCCGCGACTGTGGCTAACACAGATTCAGGTCCCGGTGACAACCCGTTGAGGTTTTCAGCTTCTCCTTCACAATCCGACGTCTTAGCAGTTAGTTTTAGGTGACAACATGATGATCCATCCCGGCAGCAGCTAGTAATCACTAGCTGAATATCTTGCAAATGAAATGGGAATGATGGTTTGCTATCGTTAGGTGGACAAGACAAAGCACCCCGAGAAAAAACACTGATGTTATTTTCGTCGGTTTCGCTAATGTCCTGCTGTCACCCCAACCGAGAGGGCTCGGTCTCCAACGATGCTACACCCACAGTAAATCCATATTCAGCACGACCTGTCCACGATAAATTCGTATATTCCTCAAGTCTGCACCCCTAGCTGTTATGGAAGACGTTCAGCTTTGTTTTCTATGGCGAGAGTCACGGGAACGCGCAAAATCGCCCTGCTGTAGAGCTTTACAAGTAGGACGTGCACTGAAACGCTTTTGTGCATTGAGAACGCTGGCAATGGTTTCCTTTAAACTGGCAGCAATGCAGACTGTGATATACACTTACAAACTACGGCATTACGTCGATTGTAGAGTATAATTCTATGAATATATTCGATATAGGCTAACCACGCAATGAGACTAAAATACTGACAGAACGCTGAAATCAGGCTCCCTTTCATATTACTCTCATTTAATTACATTTAAATGGACCCTTTATCAAATGGTGACAAAAACATCTTACAGAAAATACACAAAATACACTTTTGTTTGTGCAGTTTGATGATAGGTGAAACTCTGTAACAGGTTACCTGAACTCATTTTATGTTACAGGGTGTGACAGCCTCCTGGGAAAGATGGATTAGGCTGCACCACATGAAACGCACAGATGCTGGGAGAGCAAACAAAAATCAAACATACTGATGTGTTTCAGTACGCCTGTTAAATTACAGCTATTACTTGTTGTGTTACCCCTCTGGATGCAAACTCTTACCCTGGTTGTCACCCCCCCCCCCCCTCTGTTTGCTGAAAACAGCTCATTAAGGTTTTCAGAGATTTTGTGTAAAAGCGTAAACAACGGCTGCAGTGCCACAGCAGTCTGGTTTGTCTAACTGCACTTTTCAGTGATGCTGGCATCGCTGGAGTGAGCAAACAGACAATATCCTGTTAGAAACTGATCCCAAGAGGGGTTTTCTTATCAATGCTGATGAAATGGAAAAACAGAACTTCTTATTTGTTGAGTTTATCTTCACTTGAGCCCTCACAAGGCAGATAAACATTAAAAGGATAAAAAAAAGTAATAAAAAACAGAAAACAATGATTAGCTGATCCTGTTTAACCTAAATTCACCTGAATACAACACAAAGACCAGATATTTATTCTTCAAACTGATAAACTTTATTGTTTTTTGTAAATATTCACTCATTTTGAATTTGATGTCTGCAACACGTTCCTAAAAAGCTGGGACAGGGTCAACAACAGACTGGGAAAGTTGAGGAATGCTCCAAAAACACCTGTTTGGAACATTCCACAGGTGAACAGGTTCATTGGAAACAGGTGAGGGTCATGATTGGGTATAAAAGGAGCATCCCTGAAAGGCTCAGTCGATCACAAGCAAGGATGGGGCGAGGTTCACCACTTTGTGAACAACTGCGTGAGCAAACAGTCCAACAGTTTAAGAACAATGTTTCTCAACAATGTGAAAGAATTGATGGATTTGATCAGCTACAGTCCATAATATCATCAAAAGATTCAGAGAATCTGGAGAAATCTCTGCACGTAAGCAGCAAGGCTGAAAACCAACACTGAATGCCCGTGACCTTTGACCCCTCAGGCAGCACTGCATTAAAAACCAACATCATTGTGTATAGGATATTACCACGTGGGCTCAGGAAGACTTCAGAAAACCATTGTCAGTTAACACAGTTCATCACTAACTCTACAAGTGACAGTTCAAACTCTACCATGCAAAGACAAAGACATATATCAACAACACCCAGAAACACCGCCGGCTTCTCTGGACCCGAGCTCATCTGAGATGGACTGACGCAAAGTGGAAAAGTCTGCTGTGGTCTGACGAGTCCACATTTCAAACTGTTTTTGTAAATCATGGACGTGGTGTCCTCCAGGCCAAAGAGGAAAAGGACGATCTGGATTGTTCTCAGGTCAAAGTCTCAAAGCCAGCATCTGTGATGGTATGGGGGTGTGTTAGTGCCCATGGCATGGCTAACTGGACCATCTGTGAAGGCTCCATTAATGCTGAAAGGTACATACAGGTTTTGGAGCAACATATGCTGCCATCCAAGCCACGTCTTTTTCAGGGACATCCCTGCTTATTTCAGCAAGACAATGACAAGACACATTCTGCACCTGTTACAACAGCGTGGCTCCGTAGTAGAAGAGTGCAGGTACTAGACTGGCCTGCCTGCAGTCCAGACCTGTCTCCCATTGAAAACGTATGGAGCATTATGAAGCACAAAATACAACAACAGAGACCCCGGACTGTTGATCAACTGAAGCTGTTCATCAATCAAGAATGGTAAAGAATTCACCTCCAAAGCTTCAACAATTAGTGTCCTCAGTTCACAAACACTGACTGAGTGTTGATGAAGGAAAGATGATGGAACACAGTGGAAACATGAGCCTGAACCAGCTTTACAGGAACAAAAACAATAAAGTTTATCAGTGTGAAGAATAAATATCTGGTCTTTGTGGTGTGTTCAGTTGAATAAAGGTTAAACAGGATTTACAGATCGTTGTACCACAATCCTGAAATTGTCTTTGAACTTTGGTCTACACCCACACAAACCTATAAAAAAGCCCGATTGCTCCGACATTCTGTTAGTTTGAAAGATCTTGACACCAGTCTCCAGATGAACTCCCCTGACTGTTGACTCCCCAAAGCTAACCTGAGGGATTTACAGTTCAGTTCAACAACGACAGCCTGTCCTGTCATGTGGCATCTTTGTGAACTTGCCTTCATTCGTTTAGTTCCATCATTGGTTCAAAGTTTCAGAGTGTCTGTTACTCCCATGTTCTGTTTAAAGCCTGTGTTATCAGAAGCAGAATCAAAAATATTTTATTTTGAATATTTTTCAACATTTTTTAAATATTTTGCTGCTGTCGGGTCATAGAGATGCTAAGAACGTTACATTCAGCCGTAAGGTTTGCAGCTTGTCTTACACACCCTGTGATCATCCCTTTTGGGAAAAACAAACAATCCATAAAATTCATCTGTGACTAAAAACCCTCAATGATTGATGAATATTTGAAGAGTTAACGGTTTCCCAAAGATTTGTGAACTGAAAGCCGATGAAATGATCGTCTTCTGGGTTGAGGTTTGTGATTCAATCTGCCCAGTGGACTCTGAAGTCTTTACTCTGACACTCTTCATCCTCCAGAGATCATTAAAGTCTTCATGACACTTCAGCCACACGTAGATTACTTTCATCACGTGTTAAAACAAAGAGTTCATCCTCCAGGGATCATGGCTGTGGTTCATCCATCCATCTTCTATCGCTTATCCAGTTCCGGTCACGGGGGCAGCAATGTCATCAGTGAAGACCAGAGGTCTCTGTCCCCGGCCACTTCCGCCAGCTCCTCTGTGGGGATACCGAGGCGTTTCCAGACCAGCTGAGAGATATAAGGTCTCCATCGTGTCCTGGGTCTGCCCCGCGTCCTCCTCCCAGATGTTTATGCCCGAAACACCTCCTCAGGGAGGCATCCAGGAGGGATCCTCTCCAGATGCCCAAACCACCGCATCTGGATGGTGGTCTACCATTTATCTGGTTCTTCTTTAGATTTCAGCACTAGAAAAAAAGCCACACACAAAAATAAATAAATAAATAATAATCAGATATATTTTTTTCCTTTTAAACAGAAAAATTGGAACAGGTGAAAATTCACTTGGTGAGATATCTTGAAGTAAGACATTAAATTTAAGTTTTACTAGATAAAAAGATTTTAAGAATAGCTTTGAAAATCATTCTGAGCCACATTTTACTAGTGTTGTGAAGTTTTGTGCCTCATAGTTTTATTATAATGCTCTTTTTTTAACCTCCCATTGGTTCCCTCTTTGATTCAAGTCTATTATAGTTATTTATAGTTCTATAATAATAATGACACTGCTCTAGATTTAAGTCCACAACCTACTGGAAGTAAGATTAGAAATGGGCATTTTGAGGAAAAAAAATGTCTCGTTAATGTTCATTATACTCAGAAAAATGAAACATTGACTTCATTTAAATTCATTGTTTTCAACATAAAGGTTTAATTCACACACACTGAAGTGAAAAATATACAAATAAACAAATGTTGTGTTCATGTTGTTTCTGCATTAACACCAAACAAGCAGCAACAGAAATAAACGAAACAAATAACAAACAGGACTGAAGAGGTGCAGGCTGGAGCCGTCACTTACTGCTCCGACCCTTTGACCGTCAACCGTCAACCATCATCCATCAACCATCAACCGTCAACAGTCAACCGTCATCCATCAACTGTCAACCGTCAACCATCACCCATCAACCGTCAACCGTCAACAGTCAACCGTCATCCATCAACTGTCAACCGTCAACCGTCATCCATCAACCGTCAACCGTCAACCATCACCCATCAACCGTCAACCGTCAACAGTCAACCGTCATCCATCAACTGTCAACCGTCAACCGTCAACCATCACCCTTCAACCGTCAACCGTCAACCGTCATCAGTCAACCGTCAGCCATCAACCGTCAACCATCAACCGTCATCCGTCAACCGTCAACTGGCTCCATGGAATGTTTCAGGTTAGACGAATGCAATAACTTCAACTTCATCTTGGTCGACCCTAAAAATATAATTTCAGCTAACCAGAAATATTTACATGGAACCAGCTGACATAATAACTTTAATAAAATTCAGTGTTTCATTTTTTTGAGTGTATCAGTATCAGTCATTGCTTATTTGCCATGATTTTCCAACCTGTTGTCATTTGAAGTGTATCTGTCTTATTGTAGGCTCTACAGTAGTAACACAGACATTCAAACACATTACAGACAGACTGTTCTTAGGAGAAGTCTTCATGATGCAGTGTGTGAGTTGTTGACCTGTGGAAAAAATAAATAAATAAATAAATGTTTTTTAGACTTAGTATGAGCCACATTCACCAGAGCAGTCCAAACACGTCTGACTTTAATTCATTTAAAAACAAAAAATTAGGTCTGAATTACCGTAACAAGTCAAAAAAATCTGCCAGTGGGTTTAGATAAAAGTTTCTTTCATGAAGACATTAATGTAACTTCAAGAAACTTGATGAGCAAATTTTTAGATTTAATTTAAATCCACATAAACAATCTTACGAGGCGATGATCTGCACAGAGAGACAGAACTGATCTGACAGAAATGACTCATTCTAACCCAGTGGAATGATTACTTGTGCCTGACAATAGGAGCCTTTCCTATTGGAGCTCGGCTGGTGCGGGTGGGGACAGACAGTGTCTTTCCTGCAGATAAAGACAGCATTAGGGGTTTAGAAAGGGGTCAATGGGATTCCCTCAAGCTAAAGAGTGAGGGGATTACAAAGTCTGCAAAGAGCTGCTTTTCTTACAGATTATGTACAATCTGTTCTCAGCAGCAGGGCCACATATTCACTGGATCCAGGGGCAGCTTTAACTCCAGGCTGGTGTCATTCAGAGGCACACGAGGTTCCTCTGCAACATCCTGTTCACCTGCTCTCAGGTACCTTCAGACATGAAGCTAATGCTACCTGAGTTTAAATGAGTTTTCATTCCTCTTAGCTTCTTGGCTAACCTTGTCAAACAGCAGCAAACACCTCTCCCCATGAGCAACAAACCAGCTCATTTATTTTCTGTCTTACACATAAGAGGTCTCAGAGCGCCTCAGTGCTGTCAGCGTGTGTGCAGCTGAGTGTTAATGATAAGAGGAGTGTCTGTCTCTTCCCTTTAAATGTCTTCATTTCAATCTGCAGATGTCACAACTAACTCAGGCCCCAGGAGAGATGATTTGTTGTGGTTGTGACCGTCGCAGCTGTTCATAGAAGAAGCAAAGGGTGAAAACTGTGCTGCACATTTAAAGGATAAACTCACAGAGGGAGGGGGGGGGGGGGGTGTTGTGCTTGTTTTTCGTCTTTATTCTGTCCCTCTCTTTCTGTCTTTTCTGGTGTTTCAGAAAACTCCTGTTTCAGCCTCCGTCTGAGACGTTTCTTTTTATAGCTGCTGTCTCTTTAAGGTTCCTATCACCACAAACTCCTTTTCCTCTGATTGGCCAGCACTCCAGAAGGCCTTCAGGGGCGGAGCTATGGGGAGACCTTAGTGTTTGAGGCCAGCCCTTCATCGTATCATGAACCAGTAAGGAGATCCCCTTGTGATGACCTCATCGTTTCAGGAAGTCTCATGAAGATCTGGTTACTTTACTGAGACGATGCACAACATGCAGCTCACCACTGGAGGCAGCGTGGCGTTCTACGGCCTGCCACAGGTTCACAGAGAGGAGGCGTTAGACAGTCCATGGCCAACTTCTGGTGAAAGAGAGGCGGGTGGTAGCATCATCAAAACTTCATGACACAGCATGTAATGTTTTTAACTTTGTGTCATAAAATTTAATAGGTGACCAATCAGGAAACA
Organism: Labroides dimidiatus; assembly: GCA_030710495.1. Taxonomy (NCBI): domain Eukaryota; kingdom Metazoa; phylum Chordata; class Actinopteri; order Labriformes; family Labridae; genus Labroides; species Labroides dimidiatus. The sequence goes on along the minus strand of CM061157.1, from coordinate 29,448,687 downwards.
AGGTTATATTGAGTCTAAACCCTGGATTTTCCTCCATTTAATTAGTGGCTGCTCAGTAATAATAAAACTCTGAGCTTTTTAAAAAATAAATAAATAAATAAAATATTTCATAAAAGAATATATTGAAAGAAAGAAAGAAAGAAAGAAAGAAAGAAAGAAAGAAAGAAAGAAATCTATAGTTTTGTGTGACTTGAGAAAATTTAAATGACTCAGTTGGAGCCAAACTGCCTGAAGAGAACTCGCCTGAACTCTGCTTTAAAACCTCTCAGCCATCTTTGTCTGTCTGAGCTGATTTCCTGTTAGCAGTGTGATACATGTGCTCTACCACCAGGTGTCAGCCTTTCCTTTGATAATGGGGGGGCTGACTGCACAGAGGACTAAGAAGAGTGAATCCTGTAACAAAAAAGGAACTCTCCAAAAGTTTCTTCCTCTTCTTTCCACTTTTTAGTTTCCATCTGATGTTTTTTTATGGGCCATCATTTGAAGATTAACTTAATGCAGTCGGTGAACCAGTAACTTTGATAGTCTACTTCTAAATTCAACCCCAATTCCAGTGAATAGAATAGAATAGAATAGAATAGAATAGAATAGAATAGAATAGAATAGAATAGAATAGAATAGAATAGAATAGCCTTTATTGTCATTGTAGCAGACGATGCAACGAGATTGGATATAAGTTTGGACGCTGTGTAAAAAGTAAATAAAAACAGAAAACAATGATTAGCTGATCCTGTTTAACCTAAATTCACCTGAACACACCACAAAGACCAGATATTTATTCTTCAAACTGATAAACTTTATTATTTTTTGTAAATATTCACTCATTTTAATTTGATGCTGCAACACGTTCCTAAAAAGCTGGGACAGGGTCAACAACAGACTGGGAAAGTTGATGAATGCTCCAGAAACAGCTGTTTGGAACATTCCACAGGTGAACAGGTTCATTGGAAACAGGTGAGGGTCATGATTGGGTATAAAAGGAGCATCCCTGAAAGGCTCAGTCGATCACAAGCAAGGATGGAGCCAGGTTCACCACTTTGTGAACAACTGTGTGAGCAAACAGTCCAACAGTTTAAGAACAATGTTTCTCAACAATGTGAAAGAATTGATGGATTTGATCATCTACAGTCCATAATATCATCAAAAGATTCAGAGAATCTGGAGAAATCTCTGCACGTAAGCAGCAAGGCTGAAAACCAACACTGAATGACCGTGACCTTTGACCCCTCAGGCAGCACTGCATTAAAAACCAACATCATGGTGTAAAGGATATTACCACGTGGGCTCAGGAAGACTTCAGAAAACCATTGTCAGTTAACACAGTTCATCACTACATCTACAAGTGACAGTTCAAACTCTACCATGCAAAGACAAAGACAGATATCAACACATGTCCACATCTGACGTCCATCTTGACTGGAACTGAGGATCTATTTAGATCGGGGTCATACCCACGCATGGACGTCCATCTTCTTTTATATCCAGTTGAAAAACTGAGCTCATTAGCAGCTGCTTACACATGAGATGTTCCTCATCCGGCACACAGACCCACCCTGCTAAATGCTTCATTTCTCCAGCTGACTTGAAGAACTTGATTAAACTTCTGAGCTGATTAAATATGAAGACAGACAACACTGTGAGAGCAGGAGCAGATCAGCAGAGAGATCCAGCTCACAGAATGTGGGTGCATGAAAAGGAGAGAGAGGGATGAAAATCTGAACCACTGGACTGAAATCTTCACCAACAGATCAACATATTCATAACATATTCTCCAAATACATGCAGTGTTGTGTGTCTTATGACGTCAACTCCAAGCTATCGCTACACCTTTAAGTTTTCAGTACATGAGAACAACAAGAGGCCGCGACGGTTGAAATTTTGCACATTAAATGTTTTTGTAGCTGTTCTGTCGCTGCCTGCTGAGTTCATGTTCGAGGAGAGCTGTTTCTCTCCTCCAGTAGATGATGCATGAGTGCAACAAGACCTGCAGGAGTTTAGTAACAAAGCTTCCACTCAGAGACGTATGAACTGTGGCCTTACATCCACAGACTCTGCATAAAGTGGCTGTTACCTCTCTGCTGGTTTCCCTTCACACAGCTGATTCCATTCATGCATTCAAAGCTGCCATCGCTGATAGAAGGTGCTAAATCATCACACAAACGTTTCTTTCTTTCTTTCGATTTTGCAGAGTCTCACGCTGACGGTTGAGAAGGGGACTCTGCAGAGTCAGGGGGGAGAAGGCCTGTTTGAAGCTCTCCCCCTGGGCTCCAGGGTTCTGTGGGATCCGGGTGTGCTGACACTACACCCTGTTAGCACGCCTGATATGAGAGCCTGATCAAAGCTGGCTCATTCTGCCTGACCGATTTCCACAGGATTAAGGATTAGGGAGACAGGAAGCTGGGAGAGGCACAGAGACAATCTGGGAGAGACAAAAAAAAAAAAAGGATCATGTTATGGCGAGTGAAAGAGATGGAAAAATGTTGAAGGAGACAGAGGGGTCATGAGGCGCTGGCAGAGAACGACCGGAGGAGCAGAGAATAAAGTTAGTGAAGTGATTCTGAGAATGAATAAATCAGGACGACAGGAAGTGTATTAAAAAGACACCAAAGGACCGTAAACTCCACCAAACTCACCGCAGTGAATTAAAAGACAATCCTGTGGCTCAGTCACCTTCTCTGACTGATGAAGTTCTCCCAGAGGACAGTCCGTCCTGGAGCTCATGAAGAGTTAAACCTGATGTGAGGGGCAGAGTCTGTGCTCAAAGGGTAGAGTACTGTAATCCAGTGTCCTCTCTCTTCTCCACGTCAGATACGGTGTGCTGGTTCAAATCCCGAAACAACGTTCAGAGAAAGAGACACACATCCTGACTAATGATCAACAGGGAGGAACAGGAAGTCGTCCTCTGCAGACTCCATATTTATCCCTCCTGAAGCTGAAGCTCCTGAGTTGCCTCAGCGTTAGATTCCACCACGCTTTTCTTTCTTTAGTCTGTCGTTCATAGAGTCTAAAAAAAAACAGCCTCCAAACAAGAGCCGACTTTTTGTATGTAGGTGAAACCAGGAGCTGAAAGATACAGACACATTAAAACCTGCAGTTCATCCAGTGTCCACAAGGGGCTCACTCTTCCAGGCCTCGTTAGAGCCTGATGTGTAACGACCACCTGAAATGTGATTACTGAGTCAGTTATTACATTCTGGGCTCAGAACATATCTGGTTACATTCAGGTTTATTAAATATTAAAACTTTTACTTTAACAGCAGAAAGAGCATGTTTCTGTGCAGAGTTAATGTCTCTGCTCATGACATCTTCAGGTTGATACTTCCTGATGGTTTTTAGGATTTCACAGCTTGAAGTTGTGGCTTTGCTTTAAGTGACGACGGCTTCCTCGCTCAAACCAACGCAGCTGATTCAGCCTCTGAACGCTTCCTCTCTGATGAGTTTGACTCATTGGCAGGATTTACATTTTTCCATCCAAAAACTGGAAAAATAAGGAGGGTTTGTGTTGTCCAAGAAGATCAGAGCCCAGCTGGTTTTTCAATCACTACACCTGTGAGAGACACACAAGAAGCAGGGCGCACTCTGCTCTTACTCCAGCCCCTGGTCCCAGCAGGACCCTGTGCCAGGATACTGTGTGTGGACTTCAGCTCTGCATTCAACACAAAAACCAGCTCCACACCAACCTCTGCTCTCTGAGTCTGATCCTGCTTCTGAGTGTGTCACAGACTTCCTGTCTGACAGAAAGCAGGAAAAACATCTCAGATCCTCATCAGCAGCTCAGCTTAAGGAAGTGATCGTACCGCAGCGCGCTTCACCTGCTGCTTTTCAACCGCAGGAACTTCCCCCAGGAACTACACACTATTTCAGAAAGTTTTTGACAGCAGGAACTTTATATATATATATATATATATATATATATATATATATATATATATATATATATATATATATATATATATATATATATATATATATATATATATATAAACTGGAGACCTTCAGTGGATATTAAGTTACAGCCGCTGAGCTTTAGAAACAGGTATCTGCTGTAAGCAGAGTAAGAAATGTATACTTTTAAAAATCTGAGCACAAACACTGCAGACAGCGTCTCATCTCAACAACGTTCAACCAACACAAGTTTAGAATCAGAGGGAGGACCATGAGCAGTGGTTGGAGGGTGAAGTCTGATATCAGATACCTTCATTTGACACCTGCAGCAAAGAGATACTGTCTGTAGCTGTCAGCTTATATCTGACGGGTCTGAGACGGTCACATGCTGGACCCATTATTCTTCAGATTTTATTGGCTCAGTAAGTCATCCGGGTCACTCGGAGCAGAGACCGAAACCTTTCTGCTGGTAGAGTACATCAATACAGACCTGGAGAGACATCCTGAGTAATGAGGCCAGGTAGATCATCGCCGCTTTGACATTTGAAGGTCAAAAATGTAAACAACGGTTACCGAGCCACAGGAGACAACCGTGTCAAGAGTCAAGACGGCTGTAAGTGACAGCACCAAGAGGGGAAACCTAAACACAACAGGGGAACAGGGGTGAGAGGAGAGACTCAGCAACCAGATCATACAGGGACCTGGGTTCACAAGAACCAGATCATGTTCGAACAACTTCAGTGATGAAAAATACAAACAAACAAAAAACAAACAAACAAACTAAAATACAAACAAACAAAAAACAAACAAACAAACAAAAACCAAACAAACAAAACAAACAAAAAACAAAGAAACAAAAAACAAACATACAAAAAACAAACAAACAAACAAACAAAACAAACAAAAAACAAATTAAAACAAACAACAAGCAAACAAACAAAAACAAACAAACAAAAACCAAAAGAACAAACAAAAACCAAACAAAAACAAACAAACAAAAACAAACAAACAAACAAATTAAAACAAACAACAAACAAACAAACAAAAACAAACAAACAAACAAACAAAACAAACAAAAAACAAATTAAAACAAACAACAAACAAACAAACAAAAACAAACAAACAAAAACCAAAAGAACAAACAAAAACCAAACAAACAAAAACCAAACAAACAAAAACAAACAAAAACAAACAAAAACCAAACAAACAAAAACAAACAAAAACAAACAAAAACAAACAAAAACAAACAAACAAAAACAATCAAAAACCAAACAAACAAAAACCAAACAAACAAAAACAAACAGACAAAAACAAACAAAAACAAACAAACAAACAAACAAACAACAAACACTAAACACATCATCCCCTCATCTTCCTCAGACATTTTAACTGTGAATGAGCAACAAATGAGCTCCCTCAGTTTGAAGCTGTGTGTGGCTTTCTGGCTGAACGCCTTTCAAAAACTGAAAATTTAACAAACAAAAAAAACAGAATAAAGAAGAAAATTTTGACATGTTTGTGTTCCTCCTGATCCCAACTAGACTTTAAGTTTATTCACTTTAAAACAGATCAAATCAGTTCAGTATAAACTCAGTCTTTAGTGGTGTCCCTGGTTCTGACTCAGTCCTGTTACCCTAACACCCCCCCCCCTCTGAAACATGTGGAATATTCCAGGTGTCACATGGTCCACAGGAAGTAGCATCATTCAGACCCTCTGCAGGCCATGTGAAGGCCCACAGTGCGTTGACTCCTTTATGTTTCTGTATGTTGGATGATATTTACACTCTGACTGAGGGGCTTCAGGTCTCAGCTCAGTCCTCTGACTCTCAGGATTTTTTCATCTTATTTCTTTATTTTTAAAACACAGTTTCTGTTGAATCTCTGTGATGAGCTAAGTGTCAACATGCTGTTAGCATCAATGCTACGTGGCTATATTTCATGTGTTTGCTAACTCTCTGCTAAAAACTCATTCCTGTTACTTTCAGTCCTGTTACTCAAATGAGGAGGACCAGGACTGAGGACCAGGACCAGGACCAGAACCAGGAGCCAGCAGAGTCCTCTAGTCCTCTCGTCAGTTGATTTATGAGTCTGAATATTAGTTCACCTCATGCTGATTCTGATCATTTGGTCATTTTGGAGTTTGAATGACTTCAGTTGTTGAGATTTCAGATCAGTTTGATGATGATGATGATGATGATGATGATGATGATGATGATGATGATGTGAATATAATCCTTACAGTGAACCAAGCTCCCACAAAGTGCTGCAGAGAAGCAGCAGGAAATCAGCTGACAGACTTTAAACAGGCTTTTTACAGCTCACAGGAAGAGGCGGGAGTAAGTCACTCATACACAAGTCACAAGCAAGTCTCAAGTCATAACACTGAAGTCCCCCCCCCCCCCCATTTACTGCATTTCAATCAGTAAAGAAGCTAGCTTGTTTAAGCTATGTTAGTGTTAGCAAACATTAGCTTTCTAGCAGCTGTAACAGCTAGCTAAAAGACACGCTGACGTAGCTAACCGTTCTTTGTGAGGTCTGAAGTGACGGATGAAGTCAGATGTTGTGGTTGTGATGTCACTGATTTATGAGCTGCAGAGCAAACACACCACTGTTCTCTCCTTCATACCGTCATCATCATCATCATCATCATCATCATCATCACACCTGAACCCAAACTGAATTATTGCTGGTCGAGCCGCCTCCATGACTGTTGACGGCTGTTAGTCTGTGCAGCGCGCTGCGTGCATCGCTGATGTAATCTAACTTTTCAAACAAGCAAACGAGCAAATATTTCAATTAGAGACGACTTTCTGAGTCATGAAGACCAAGTCAAAGTGGAGTCGAGTCGTTCATCAGTGTTAGACAAGCAAGTCTCAAGTCCCCAAGTCATGTGACTCAAGCCCCCCCCCCCCCCCCGCTGGTCACATGAGTTTTGGTGAGAGGACTGAGAAAAATGAAACCATGACTGCAAAGGTACACGAGGTGAGACAGAGTCGAGTTAAAGCGACGTCACACTTGAGTCTGTGCAGACGAAGAGGACGACTGTGGGTCTGAGACCATCTTCAAACCGAGGCCCTGCTGTCTTCTGTTCAGCACCTCCTCTCGTGCATCATTTCTGCTCTCAGGTCATCAGTATTTATGATAAATGAAGTGAGTCCAGTCACAGCAAGGAAGAAGACTGAAAGAAAGAAGGGGGACAATGCAGCTCCTGCCTGCCGGACCGGATTAGAAAGACCGCATGAAAGGTCAGGGAGAGGCAAAGTGTTCAGCCCCACCAGATGTGCACTTTCACTGGCCTTCAGCCGGTTCATTATCTCACAGTTCATGACACCGGGCTGGGTGTCCAGGCAATTACATTACTCTCCACACCCTGAGCAACCTGATCTGGGGATTTTTTGCTGCTGGACAGTGTGTGTTGGTGTGTGTGTGAGTCTGTGTCAGGAGGAGGGAGGAGTCTTTTAACACACTGGTGGCGTCCGTAATGACAAAGTGATAATTCACATCATGCTCTGGCGCTGGGATCACAATGTTTCTGTGCTCACTCGTGTATCCTCAGAGGATGCAGAGCAGGAAAACACTCTCTCTCTCTCTCTCTCTCTCTCGCTCTCTTGCTCTCTCTTTTTAAATGTTCCCAGAGATTCAGAAGAAGCAGGAGAAGGAAGCGGCCTCTCACACCCAGAGTCTCATTTGCTAAAGCTTCTATCAGTTCCTCCTTACAGCCAATAGAAATAAAGGAAGTGGTCCCTCTGTCACAGAAACAGTTGGCACAGAAACAGCATATTACACCATCATCCAACCCCCCTCCCATTCCTGTGTCGTCATCTCTCCCCTCCCCTCAGTCCCCTCCCCCTCCTCCTCCCTCCTCCCTCCTCCCTCCTCCCTCCTCCTCCTCCTCTCTCCCTCTCTTCCTATCTTGTGCCTTTTTAGTCATCAATGAAATTGCAACCAGTCCTGCTGTTGGTCCGTCAGCAGCATATAACACCTCCAGAGGAGCTCAGAGCTTCAGCTCAGCTTCCTGAGTGACTGATGGAAATGTAATTATTATTATTGTAGCATAAAATAAAGACACACTGGGTGCTGCTGCCACCTCATCAGAGCCTGTTTTCCTCTCTCTCTGTTTCTCTCATGATTTAATCCTGACTGTTTCTCTCTCTCTCTCTCTCTCTCTCTCTCCCTCTCTCTCTCTCTCTCTCTCTCGCTCCGTCTATCCCTGCTGACTCCTCCCTCCATCTCTGTCCTGCACTCCCTCTCTCTGCCTCACTGTCTCTGACACACTCGCACACACACACACGCACACATATATACACGCCCTCCACCCCCATCGCTGCAGTGTCTCAACTGCCTTGGAGCAAACGAGATATAGAAGACAGACGTTAATAAGAGAGAGAAGAAGAAGAAGAAGAGGAAGAAGAGGAAGAGGAGGAGATGTTTGTGTTTGTTCTGCTGTAAAAAGATGAAGATCTGAAGATGAAGCAGAGGAGCTGAAGGTGGATTGCTCTCAGCCGTTCTCTCCTTGCAGGGGCTTGTCTGCAGTATCCTTTGTAAATGGATGCTGCCTTGTGAACACGGTAAGACTCTCTAAAACAAGCTGCTGCTTTTCTCTCTAATCACTGCCAGTGCTCTGCTCTGGGCACAGAAGGAGGGGGGACTAAATGCTGTTCCTCTGCAGCCATGGAGGGGAAGAAGAGTGTGTTTTCCTGATCAAAAAATGGGGAAGGTGATGTTTAGAGATGGCACACAGGCTGTCCAGTCCCCTCCTCCACCCTATGAGCTCGTGTGCCAGCGGACGCCGCCGTGTTATTGCTTGCAATTTGACTCATCACCTCCCAAGAGCATCCTCTGTTCTTGAAGACTGCTTTTATCTGAGCGTGGTGTTTAGTCCGTGTAATTACTGTATGTAGGACAAGTGAAGGATGCACTGAGGATGTGTGTCTGTGTGTTTGCGCGCATGTCTCTCCTCCGCTCTGCCCAGGCCGTGAGCTGTGAAATGGAAAGAAGGGGAAATGAGCGAGTAGCAGCACCCATCACACACGATCAGGTGTTCGGCGCTTTGCAGCCGGCGCTACAAGACGCTGGATGTGAAATTGCAGAGGAAGGTGTAGCAAATCCGGTGGAGCTTGACTCTGCGGGCAGCGGGGAAAGCGGGCACATTGTGGCCTGTCAGTGGCTCAGGAGGGTTGTAGGACGGATCCAGAGGAGCCTGCTGTCTGCTGTTCTCACCAGCGTTCATTAATAATAATCTCAAGATGGGGTTTTGTTGGTTTCTCTCACGGATGAAAGAGGCCGAGCAGGAGAGTCCGTCAGCCTGCAGGAGGCACAAACAATCATGTCTGACATTTCTCTCTCCTATCTGTGTGTGTGTGTGTGTGTGTTTTTTTTCAATGGGGGTTGGGATTGGTTGTGTAGCATCAGGAGAGCATGTGCATTTGTGTGTAGTGTATGTGTGTGAGAGAGCCAGTGCAGGGAGGGGTCGAGGTGCTGGTGAAGGGGGTGGGGGTGGGGGGGGGGGGGGGGGGGTTAACAGTAGAGAGGCAGATGGGGCAGAGGGGCGGAGGTTGATGCAGCAGAGAGACTGGAGAGAGCAAAAGAAGAAGAAATGAAAAGACTTATAACAGATTGGATGAGGCGGGGTGTGTGTGTGTGTGTGTGTGTGTGTGTGTGTGTGTGTGAATGCTGGACGTGTCTGCGATGCTTCCAGCAGCAGCAGCTCACGTCGAGGCCCCTCAGACATCTGTGAATCAAGGCAAAGATGGAGGCTGAATCTCTGCACATCTCCATCCCGTGAACGCTGCTGAAACAAAAACCAATCAGGAGCATCAGAGTGATACTTTCACTGAACCCTGCGCTGGGCGGCCTGATGTTTTCTGTTAGATTAATCCAGAATCTGGATGGAAATATGGATCAGAGGCACGCTGTGATGCTAACAGATGACGACCAGCCTTCATGTGAAAAGAGAGAAGGCTTCATCCTGAGGGCGGCTGGTCGTTTCTGCAGCACACACCTCAGATTGGTAGCACGAGTCACTCACCTCACCTTCTGTTCCATCTCTAATAAAACTGATATCAAACCAAATGTTGGCTCAAGTGAAGCTGCTGTGGCAGCTTTCTGTGATGGATCGTCTTCGTGTCAGTGGAAGGATTCTAAACGCTGTGAAACGTCTTTCAGTTGTGAACGATGCTCAGGAATCATTTCTAAGAGCTCAGAGTGACATCATCAGATTGTTTCTGAGTGTTCATAACCCAACATTTCTCATTAAGAGCCAAACTCAACTGGGGTTTGGGGTTTGGGGTTGGATTCTACGAAGTGTTTCAGGTGTAGTTCCATTAAAACTTTCCTTCACGTCAAATCACAACCTTCAGTGTCACACCTGGTGTGGAAAGCTGGACGGTTTTTCCTCCTCTAAGGATGGACACCATCTGCCTCTCACATGGACAGCACCATTTATGGGCATTGTCTCTGTGACATCACTCATTTGTTTCTCATGCAGAGTTTTGAAGCCTATTGTTAGCGGGCGCCATATTTGAAATGTTGAACCTAAGCTAGCTTCAGTCAGGATGAGGTAAAGAGGCGGGCCTTTAGCTGATTTCTGAACCATGTGAACATGTTAAGGTTATGTTTTTCTCTTCTCACTTTGTAGACTAACAGCCTCAGTGCATTGTGGGAAAACTCTATCATTGCCTAAACGTCAGATATGCCCCAGAAAACAAATGGCAGCTTGTCAGTGATCCAGATGCGTCTCCAGTCTGGCTCTTTGTCACGGCACTGGATCAGATAGGCTTCAAATCAAGTCAGTGTGTCGACTTGTGGTCCTGCTGCGTCCCTGCTCCGGCAGGTCGCAGCGGATACACAACCATCCTATTTTTGCTGGATTCTCGAGCTCTGACGCGTCAATTCACCGTTGGACAGATCGAGCAGGGCAGGAAGTTGTGAAACTACCTAAAAACACGCAGTGACTTTCAAAATAAAACAAATCGTGTCAAAACCAGATTGTATTTAGCTTGACTACAACAACAAACGGACATACAGAGCCAGACCAGGACTCTACAGGTTTGAGGTTTTATAGCCCAACATGGACCAGGGAGAGGATCGTTGACTCTGCAGTTCGACTCCAGCTGCCTGCTAGTCCTGCAAGGTGCCGGACTGAACACTCAGCTGGATCTGGTGTATTTGGGCCGTTCCAGCCGAGACTTCCTTTTCCTTTTCGGTGCTATGTTTACGTCTGCAACATCAACACTGTCATTGCTAAGTCTAATATGTCTCTTGGGTTTGCGCTCGTTTATGTTTCAAGTGTTGGTAGTCTACAACTTTTTAAGACGCTTGATGAACAGAAGTCAGTGTATTATTCCAAAAGGCTGAAAATCTTGAAGGTGGTTGGACTTTTGCGACACAGCCCAGTTTGAACATTTTGATCTGGAACCGGTCTCTGGCCACACTTTCCTCCACATATGTTCATAGAGGAAACTCTGCTGATGGGAGCCTGCCTGTTTCTGCTCTCCACACAGAGCGACAAACACCGAGGCCCAATAAACGTGATCGGTCAGCGCGACTTGGGCTACGCTAACAGAAATCTAAGCAGTGATTTTGACCAGTTCAGACAAACTGATTATTCAAAGTTATTTAAAAACAAAAATGAGGTCTGAGTTCTTTGTAGCAAGTGGTGAAAAAAAAACAACAACCTGCCATTGGGTTGAGAGAAAAGTTTCTTGTAGTGGGACATTTTTCTAATTTCAGGAAACTTAACGAGCAATTTTTTTTTTACCCCAATGGCAGATTTTTTTTTACTTGTTACAAGTAATTCGGACTTTATTTTTGTTTATTGTTTTGTCTTTTTTATTTTATTTTATTTATTTATTTACTAAAAATAAGACAGAACGCTTGTTTGGATTTCAGTTTTTTGCAGTGAGAACATTTACAATTCTAAAAATTGGGCCACATGTTAGAGATACAGATATAGATTCAAGAGTTGCTGCACTTTTCTCTTTTTTTTTTTTTTTTTTTACTTCTAGAATCTGTTTGGTTTGACTTTGGGCGTTTCGTTAATTTAAGTTTTAAAACAGCAGAATATGAAAAATGTAATAAATAAAGAAACAAATATAATAATATCATATATATATATATAATTTTACATATTACATGCATTAGGGGTGTGTAAGGAATGAAATGCCTGCTCTTCTGTTGCAGGGAAAAAGTTGGGATTTGACAGGTTAAATGTTTGGTGACCATCAGGAGGCCTCACAGGGTTACATCCAATGAATTAATATCAGATTAATGTTTTACAGTCTTCTTCTGCGACCTGTCAACAAACGTCAGCGGCCTCTGACGACCTTGGCTTTAAAGTGACGGCTGATTGGTTTGAAATATCTGAGCAGTGAAAAGGTTACTCACACGCTTACATGTGGGTCTGTATCCAGTTTCACACACAAACATGCTGAGAAATGTCATCAGACCCTTATTACTGACGACTTCAACAGACTGAAGCCAGAAACTGACGGCCTTCACTTTGATTTTGTCGTTTTGAGGCGGGTGGAAAAGCGTGAAGATTAAAAATCATCATGAATCAGGCAGAAAGTTTCCAGTTTTCTTATTGTTTGAAAGGGAGTGGAGCCGCTGGCGTGACCTTTGTGCGTATAAAAACAAGAGCAGCAGTGTGAAAAAAGCCCCTATGCTGAGCTGACCTCCTTCCACCTCCTTTGTTACGAGCCACATCCACTTCACTGGGTGACATAATGGCGAGGGACAGCAGGGACAGACGGGTTTTAAAGTGACAGCGGCTACTGGGGTGGAAGCCCTGGCCCAGAGGAGGCCACTATCACTCTTACTGCACTTTGGGACACTTTGGGACACTTTGGGACACTTTGGGACACTTTGGGACACTTTGGGACACTTTGACCCTGTAGGTGTGCTGACAGTTGATTTGTACAATTATACTCAGCTGTGTTACAGCGAGGTACCGAGGGAGCAGAGCACAGTCCTCCGAGCTGCCTGCTTCATAATATGATTAATCTAAGATGTCATTTATCTGCTGGAGACCATGTGACAGTAATACCTCTTAATCTGTAAACAGATAACACAGATGCAGTGAAATCTATAAAACAACAGACTGTCCTTTAAGGAAAGGCCTGTCAGTGGCTGTGTGTGCAGTCAGGGCACTGCTCCCGTTCAGCTGGCTCAGCGCTCGTGTTTGTTTTGGGTCTGTAATCCCTGCCAGGTACTGGGAACAAAGTGTCATGGCTGTAAGACACATCTCATGAAGCAGACAGAGAGAGGGCTAATAAACAAGCTCAGAGCGGAGCATCGATGAGGGGAGCTGAAAACCTCAGGGCCGGGCCCTGTCAGTGACAAAGGATTAGGTTGGTGCTACATAAAATACCATCAGCTGGATTCATCCCTCTCTGTCTCTTTGGCCTCTTTTCTAATCTGCGCTGGTAGACGGCGCGCACAGGGGCCTGTCTGTTCCCCTGAAGCTGCACAGTGAGAGGGCCTTACTCACCAGCACTCAAATCTGAGAGGGCAGAGCAGAGGGGGGACGAACAGAGCAACTTTGTGTTCCACCGCACACACATAACAGAAGTCATATGACAACAAGGAGGTGGACGAGAGAGGGAGGGAGGGAGGGAGGGAGGGAGGGAGGAGGGGGAGGATGGGGGAGTGTAAGGCCCACTTCATCTACTGATGAGGTTTAGTTTGGTGTTTGTGGATCTTAATGTGGTCTTTGAGGAAACTGACTCAGAGTAAAGTTCTGACACAGGCCTGCAGGTCTAGTTTTTTAGGGTCCCTGTGAGGACTTTCTAAGTGGTCCTGAAAAAGTCTCTCTTCTAGATCTCTGCCTGATCCTGATCCACAACTTCAAATCAGATCATCAGCACCAATACAGGTTATTGATAAATGATGTTTCTGAGCTTCCTGATCGGGTCGGATAGGACCGGATTGATTTACGGCACGTTGAAGTCTCCATGGCAACACCACGCCAGCTGATGGAGTTTATCAGAGAGAAGAGAGATCTGAGTTTGTCTCTGCTGGAAACGATTTCTATGATTAATTTAGTAGAGATGGTGGAGACTGGAGCTGAACTGACAGACAGAAAAAGGACAGAAGAGAAGAAGAAAGATAAACAGGAGAGAGAGAGAGAGCACAGGCTGAAGGCTAAAACACAAGCTAAAGGCTAAAACACAAGCTAAAGGCTAAAACAAAAGCTAAAGGCTAAACTACGGGTTAATCTGTTTGTGATAATGTTCATTCAGCCCACATGCAGCAGTTATTCTGCAGTGATCTGATCAAACTTGAGAGTCTGTCACTAGAATGAAGAGTGAGGTTACGTTAGCTCTGATTGGTCGATGAGCAGGACATAAGGATTCACTAACGTTACATGTTAGCCTACAGATACGTCTCAAACTGACAAAGTTTCCTTGTTGTCATGTTTCAAACAGCAGCTCTGTGTAACTGTTGATAAATACCTTACCTCCTCACGTTGTATCCAGTAAAAAGTCGACTTGAACAAAGAAAAGTAGTGTTAAAAAAAAGATCTGATCTCCATTCATTTCCAAAACAAACACACGCCTTGTTAAGAGTCATGACATCATCACAGTGTGTGAAAGGTGGCGCTGTGATCCACTTCACACGGTCCTCACTGAACTGTAACTCAGTGATTTTGTCTAAGTTTTAGTAAATAATTCTTATTTTACTTGATATGAGCCACATTCAGCTGACAAATCCAGAGAAGTCTTATTTCAGGATATTTAAAGACAAAAATGAGCTCTGAATGGCCTGCAACAAGTAACAAAAAATCCACCAATGGGTGAAGAGAAAAGTTCCTTGTAGTCATTCTAATTTTAAGAAACTTGACAGGCCAGTTTTCAGCCTGATTTTTGTCTTTTGTTGTCTTGAAAAAGACGTTTCTGGACTCGTCTGTTTAATGTGGCTCATATCAGGCACAGTAAGAACACTTGGTTTGAGTTCAGTTTTTACAGTGTAGAGGTCTGAACGTGCTGTAAAGCTGCATTTCCTTGCTTGCCTCTTTCCCACATTCCTCCTCACTTATCAGCGCTGTACGTACAGCTTCACTGTGCTGTTAGCGTTAGCTTGAGTCTCCAAAGAATGACACACACAGGTTTGGTCCATGGTTTCATGAACTGGTGTTAAATCTTGCAGAGCCTCTGCAGGGATTCACTTCACTACATCAGGACAGAAACGTTTCTTTACTGATGCTTTCAGCGTCTGTTTCACTCACTGCTGTCTGTCTACGTTACCGTGCTGCTGCCTGGGTGCTTTAATGGCTGTTTTATGGTTTCTTTGGCTGCGATGGGAGAGATTTCCTTTTCTAGTTCTCAGAACATCATCTGCAGATAATGTCTGTGGTTTGCAGACGCCTGAGAGTGATCGTTAGCCTCGGTTTGCTTCTGCTGCTGACGGCGTTTATCTTTCCCGCCATGAAACAGTAGAATCAGGTCAGAGTGTCAGTGTCAGTCTGCAGTGGTTAACACAGCCCGTAGGACCAGCTGAATCATTTCAATCAGGTGCAGATAGTGAGATAATTTCTGTCTACAAAGCAGGAAATGTCTGTCTGAGTGAGAGAGGCTCTGACATGTTTGTTTCCCATGAGCCTCCAGTGTCCACCTTGTACCATCTTCTCCCTTCACGTCAGCTAGCCTAGCCGTAGCTCAGCCTGTGCACAAACATGCCATTGTCATCACTGACTGAACTTGTGACTCAGTGTGACCCGCTGGATCGGTGAGGGGGGAACACAGGCGTGGAGATGGGGAGTGTTAAACAGAACAGCATCTAGAATACAGAGTCCCCCCCCCCCCCCCCCCCTCCATCACCCCCCCCCGTCCTGACCCTCCACACAGCCTCACTGTTTTGGGGGAACAGAGAGGAGAACACTGCCCATCATTGTTTCCTGTGATGAATGAGTGGAGCTCTGACATGTGTGCAGCATTCAGGCAGCACGTCAGGAAGAGGTGAAAAAAAATCAGCACCAAATCAAAGCCGTAAAAATCAAAATGAGACTCATATCTGTTACTGATGAGCTCACTGAAAGACTGTTTAGCTTTAGAGCTTACTGGACGCTCAGCTGACTGCAAACTGTTCTGGAATCTACCGTCTGGTTTCAGTGAGCCAACATTAAAAACCAAAACACCTCTGGATGCTGACTCAGCAGGTCTTCATGTCCTCCTCCTTGATGGTCAAAGTACGTCTGAGGGGGGTTTAAAATAAAACTCCCTAAAATGTCCATGTTTTTCACAGCTTGTTCTACAGACGCTTAATATTTATAATAAAGTGCTGCACTGGGCCTCTGACCCAGGCTGCTCCAAAGACCAAGACTGCTCCAAAGACCCAGGCTGCTCCAAAGACCCAGGATGCTCCAAAGACCAAGACTGCTCCAAAGACCCAGGATGCTCCAGAGACCAAGACTGCTCCAAAGACCCAGGCTGCTCCAAAGACCAAGACTGCTCCAAAGACCCAGGATGCTCCAGAGACCAAGACTGCTCCAAAGACCCAGGCTGCTCCAAAGACCAAGACTGCTCCAAAGACCCAGGATGCTCCAGAGACCAAGACTGCTCCAAAGACCCAGGCTGCTCCAGAGACCAAGACTGCTCCAAAGACCCAGGCTGCTCCAAAGACCAAGACCGCTCCAAGGACCCAGGCTGCTCCAAAGACCAAGACTGCTCCAAGACCCAGGATGCTCCAGAGACCAAGACTGCTCCAAAGACCCAGGATGCTCCAGAGACCAAGACTGCTCCAAAGACCCAGGCCGCTCCAAAGACCAAGACCGCTCCAAGGACCCAGGATGCTCCAGAGACCAAGACTGCTCCAAAGACCCAGGCCGCTCCAAAGACCCAAGCTGCCCCAAAGACCAAGACTGCTCAAAGGACCCAGGCTGCTCCATAGACCCAGGCTGCCCCAAAGACCCAGGCCGCTCCAAAGACCAAGACCGCTCCAAAGACCCTGGCTGCCCCAAAGACCCAGGCCCCTCAAAAAGACCCAGGTCCCTCAAAAAGATCTAGGCCCCTCCAAAGAACCAGGCCCCTCAAAGAGATCTAGGCCGCTCCAAAGACCAAGACCACTCCAAAGAGCCAGGCTGCCCCAAAGACCAAGACCACTCCAAAGACTCAGACCTCTTGAAAGACCCAGACCGCTCCTTCTCTCAGATCCAGCTCTGACTGGCTGTGCTGTGCTCCCCTCTGTTCATCGTGGTCCTGACTGATGGGAGTCACTGTGTGCTGTCTGCAGAGCCTCCATCTTTGTGTCACTTATTTATACTTTTACACAGGAGAGAAAAATCTACCTGAGCAGTGGGATTCCTCTTTTTGTCCGTCTTTTTTCACACATGTTGTCAGGAGAACTTTAACCCCAAACTAGAGTTAAAATTACAGGAATTTTGAAAGTTGGAAACTTTCTGCGGGATGTGGAAACTTTTCTGGGATTTTTTTTTTGCAAATTAATATAAAGTGTTTTTACCTGGTCAAACACATGTATAAATATTAAACATTTGGTTTTGTTACAAGCAGACATGCACACAGACGTGTCTGATGGTATATTTTTAAATCAAACTAATAACAAAAAAAAAAAAAAAAAAAGAAAATTTCTGAGACAAAATAATATTTAGAAAGATATTTATTTCATTTGACGGCAACAAAACCCTGAAAATGTCCGATAACCCTGAGATAAAATTCCTGTGGAAACTTTAAGGAAAACCTTCCTGAAGTTTTCTGCCCCTTAGCAACAGCTTCACGCAGAAAAGAGAAGTTTTAAACAAATGTTTGGTTTGTTAATATTCTTCGCCGTCTTTGAATATTTTGGGTATTGTCGCTCCGAGAGTCCAGGAAGGGGGTCCTGTTTTAGGGTTTTCAGGATATGGTCAAACTACGTAGGGATTAGCTGCTAAGCTAAGTGGACAATTCCAGAAGCTAAATCATAGGATTCAGCAGACAACAGGAAGCAGTGGAAGATAAAGTCCACCACAGTCCAACCTGTTGAACGCTTCCATCAGTCACAGCACTGAATCACACCTTCCTGACTCAGGTGAGACCTGCCTGGACCTGTGTGAGGTTTGATTCCCGATCAGCTGACTCTGTTAATGAATGAGTGGACGGACAGGACAGCAGCGTAGCTTTGCTACCTGACAACGAAGCACCAGCCTGGCCCACTCCCATTAATCTAACATGTTTCCATGCTATCAGCTAACACCAGCAGGTGACACATTGGTTTTTGTCCCAAAGCTGCGTCGTATCTTTAACTCAAACCAGCCCGTGCTGCACGGCACACAAAGCCGCTGGCAAACTGGTGTTTTGCTTTTTATAGACTTGATTCTGTCCCTCTGGTCCTCCCGTAGCAGCTGTACATGATTTACAGCTCAAAAGAACAAAAAACCCTCTTTTTGATGCTGTGGTTTCAAATTCAACACCAAATAATGTCGAGATGTTTTTCTCCATTTTTACAGTGAACTGAAACATCGTTTGTAATGAAACGGAGCTGAAACATCAGACGCTGACTGAGATCTCATGTTGGATTGGAAACACCGTCAGCTCAACCCCTGAAAATCTGTCCAGGTCTTGATGTGACGACTTCATATTGTGGCAGGAATCTTGCATAAGCATTTAGACACAATGTCATTTGACACATGAGGCTTTCAGACGACTCTGCCCAGGAGTTTGTTCTAATCCCTGACGTGTTAACACGCTCACTTTGAGGTTATTTGACAGCCTCTGTTCGTGTGAGCGTCTGGGCGTCCTGTGGATGAGAGGCTCTGCTGCTGCTCGTTGCGTTATTCCTCTGCAGGCCAGCCGATGCTTGGAAACAACCGACCTGCGAGGCGACAGAGTTCGGTGAAAACCTGGATGTGATTTTGCAGACGGATGAAGCTTCAGTCCGATGTCTCTCTTTTGGGATGAAACGGTAAATCTTACATGAGGCAGCGCTCGCTGTCAGATGGTGCTGAGGATGACACTGTTCGCTGCGACCTATATCTCATATGATTCTGACGTAGGATGACTCATCACACAGATGCAGCCGCTCGCTCGGGAAACTGATTTTTTTCTCTCCGCTTCGATCTTCACAGGAAAGCTTGTCTTCAGTTTAGTGAAGGTACTCGGTGATCCTGCGTTATCTTCAGGATCTGTGTTTGCTGGAGCACTGGGGTGACATTGATCCATCCTTCTAATGCTATAGCATAGAATTGACCGTCTGCTCTCTGCCCCAGATTCCACAGTAGCTGCAGCATTTACAGTCTGACATATGCACGGCTCATCACATGCTCCTGTTTTACAGCTTCCTGCTCGCCCTCACTGTGCCCCAGTTAGCTGGAATGGATCGGAACATTCAGCTTTACTTTTCATGCTTTTCAGCAGTGAGGGTAACATCATGTTATCTGTTACTTGGAGTCAGTATCTGCCTGCTTACTGGAACAAACCTCCATCCAATCAGTGTGAAATGCTGTTTCCAAGTCCTCCATCAGGAGGGTGGAGCAGTGGAGCCCACATGGTGTGCTGAAAGATTCCCATGTTGATGGGATAAGGAACAACATTCCTCATTTCGATGGTTCTCCAGTCTGGTGTGTAAAATCAGTTTTCACGGATTAAGATTTGAATCTTTACGGTACCTTTATCACCCGTCAGGATGTCCAAACTCTACACTGTGTGCTGCAGGAAGGAGACATTCCCAGAAACCATCTCCGGTTCTTCAAGCAGCTCCGGTTCCACTGATGCCAGAGTCCTCTTGGCGTAACTGTGAGGCGCTACGGGACATAGTAGATCAGAGTTTGGATGAATGAAAGCACACAAACAGGAGTGTATGACTCGATTGTGTAATTACAGAGAAACCAGGCTATAACTGCTCTGACCGCTCTAAGCTCATCTCGTGAGAACATTCTTTCAAGTCACCGTCTTTGCAGAAACATGCTCAGAATTTAGAAGTCAGAGATTCTCCCCCAGAAGTCTGAAGCAGCATGAGAAGTTTTTTTATTTTTACTGCATAAAAACGCCGTAAGACGTTCTTTTCATAGAAGCAAGAAACAAATCAGAGAAAAACAACCTCGAAAAATAAAATTTTATATTTTCATTTTGTAGTTTAGTAACCAGTTATTTTAGCACCACTCTCAGCCCAGTGCTCTGAGACGTATCTGCAGGCTAACGTGTAACGTTAGTGAATCCTGATGTCCTGCTCATCGACCAATCAGAGCTAACGTAACCTCACTCTTCATTTTACTGACAGACTCTCAAGTTTGATCAGATCACTGCAGAATAACTGCTGCATGTGGGCTGAATGAACGTTAGCACAAACAGATTAGCTCATGGTTTAGCCTTTAGCTTGTGGTTTAGCCTTTAGCTCATGTTTCAGCCTTTAGCTTGTGTTTTAGCCTTTAGCTCATGTTTCAGCCTTTAGCTTGTGTTTTAGCTTTTAGCTTGTGTTTTAGCCTTTAGCCTGTGGTTTAGCCTATAGCTCGTGTTTTAGCCTTTAGCTTGTGGTTTAGCCTTTAGCTCATGTTTCAGCCTTTAGCTTGTGTTTCAGCCTTTAGCTCGTGTTTAAGCCTTTAGCTCGTGTTTTAGCCTTTAGCTTGTGTTTTAGCCTTTAGCTTGTGGTTTAGCCTTTAGCTTGTGGTTAAGCCTTTAGCTTGTGTTTTAGCCTTTAGCTTGTAGTTTAGCCTTTAGCTTGTGGTATAGCTTTTAGCTTGTAGTTTAGCCTTTAGCTTGTGGTATAGCTTTTAGCTTGTAGTTTAGCCTTTAGCTTGTGGTATAGCCTTTAGCTCGTGTTTTAGCCTTTAGCTTGTGTTTTAGCCTTTAGCTTGTGGTTTAGCCTTTAGCTTGTGGTTAAGACTTTAGCTTGTGTTTTAGCCTTTAGCTTGTAGTTTAGCCTTTAGCTTGTGGTATAGCCTTTAGCTTGTGGTTAAGCCTTTAGCTTGTGGTATAGCCTTTAGCTTGTGGTTTAGCCTTTAGCTTGTGTTTTAGCCTTTAGCTTGTGGTTTAGCCTTTAGCTTGTGGTTAAGCCTTTAGCTTGTGTTTTAGCCTTTAGCTTGTAGTTTAGCCTTTAGCTTGTGGTATAGCTTTTAGCTTGTAGTTTAGCCTTTAGCTTGTGGTATAGCTTTTAGCTTGTAGTTTAGCCTTTAGCTTGTGGTATAGCCTTTAGCTCGTGTTTTAGCCTTTAGCTTGTGTTTTAGCCTTTAGCTTGTGGTTTAGCCTTTAGCTTGTGGTTAAGCCTTTAGCTTGTGTTTTAGCCTTTAGCTTGTAGTTTAGCCTTTAGCTTGTGGTATAGCCTTTAGCTTGTGGTTAAGCCTTTAGCTTGTGGTATAGCCTTTAGCTTGTGGTTTAGCCTTTAGCTTGTGTTTTAGCCTTTAGCTTGTGGTTTAGCCTTTAGCTTGTGGTTTAGCCTCTAGCTTGTGTTTTAGCCTTTAGCTTGTAGTTTAGCCTTTAGCTTGTGGTATAGCCTTTAGCTTGTAGTTTAGCCTTTAGCTTGTGGTATAGCCTTTAGCTTGTGGTTTAGCCTTTAGCTGTGTTTTAGCCTTTAGCTTGTGGTTTAGCCTGATATAGACCTGTTAACGTTTTTGGAAAGTGTCCTGATTGTCACGTTTGTCATGTTTTGGCGCTGTATAAAATAAAGACTGTAAATTAAGAGTTAGCCTGTATTTTATTTTGAAGGGACAGATGAGAGCTGTCCAGGGTGATGGAGAATGTGAAGTGAAACATTATATTTATTCATTTATTTTTTTAAAACGGAGCCTTTCAGCCCGTCAGCAGCATGGCGTCATGAGTCTGTAGGATTCTCTAACTGAGTCTGTTCTGGGAACAGGAAGCTAATGTGAAGCTACCGCTTGCTTTTTAACTAACTGCTGTTTGTCCTCGGCGGTCAAATTTAATTTCACAAGATGATCCACGTGCCTGGATTCAGAGCAGGGGAATAGAGGATGTGTTCACGTCCTCCTTGTATGATACTTCAGTGTTTGCATGGATGAGCCGCGGCCTGCTGCGAGCTCGTTTCATTACAGTAAACCTGCAACACTGCAGACAGAGCTCTGGTTTGTTTAAGGTGCAGCACGTATGGAGTTAGACATTTTTCTGACAGGAGTCTTCTTGATCCGCCTCTCTGATGCAGTCAGTTTAAAAGTGCTGAGAGTTTAGGATGAATTTTTACTCCGTGCTGTTGCAAACGTCTGCTTTGGTTACCACTAAAACATCTTCTCTCAGTCTCAGAGCACAGGAGCTCAAAATGAGTCTGAACCCAGAGGACTTTGTCTGAATCATGTGCAGCCAATCAGACGAGAGGTTGTTGCTCCGTGTGAAGCACAGAAGAGCAAAGATTGAAACCTCATGACGCTCATCTAGAAGTGAATTAAATGACCCCCCCCCTCCCCTCCTCATTTACATAAAGTTCATTTGAGGATCATTTTTTCATTGCGTGTTATAAACGACATCTTTGTATGTTCCTGTGCACATGTTCCCGTCAGTGTGGCTCCTGAATTTGTCTTAGTTGTAACTCAGGCTGTTAAAGTCTGACTCTGGCTCTTGTCTTTGGTTCAGTTATCCATGACCGCGGCAGTAAAACATACGAGTTTATAAAGTGAAGAGATGAAAACATCATCAGGGGAAGAGCTTTATTCTAACGGTGAGAGCTGCTCTTATTTAAAAACCTCCAGCTGACAGCTGACAGCAGCACAGACTTCATATCAGAAAGGAATTTCTTTGCCTCACAGCGTGTTTGGAACTGAAACCCAGACGGGCTCTTTGACAGAGAGCGTTGTTCTGTGTTTACGGTTGGAGCGGTTGTAGATGGGACTCTGATGGTGCCTGTTTAGACTGTCAACAATGTCACTGACAGACTTCAAGCTCGTCTGAC
>CM061157.1:29255977-29420977 GCA_030710495.1 Labroides dimidiatus | reverse complement strand
AGGGCTGAGTTTGTTTGAGCAGTTTGTGTTTACAGTTTAAATTAGCTCTGTGGAACTGGCTCTCAAGCCGTCAGCACATTCTTAATCAAGTTTTGTTCTTTTTTTGTTTTTTTTTTGTCACATTTGTTCCTGGCACTTTAGTCCACTCACTGTTGGGGTGTAGATATCAACAGACCTCACTTTCATATTTTCCGTGTAATATCACAGAGAATATTATTAATTCCACTTTAATGGGATTACAGTGTGCGTTGGTTTCGCACCGCTTGCATACCTCCTCCTTAATAATTATCTGAAGTGTGAAGACTTCAAAACCTGAAGAAATGCAGGAGTTGCATATTTTGTGAATGAGACATAACACACACACACAGCTTTAATGTGTTTCATAGGCTCTCAGAAACCAGTGATGTGCATTAACCGGTTTGGCTGCCTCTGCCGTTTGGAGAGGGTAGTCAGGTGCCTGAAGCCAGGAAACATTGCTCCCCACTCTGTTTGTGATGTGATGCTTTGTTATGGCTTTGTTCTGCTCTGTTTGTTCTCTCCGTCATTTGAAGACTGGACTTCACTCACTCAGCTCAGAGAGATGCTTCCTCTCTATGTGACAGGTCTGTGGAGTAAAGTTGCGCCAACAAATCTAGGCCACAGTATGATTTCACCTCTGTTACTCAGCCAGGAGGATGCAGCCTGTTTTAATATGAGTCTGTTTCTCTCAGAATCCAACAGCCGAACACTGAGGAGGAGCTCTACTTTAAATCCACGACAAACCAGGAGACCAGATCAGAACTGGTGCCTCCAAACTTACTGACTCTTTAATGAAGCATCACTCTGCTTTGAGCTGTGATGTTTCTGATCACAGTTTGGACTCATGGATAACAGCACAGATGTCTGGGCAGGCAGAGGAGGCTTTACAGCAGCCTATAAGCATTAAAGCACCTGCTGGTTTAAGCCTGTTTCTTTTCCACTGGGAAAGATAAAAACCATTTGACCTGTCGTCTTTTTGCTGAGGAGCTTTAAGCGCACGGCGCACCAAAAGGACGGATAGTGAGAGGTGCTATGGTTACGAGGAAATACACACACGAGTTTATGATGCATCCTTTTCAAATGGAGGAGTTTGTTGTTGAGAGCCCGTCTCCATGTGTGTGTTTGACCTTGACTGTGTATGTAATGCTAAGTGTGTGTTTGTGTGCGGCGGTGCTGAATGGGTAGGTGTGGTCAGCTGAAATGAGAGTGTATGGTAACACAGGACTGCAGGCGGGTAGAGTGAGGGGTGTGTGTGGCTGCTGGGAGCAGAATCTGTAGAGGAAGTGTACACAGACTGATGCAGAGGGTGAATCTTAAACATGCAGGTCGACGTGGATGTGACGGCGATGCGTTTCTACCAGAAAGCAAAATGTCAGTGTGCTTCCTTCTCGTTTCTGGAGCGTGCAGCCAGAGCAGGATGCTAATTAGCTTTGCGCAGCATGAAGGCTAAAAGCAGGAGCAAGGAGCAAGCAAGGCTCTCTCCAAGTTGGAAAAACACACCTACTAGCTGCTCGAAAATCCCTCTAAGTGACAGATTATCACTTGTCAGATTAATCAGTACATGTGTTAAACAGAAATTTGTGGTCTAGCTTTTCACCTCTGGTTAGAGTCAGCTGCTGAACACAGCTCCAGTGTTTCTAAATGACTGCGGCTGAGCTGTGATATTCTCTGGAGCAGGTTTTTAACATGTCTTTTCTCTTCTGTTGGCAGGTCAGGAGGCCTGTGGTTGTGGGACGGATATCAAAGCTCAGGAGAAGCAGAAAAAAAAGATTTTTTTACCAAGATTTGAAAGAGTTGCAGAAGCAGTGTAAGGCCAACACACCGCAAGAGCCATGTGGGAGGAGAGTGAGGGACTCAGGCTATTCGTACGCATCAAGCCCAAA
The DNA here is from genome assembly GCA_030710495.1 of Labroides dimidiatus. Taxonomy (NCBI): domain Eukaryota; kingdom Metazoa; phylum Chordata; class Actinopteri; order Labriformes; family Labridae; genus Labroides; species Labroides dimidiatus. The sequence goes on along the minus strand of CM061157.1, from coordinate 29,419,076 downwards.
CGCTTCCTCTACTGACAAACACGACACGTATCCAGAGCTACTCCAGATCCTACCTGAGCGGGGAGCCCTGCTATGAGCCCCAGATCCCTTGGCTTCAGCAGGCAATCGAACCTCAGTGCCAGGCACTGTGTGGGCATCCCAAACGTCTGGGTTCTGCCCACACAGGACTCACAGACTGCTTTACCCCCAACACAAAGGATGACATCCTCCTGAGTCGACCTTCAGTGATTGGTCTGTTGTGAAGTTTTGTCCCAACCTTCGCCGAGCGCCCTCTCCTGCTCCCCCAACACTCCGTCCTCTGTCACTACTTCATCGTAATTTGCTTCCCCATCAAGCAGCAGCACGAGTTCCTTTGTGCTCACCACGTGGTGGAGGACCATGGGATGCCGTCAGAGCTCGGAGGAGAAGGAAGCGGCTCGGCGCTCGCGGCGAATCGACCGCCACTTGCGCTCAGAGAGTCAGAGGCAGCGGCGCGAGATCAAGCTCTTGTTGTTGGGCACCAGCAACTCGGGCAAGAGCACGATCGTCAAGCAGATGAAGATTATCCACAGCGGAGGCTTCAACCTGGAGGCGTGTAAGGAGTACAAGCCCCTCATCCTGTACAACGCCATCGACTCGCTCACCCGCATCATCCGTGCCCTCACCACTCTCAAAATCGACTTTCACAATGCTGACCGCGCCTACGATGCTGTGCAGCTCTTTGCCCTCACAGGACCAGCCGAGAGCAAGGGGGAGATAACTCCAGAGCTGCTGGGGGTCATGAAGCGCCTGTGGGCCGACTCAGGGGTCCAGGAATGCTTTCAGCGGTCCAACGAGTACCACTTAGAGGACAACACTGCCTACTACCTGAATGATCTGGACCGCATCTCTGCGCTCGAGTACATCCCCACTGTAGAGGACATCCTTCGGTCCCGTGATATGACCACCGGCATCGTGGAGAACAAGTTCACCTTCAAGGAGCTCACCTTCAAGATGGTGGATGTGGGGGGACAGCGCTCGGAGAGGAAGAAGTGGATCCACTGCTTCGAGGGCGTTACTGCAATCATTTTCTGCGTCGAGCTGAGCGGCTATGACCTCAAACTCTACGAGGACAACCAGACGGTAAGAGAATCTGGGTTTTTGTTTGTTTCTTGATGGCCTTCAGCTCACTCACAGCAAAAAATCAGCATGTTCACAATGATTGGACAAACACATGCAACCACACAGCTGTCACCAAGTTCACAGGAGTCCAGACACTGAAGCAGAGAGCACTTATTGAGCTTTAACAGCCTTCATGAAGAAGGATGCCAGTGTTCTTTCCCAGCACAGATGTGACAACCTGACTTTAATATGATTCCCTGAAATGATTTCAGACGCTCATAATCTGTTTCATCTGACTGTGGTTCACAGAACGACACTAAATCAGCTCATTGGGTCTGAAGGGATTCTCATTTTCTCTTAACAATTCAGCCCATTGCTTGTTTGTCATGTGGTAGAAAAACAGGAAGATGCAATCAGCTGTGTCTTCAGATGAATGCTATTTCTTGGATCTTAACACTTTTTGAACAAATCCAATGAAAAACAAACATTCAGAAGCTTCAGTTTTTAGTTTTGGATGTTCTTGTTTTGCGTGTAGAATTGTTTTGTAGCTGAAAAACTGGATCGTCACGAGACACAACGATGAGCCAATCAGGATACAAGCTGAGTGACGTGGGAAGCATGACAGAATAGTAAACATGACACGGAGTTAGACTGTGTCAGAAATGGAAGGCCATGGTTGCATATCTGCTGCGACCCGCCGGAGCAGGGAAGCAGCCGGACAACAACGGTCCTGATCCAGTGCTGTTACAGAATGGAGCCGGATCGGATCAGAGACGCATCTGGTGTATTTTATTATTTTAGTTATTATTTGCATCTTACATTTCCAACATCTGTTAGCCTTTAAACATCTTTATCCTGGGTGAAGCTTCAGCTGACTCCTCTTTGTTTTTCCAGGAACCTTTCGTTGACACACAGCATGTTTTCTACTCTTCTCTTGTTCTGTTTTCATGACTCGTTGATGCAATTTTTGAGACGTGAATGCAGAGGGAGTTTTTGTGAAGTCCCTTCATGCAGTCGGGACCACCGTGTCTACCCCCTTCATCATCATCATTATTTTAAATGGGTCACAGACAGGCAGTTTTGTTTAATGATGTAATAAATAACTTATATAGATGTTTCCACATTTTACGATCCTTATCCCAACATTTTTGGCTGGAGGCATGAGTGGATGATGACAAATATGGCATGAAATGCATTTAGCCGGCCTTATGTGCTAGCAGTGCTATTCTAAATCTGTCTGAATGAAGAGAGTGGCCGGTGTTTGTAATATCCTCTTCATGGTTGTGGAATTTCAACAATTTGCTCTCGGTAGCATCCCCATCTGGTTCTCTGAGTGTTTCCTGATGGATGACCACTTGTTGCTTGTTAAACTGCCTTTTTGATAATGGAAGGTCAGCAACAGATGATTTTCTTCTTTTTCAGTCCAGACAACTATGAGGGGTTAACTTCCTGGTTCATGGTTTGAATCAGCACATTCTCTTCCTGGTGGGGTTATGTTGCTCCTCTTTGTTTCCAGGAGAACAGAGAGGAAACTGTTGTTCCTGTAACCGTGTTGGCCTGATAACTCCAGGGTTTCCCTTATAGAACGGGGCGTGCACTCTGCCCGGTTGGAACATGAAATCAATTAGTTCTATAGGTTAAAAATAAAGTCTGCGGAGAAGAATGCAGCATGGTGTTAATTGAGTTCACAGGAAGAAGTGTGAGGCTGTACCTGTGAGAATTGGCTGATTGTGAAGGCACCGTGTAGCAAAGGGAGTTCACAGGTTCCGGAAATAAACAACTTTTATTATTCGAAGAGAAGAGAGGAAGAAGAAAGTAACACGTCCTGAAACTGAAGCATCCATCCTTCTGCAGAGTCTGCTGCACTGAGTTATACTTCTGTTAGTGATGTTGTTACGATCAAGCTCAGATTTCATGATTCCAGGACTGGAAACGTCGTTCCTTTGACAGGATGTGACCTGCTGCTTCATCTGATTCAAGTAAAACCCCGTCTACGTTCGCATTACCCCGCGCTCACGTACGATGTCCCCCGACACCAACTGAATGATGTCACGTTTCACATTTAGAAGCACTGTTTTAGTTGTCTCCTCTTTAACCCTTTAGAGCCCGGGGCAGAGCCAGCGCTGTCATTTGCATGCGCAGTTTGAGAAGATGTCTGCACTGCTTCCTACATTGAACAAACATGAACCCCTTTTTTACAGATACAGCCATGATATTTCTGTATTCAGTAAACATGTGAAAAATGTTCATTTTTTATGGTTAATTGCACTTTTTATCAATTAATTCAGCAGTGTGTGTTTTTTTTGTTAACGATGACAATGAGGGAATTATTTTGCCCCTTTGTTTCACAACAATAACGAGACGGTGAGGAGCTAAACATGGCTCTTTGATGCCTAAAAGGTGACGAGACGTTTGTGAGGTTTTTGCTGAAAAGACAAAACTGGACGACAGTGTTAGTGTGTGGTCTGTCAGACGTTCAAAATGCAGCACGTTTCTGCCCATAGTGTGAGTAATCTGTCTGTCAAAAGCTACAAAGCAGCTTTCAGAGCCCCCGAAAACTCCCGTCATCATAAAGATGAGCAAACATTGTGTCAGAGGAAGCAGCGTTTAGCTCCGTTCACTCAGACGAGTTATGGTTCTTCAAACAATAAATTCAAACTGTCAGCAGCATCAAAACGTCCGGTTGTTCTGCGGTCGGATGTCCTGCGGTCGGTTGTTCTGCGGTCGGTTGTTCTACGGTCGGTTGTTCTGCGGTTGGTTGTTCTGCGGTCGGTTGTTCTGCGGTCGGTTGTTCTGTGGTTGGTTTTTCAGTGGTCGGTTGTCAGAAACGATTCTACACCATGGAGTCAACTTCTATGGAGTTCAGAGCGTCACAGAATAACCGGTGTTTTGGAGTAAAGAGTGACCGTGCTAACTGGTGACTCTCAGCTGAACGTGTCAGTGATGGTCAGCTGAGAGTCTCCAGTTAACAGGGTCACACTTTCCACTGAAACACCAGCTCCGTCTGCAGCTGTGTTATTAAATGTGTCTTCTTCCTCCAACCTCAGTGAAGCAGGTTTGAGCTCCAATAATCAATATTAACTGCTGATGTTCTAAATCCAGTTTTTACAGGTTTTACTTATTTTTGTCGTCCAAAACTGGACTGAAACCATCACTCATATATATATATATATATATATATATATATATATATATATATATATATATATATATATATATATATATATATATATATATATATATATATATATTATATGTCACATATAAGGGACACTAAGCATGTGACAGTGTAAAGATGTGCTCGGGCAGACTTGGTGTGGAAGGTCATTAAGGGTTAAACTTGCTGTTGTTTTTGTTGTTGGTTTTTCCTCACATTCAGTCGTCTTCTCCTGTTGCAGTGATCTGAACGAGCTTCCTGTTTCGTGGAGTAATTTTCTCAGTGATGTGACTGACGTGGATTACTGACCATGTAAATCCTCATCACGGCGATGGCTGTGCTCATGTGTGTTCATCTACAGACGGCTGCTGAGGTTATGACCCCGCGTTATGCTAAGCTAACGGACGTTTTGTTCTGAGGCTTTTCCAGCTGCAGGTTGTTGGAGGAGGTACATACTGAGCACTGTGATGACAGGATGAATGAGCAGGTGCTGAGGTTAGTTCGGGGTGGCTGCTTCTTACGCAGGGTTGCAAATGGGAGGAAAATTTTCAGAAAATTTCAGCAAAATTTCTTGAAAATGTTCATGGGGAATTTCATCTCAGGATTATTGGAACTTTTCAGGCCAACTTAAACTACATGAATTTTTCTGTAATTTTTTAAATGTTCAAGTTTTTTTTCTCATCGACTTGATTTAAGAACACAGTAGAAGACATGTTGGCATGGATGTCTGCTTATAACAAAACAAAATGTTTGATATTTATACATGTTTATGACCAGGTAAATGCAGGTAATATAAATTCCTGAAAATTCCCAGAAAAATTTCTGTGAATTTCTGAAAATTCCCAAGTTTCTAAATTTGAAAATTCCTGAAATATTGCAGCCCTGCTCCTCTTAAACTTAGATCCAAGGAACAAACTTCTGTTCAGTAACTCCACAGTTGGAGAGAAACAGCTGATCTGATTGTGTTCATGTGTGTGTGTAGATTTCAGTTTTAACACCCCAGATGTTTTTAGGATGCAGAGCTCGTTTGGTCATAAACTCTACAGATGCTCTACTTTGATGTGTGTGTTTGGTCTGATGCGGTTAAACATCAACAGATGCTGTTTTAAATGTAATATTTGAGCTAGCCAGTGGCTAAAGAGCTCCTAATGTTAGACAAACCCCTGATCATGTGTGAACGAGGCCCTACAAGCACCCGGGGCTCACAGGGCTCGCAGGGCCCGCAGGGCTCACAGGGCTCACAGGGCCCTCACAGGTCTCACAGGGCTCACAGGGCTCACAGGGCTCACAGGGCCCTCACAGGGCTCACAGGGCTCACAGGGCTCACAGGGCTCACAGGGCTCACAGGGCTCACAGGGCCCTCACAGGGCTCACAGGGCCCTCACAGGGCTCACAGGGCTCACAGGGCTCACAGGGCCCTCACAGGGCCCTCACAGGGCTCACAGGGCTCACAGGGCTCACAGGGCTCACAGGGCCCACAGGGCCCTCACAGGGCCCTCACAGGGCTCACAGGGCTCACAGGGCCCTCACAGGGCTCACAGGGCTCACAGGGCCCTCACAGGGCTCACAGGGCTCACAGGGCCCTCACAGGGCTCACAGGGCTCACAGGGCCCTCACAGGGCCCTCACAGGGCTCACAGGGCTCACAGGGCTCACAGGGCCCTCACAGGGCCCTCACAGGGCTGAGGCCAGTCGAGACATCAGGCCACACCCGCACCACTCTGCAGGACTGCTGCGCAGCAGCACTAAACCTAATATTCCCTGTGAACTTAATCTCATTGTAGAGGACTGATGCCAGTACGAGTTGTATCCTCTCCAACGTCTACAGAAGCAAAGCTCCACAATGAATTCCTGCATCCTGGAGCTGCTTTGTTTTCATAAAGCGCTGCTCGTGGAGGGAACCAGCAGTGTGTGTGACTCAGCGGCACGGTGTGTCTACATTTTACCTTTCCTGAATCTCACGTCCACCTCACATCCTGCATTTCCAGCAACTATCGGTCGTGTTTTTCTTCTTCTTCTTTGATTCGTTTGTTATGTAACCTCCACCATATAGCTTTAGGATGCTCTACAGACACCATCCGGCAGGAAGACCACATTATGACCCAAAGATGATCAACTGTTCTCCTAAAATTAGATGATGGTCACATGAACTCTTTGAAGATGTCATGAATATCTGAGGATTGGAAGTTCATAGTGCAGCCTAACACAGTTTATAATGGATCATTACAGGCTCTCTGGTGATGACATGCTGATGCTGTAACTTCACAGCTGTATTAATGAAGAGAGCCTCTCATACAGCTCAGTCTGTTCCCTGCAGATTCAGTTTATGACGCTAACACTGACTTCTTTCAGCACACTGTCCTGACGACTCAGTGAGCACAGGATGTGGATGTTGTTTGAAGAAATGTTCACTTTATGATGTGAAACAAAATCATATGAGATGAAACAACCACAGCACAGCCTCCAAACGCCTTCCTGATCCAGCATGACACAATGATGAGTAAAAGCAGGAACCAGTTCACCCTGGCTGGAGGGTCACCGGGGCCCCACCTGAGAGCCAGGCCTGCGGTTGGGGCCCCCAGGCAAGCGCCTGGTGGCTGGACCTCCACCCATGGGGCCCAGTCTGAAAGGATGACATGGGTTCATCCTCTTGTGAACCCACCACCCACAAGAGGAGCCATAAGGGTCCGGTGCTGTGTGGATTGAGCCGCAGTCAAAGGCGGAGGCCTCGGCAGCCTGATCCTCGGTGACGTAAACTAGCTGACTCTTTGATATTTATATTTCATTTTAATAGAAATCAGTTGGGTAATGTGTTTTTCTGTATCTTAAACATGGAAAAAATGCAACGACGCTGGATGTTCAGACTCTACATATTCATGTGTGGTAGAAATCCCTCAATCTGACTGTAAACCAATCAAAACAATCCGTTCTTAAAAAAAAAAAAAAAAAAAAAAAAAAAAGCACCTGATCTTCAGGAAATTTGGTGAATAATGAGGTCATCACATAAAAATCTCATAACTGGTTCATGACATTGAAGGAGCGGGCCTCAAACACCAAGGTCTACTCATGGCTCCGCCTCCAGAGGGCTGGCCAATCAGAGTGAAGGGAGGTGGTGATGTGAGAAGTCTTAAAGAGACAGCACAAGATGAGGTGTTCCAAACAGAGGCTGAAATAAGAGTTTTCTTAGTGTGAGAAAAATAAGTTTTTTTTAGCTGTAATTCATGTTAAGCTACTACAGGAGCCCCAGAGGGACAGAATTAAGACAAAAAGAAAGCACAGTACCCCCTCTTTAAAGTGATGAACCTCAGTGAATTGGGGGATTATGCTCTGTTGAGCACATTTGTAAGCAGGTAGAAGGTTTTCTCTGATGGAAAACTACAGGACGGAACCGTACATGCAAACGTTACACACCACCAACAGCTCTGAGAGGTCGGTCAGTTTTTATGTGTGTGTGTAATAACTCATTCAAGCAGTTTTTGTCATGTTTAATGTCTTTGTTGGGGGATAATGTGTTAAATCTCTGACGACAGGGATCAACTTAAAAACTTCATCAGAGCGGATCAACGCTCCGCTTCACACAAGACAGAAAATACACCAGAATAATTACAGTACAACATTTACCCATCAACCCATCCCCTGATGCATTTTCCCCATCCCATCTCTGTCTTCATAATGAATCGGTTTCCATGGTTACTGTTGCTTAGCAACAGGCCAGTCAAATGCTCCGAGTCCTGTGCTGTTGACAGTGAGCTGTGACTAGGGAAGAGAGGATGAGAGGGAGGGAGGGAGGGAGGGAGAGAGGGAGGGAGGGGGAAGAGAGGGAGAGAGGGAGAGAGGGAGGGGGAAGAGAGGGAGGGAGGGGGAGAGGGAGGGAGGGAGAGAGGGAGGGGGAAGAGAGGGAGGGAGAGAGAGAGGGAGGGAGGAGGGAGCTGTACAACAGACAGCAGCGCTGGAGAGACTACATGAGGTGTGCATGTATGCATTGTGTGCGCTAATCATGAATATAAACCAGCGCAGGTTTAAATGCACCAGCTGCAGTACTGTGTGTGTGTGTGTGTGTGTGTGTGTGTGTGTGTGTGTGTGTGTGTGTGTGTGTGTGTGTGTGTGTGTGTGTGTGTGTGTGTGTGAGGTTGAAATGAAAAGCCAAGACATGAGGTTAGTGCTTGCTGAAGCCAAACACAAAGGCAGTCAGAGGCTGCAGGATCAGCCATGACTCTGTTGTTTTCCCGTCACATGAAAGACGCTGCAAACGTGTTTCATGTTCACATGTTGAAAAGTTTCCACGTTTCCTCTTCGGCGCTGCGAATTAACACAAAACGATAAATTGTGCATTGACAGCTTTGAACCTGCAGAAACACAGAAGCACCGAACGTCAGCGCCGTGCCTTTAATGCATTCAGTCGTACTCTCGCTTACGCAGCCGCAGCGTTGAGCATCAAAGGAATTACTGTCATGTAATTGAATTGATTCATTTGTAAAAGAGCTTTCCAGGAACTGGAACCAGATTGTTGGTGGACACAATAAAAAAAAAAAAATCATGTGGATGAGTTTTTGAAAGCGTCTTCTTGCCACATAAGTTTCCATGTTGATCCTCTTACTCAGCCGTGATGACAAAAGCTTCCTCTGGTGCGTCTGGATCGACTTTAATGTGATCAAAATGATCAACGACCACCTCCAGTCAGACACACCGCGCTGCCCATGGACCATCACTGTCATTATTCTCAGCCACACGGCCACAGAGCGTCCACTCTGAGCTTCATTTAGTTGGTGCTGCATCCACAGATAACTGTAGCACAATAATACAATAATGTGTCATTTTAATTGTTTGTTTTTAAATGCAGCACAGTAAACAGAGATGGTTTGTGATTAAAGCGAGAGAGAAAAACAGAGAGAGAGAGAGCTAAAAAAAACAACAACATTTTTCAGGCTGAGCAGACGAAGCATGATGAGAGGGAGAATCATCCAGCAGCCCGTCGTGTCAGGCTGAGACATTTAACAAGAACCTTCATGAAGCACAAACCTGATGTGATGGTTTTTATAGCAAACAAAGGAACAAAGGAGCGACTCTGGACTGAACTAACTCATTAATACTTCAGCACAATTAAGTCCCTCTCCTCTGGACGGCTCCAGGCAGCGAGGGGTGGATCTGTGTGTGTGTGTGTGTGTGTGTGTGTGTGTGTGTGTGTGTGTGTGTGTGTATCCATGAATCAGTAGGTGTTCTCTACCCCTGGATCTTGCTTCCTCATTCAGACACTCTTACAGGGTGAGAGCTCCTCACAGGTGAGGACTCTCCTGGGCCAGGCTGACTGTCTCCTTCCATCCTCTCCAAGCAGCTGGACGCTTATTTTGACACCCTGGGAGGAGGAGGAGGAGGAGGAGGAGGTCAAACAGCAGGGCATGACTTTGTTCAGTGTGCAGTCCCTGGAGGTACACGTCCACAGAGAGAGGGGCTGATGTTTCACACTTAATGGGTGACGGCATGTGAGCCAACAGGAGCTCAGAGGAAGAGGAAAGAGGAAGAGGAGGAAGCAGCTTGAACCCTGACGTCCACCTATGAGCAGATGATGTCAGCTGATCTCTGACCACCAGTAAACATATATACAAACATATGATAACTGCTAACACAGTCAGTATCAACACAGTAACAGGTCGTTGAGGATCAAACTGCTGTTGAAAATGAAACACCTGCAGTTCCTCAGGAATCACCTGGAGGCTCATTAGAGCCGATACAGAACAACCAAATGTTAAAAAAGAAGGTAAAAAAAAATAAACCAAACGACCTGTAACATTTGGTAACATTTCTCTCATATTTCTGGTCGTTGTTACGTATCGGGCTCCAACAAGGCCTCAGGCTGCTGAGTGACACCACAGAGAGCTGCAGACCATGACTCTTAAAAATAAAGAGGGCGTCTCATCACAGTGGGTTTGGGTCTTAAAGTGCCAACAGTCTCCAAACTGTCTCCACCCGCCCCTCAACCCCAGAGGAGCATGGAGCTTCATGTGGGTCATGTATCCTTACACAGGGAGCGATGCAGGTCCGTCTCACAGCTTCACTCCAGCTGTCTCATCTCTGTTTTTTTCTTTGCTCATGCTGAGCAGATCTTGTGATTTGCTTGGAGCATCGTGTTGTTTCTCTAACGTTTTAAAGAGCGGCCTCCCCTCCAACAGCCTCCCTGTCACAAGCTGCTGGCCAGTGTCCACACGCCATAAACAGATCCAGAAACAGATCCAGAAACAGATCCAGAAACAGATCCACAAACAGATCTATAAACAGATCAACAAAAAGATCAACAAACAGATCAATAAACAGATCAGCAAACAGATCCAAAAACAGATCCACAAACAGATCATTAATCAGATCCAGAAACAGATCCAGAAACAGATCAATTAACAGATCAATTAACAGATCCAGAAACAGATCCATTAACAGATCAATTAACAGATCCAGAAACAGATCCATTAACAGATCCATAAACAGATCCAGAAACAGATCCATAAAACAGATCCACAAAACAGATCATTAATCAGATCCAGAAACAGATCCAGAAACAGATCCAGAAACAGATCCAGAAACAGATCAATTAACAGATCCAGAAACAGATCCATTAACAGATCCATAAACAGATCCAGAAACAGATCAATTAACAGATCCAGAAACAGATCCATTAACAGATCCATAAACAGATCCAGAAACAGATCCAGAAACAGATCCAGAAACAGATCCACAAACAGATCCACAAACAGATCCACAAACAGATCAATTAACAGATCCAGAAACAGATCCACAAACAGATCCAGAAACAGATCCATAAACAGATCCTTAAACAGATCAATTAACAGATCCATAAACAGATCCAGAAACAGATCCACAAACAGATCAATTAACAGATCCAGAAACAGATCCATTAACAGATCCATAAACAGATCCAGAAACAGATCCAGAACCAGATCCAGAACCAGATCCATTAACAGATCCATTAACAGATCCATAAACAGATCCAGAAACAGATCCAGAGACAGATCCAGAAACAGATCCGTAAACAGATCAATCTATTTATGTAGCACCAGTTCATAAACCTTAAAAACATCTGAGCAGAGTTTTTTGTATCATATGACTGAAATCATAAATAGTTAATCTATGGAGCTCTTGAGGAATAAATCAATGAGGCTTTCTGATCTAAATTTATCAGCTGGACAGGGTGATACATTATTGACTTCTGTTATAAAGCTGTGGAATAAACCTTTAATTACAAAGAAGGGTTGGGTTTGTCGGGGTTATTACTCTTTGTTTGTTTGTTTGTTTGTTTGTTTGTTTGTTTTATTGAACTGAGTCAAAGAAAGCAGGAAGCGTTATATTTCATATATTATATTTCATATATTATATTTCATATATTATACTTCATATATTATACTTCGTTTTTCAGCTTCAGACTGTGGAGCGGAGGGAAAAGAAGTAATCAGCTGTTTGAGAGTTCAGCCTGGGGTCCTCCTCAGCTTGAGGCTCAAGTCTTTGTTGCCATAACAGAGGAGGCGTACCTTCATCTGGTCCAGTGGAGACCTGTGACTTGTGTTGAATGCCTTTGGATGTGATCTGGTCTTTATTTACCTTACATGGTGTAACTGCAGAGCAGCCTCTGCTCTCCGGATCCTTCTCTGTCTGATTGTTTGGTTGCACTAAGAGAAATGTATTTTGTGGTCTAACAACCTGTTTCATTTGTTGTTTCCTCACAGAGCCGTATGGCCGAGAGCTTGCGCCTCTTCGACTCCATCTGCAACAACAACTGGTTCACCAACACGTCGCTCATCCTCTTCCTCAACAAGAAGGATCTGTTGGCGGAGAAGATCAAGCGCATTCCTCTGACAGTGTGCTTCCCTGACTACAAAGGTCAGAACACCTACGAGGAGGCCGCCGTCTACGTGCAGCGGCAGTTCGAGGACCTGAACCGCAACAAGGAGACCAAGGAGATCTATTCACACTTCACCTGTGCCACCGACACCAGCAACATCCAGTTTGTGTTTGATGCTGTCACGGACGTGATCATCCAGAACAATCTCAAGTACATCGGGCTGTGCTAGGACCTGAGGCTGGGTGGAGAGGGGCACGGCGGGGGAGGGAGGGTGGGTAAGGCGGCATTCAACCCGCCATCAGGCTGGATAAACAAAGAGGCATGTCAGTCTGCCCGGTGGTTTATCTTCTTTGAAAAGGTGCAAAAGAGAAGAGCAGAGGAAGCGAGGCGGTGGGACGGACGGACGGACGGACAGACGGACGGACGGCTGATACTGTAGATCCAAGAGTTTCTAAAGAAACAACGACAGAGCTGAGGAGCTGAGGTCAACATGGGATTTTAACCCAATGTGTTTGCACTGAATATGAGTATGCAGAGACACCCAAACACACACACACACACACACACACACACACACACACACACACACACACACACACACACACACACACACACACACACTTGTTTGAGGAGGCAACACTGGAATAGTACAGAGCTCGCCCTGCCTGCCTGTCAGACTGAGGCGTTGGGTCTGTGCTGCTGGTTTCTGTTACGTTTGTCGACTTCATTTTATTTGCCAGAGTCAATTAATGCTGCTTTCAGACCAGTTTTGACGGAGTCAATGTTCTTTTTTTTTTTTTTGATTTTCACCCTAGCAATGGTAACCAAGTTAGCGCACCTGTTAAAACACACACACACACACACAGAGCGAGAGAGAGAGAGAGAGAGAGAGAGAGAGAGAGAGAGAGAGAGCCTGAGAGTCAGTAGACGTGATGTCACAGGGTTTCTGCCTAAAAACGAGGAAACTGCCACATGTAAAGCTGAAGTCAAACGTGTTTTCCACACAAACTATTTTTCTGTTATGCCCCCCCCCCCGCCCCCACATCGACTCTAATGTTGCCCCCCCCCCCCTTTTATTTTATGTTTAATGTGCTTTGAAAAAAAGAAAAAAAAAAGAAAATGTGTCTCTCACACCTGCTTTCGACTGCAGGTCCGTCACTGACTTATTGTACCAGGAGAGTGTTGTGCTCCGTAAAGTTTAAAAAAAAGTATCCTTTAAGATCATTCCAGTTTCCAGCAAGAGAAAACAAAAACAGTGCCAAGATCAATTTGTAAATAAAACCAGATCCCATCCATTATGTTACTTTTTTTTTTTGTTTTGTTTTGTTTTTATGGACGAGTTCGTTAGAAAAATGCATGATTTTGTTACTTTGGGATACTAATATATATTTTCTTTGGGATTATGGTCCCCCTTTTTTTTTTAGGTTTTAATAATATATTCCCAAAAATATATATAAAAGTCAAACACTGTGTACGATTGTACAGTTGTCAGAGAGGAATCTATTGAAAAGAGTTATATCAATATAGTAACAATGATTATTATCTTATGATGATGATGATGATGGGAAAGATGACCATGATGATGATGATGATGATGATGATGATGGTGGGGAAAACTCATTACAAAGTAAGCATGAGGGGAGACATTGGATCAAAGAAGAGTGAGACTGTAGAATAAAAAAACATGAAAACAAAGAAGCAAACGCTGAAAGCTCAATCTTCCTTATTATCCTTCTTCCTTCCATTATCTATGTGGAAATTGTCCAACAGCCAGTCAGTATGATGTGTAAATATACTGTAAGGTACACTCTTTGTTCAAACAAATGAAAATAAAGGTTGAGTTAGGCTGCTGTGAGTGAGATAAGCAGAGAGAGAGAGAGAGAGAGAGAGAGAGAGAGGAGGAACACCCCCGCTCCGCTCCTCCTCTTACCCTTTCTTTTCAGTTTAGAGGATGATGTGCAAACAACTCAGCTAAGGGCTTCAGGCTAACGTTACGGGATGTCCACCTCAACAAAAAAAAAAAAAAAAGAAAAAAAATACAATTAAAAAAAAAAGAGAGAGATATAAAAAGGACAATAACTATGAATAAAACAACTTATGCAAATTTTCACGGTGTAGTAAATGTGTTTTTGGGTGGTGCTTGTGTCCAAAGTGCTTTAAATGTTTTGGGTTTTTTTTCCCATGCTGCATCAGTTACGAGTAAATGAGAGGATGAGCACACTGTCTGAAATCCCCGCCTCCATCCTGGGTGCCCAAAATCATGACATAAAAAGTGTTTGTCCCGGTCCTACAATGAAAGCGCTGGGGCCAGAGTAATCTGTGCATCAAGTATGCAACTGAATGAATGAACTTGGCCTGTGTGATGGACAAATTCCAGCTCAGCGAGCACCGCTCCGCCCTGCGTGTCTGCAGAAAAAACGACCCCAAATTACGCTTTCCATTCAAAGTTTTGTGCCTTTTAAATCCATTTTTTTAATAATTGGATTGAATTCAAATTATTTTTCATCAAGTTAAAAAAAATTTGACCACAACTTGGAAATTGTTTTCAAAGAGCAACTGATGGGAAGAGGAAATCCAAGTGGCTGTGATGAAACATGATGGCAGGAGGATGTTTCCACTGCAGGCCCTGCTGCTGTCTTTCTGTTCTGCTCATGTGGTTTGAATATTTCTCATGTTGTAAGGCCTTCACTGAGTCAGACTGGGGGACCATGCATAAAACATTACAGGACTGAATGGCTGCTTGTTATTAAAGTTATTTCTATTCATCTTATTTATTACATTTCTGTCTGAAATGACATCACTGGAAAAAAAAAAAAAAAACATGTCTCCAGATTGTGAGGGAGGTATTCTTATGTGGATTTGATTTGATCAACAGTCGGAATTTGTTTGGAGAATGAACATAAATAAAATCTGCTCCTGAGAAAGAGGAGCTCTGCCTTGTGACTGTCATGTGGTGAGGAGTTGGTGCCATCCATAAAAACAAGCGAGGAGCAGGAAGAGGAGAGCTGCTCCGAGCCGGCGTAGAGCTGTGCTGTCAGAAGGGATTCTTCAATGTGGGAAAGATTTGTTTCATACTGGTTTGTCAAACGGTGAAGCCAAGTAGCCGAGGGGAGCGTAGGCCGTCCACGGTTTCGTTACTCTCAGTGAATTTTTTTTGAGAATGAACAAAAACATTTTATGGTTCAGGGGGAAAAAAAAAAAAAAACTGTTCAGGAAAAACCGTCACACACGTCTGATGTTTGATACATAAGTTCAAAGACCTGTGTCTCATCAACATGATTAACAGTTTGCTTAAAAACAGGATCATTTTTTTTTTAAAGTGTTTCCACCCCATGAGATGATCATTTAACCTCGGGCAGCTGAAGTAACGTCTAAATTTGACTCATTTTTAAAATGAGTATTTACTGCATTGAGAGAACACAGACTGACGAAAAACTTCACAAAAAAAAAAAGTTGCCAAAAACGCCAAATTTATCAAATGTGGTACAAAAAAAATGATCACAAACAGCAATATTTTTTGGTGGGATTTTGTTGCTTTTTATGGGTCAGGATGTAAAGTGTGAAACTACTGCAAACGTCCAAAAAAAACTAAAAACAAAAGTGGCGTCATATTGACTCAAAAGAGGAAGAGAGGAAACGAAGGGTTTGAGAAGCATTTTTTTACACTTTAAAATTTTTGTCAAAATATTCAGTACTTCAGTATTTTTGTTACCAAACAACCTCCTTTTTTTACGTCATGCTTTTCGGGTTTGATTTCCCATCAGATGGAAATAAATGAGGTGTGGTCACATATCATATTCAGCTATCAGGGTGGTGTTTTGGGTTGGATTAAAGAGAGGGTCTTCTGCTTTCTCAAATTTAAACCATGAATATGAAGAACCAGAGCTGGATGTTGAGACCAAACGGAGGCAGATTTCCAAACCTCTGCATGTGTTGTAGAAAAACCCCGAGTCTGTCTGTGAACTGATCAACATGCTTGGTTTTAAAAATATCACCAAATCTTCATGAGACTTCTCTCATAACTGGTTCATGACAGGTAGGAGGGGGCGGGCCTATCAGAAGGAAGGGGGGTTTGTGGAGCAGGGAGCCTTAAAGTGACAGCAGATAAAACAAAGCTGAAATAAAGCTTTTCTAAAACACCAAAAATGGAGATTAACTACAACTGGGGTACCAGAGAGAGAGTATACACACATCCTAATATATAAATAAAGCAGAGCAAACTGTGGACACTGAGGCTGAGAAGTTTTCGTGAGACGTTATCGCATCATCAACGAAACAACAGACTGGTTGAAAGTTGAGGCAGAGACGTTTCCCAGACTGATGAAGGCAAAAAGACCCCAAAGGTGGTCCTCTATCTGAGGAACACACCTGTCGAGTCTGGTTCATCAGAGGGTCAGTGGGTCTACCTGTCCTGTAATTATAACAGCTGGTTTCCAGCTACACATCTGCATAGAAACAACCTTCTTACTGGGAGTCCACCAGTAATAGACTGCAGCTGATGTACTGGTTCTACTTCTGTTCTGGATTTTATTAGTACAGAAAATCTCTGGTGGTGGACGTCAGAGAGAGAGAGCGACATTATAATACGGTTGCTAATGTAATATTTAAAGCCATATCATGTCGTATCTGAAAATCAGGTCTGAGATGAAAAAGTAAATCTCAAATGAAGTTAAGCTGATCAAATGACTGCCACGCATCTGAGATGTGATGAGATTATTAAGTCTGGTGAATTCAGGTCACAAAGGAAGATGAAACAAGTGGAAATCGTCGTGTTGTTTCTTCCTCATGTTTCATCTTATATGTTTCACAGCTTGAGTCCTGCTGCTGTTTTCAGCTAATCTGTAGAAAATAATCCACGCTGAAACTTTCAGCTCCGCTCTTCGCTCCCATTTAATATTCAGAAACGTCTTCTTCTCCTTTCGAGGTTTTGGAAACATCAGAAGGGCTCGGTGCATAAATGTAAGATTTAAGCGGGCATCATGCCAGCATCCGATTTTTCATCAGCACTGAAACATCCAGCATCCAATAAGGACAGAAAGGGCTGAGGACATTTATCAAACCAGCAGGGACACAAATAGAATTTCTCTGGCCCTATGATGACAGCTCTGAAACAATAAATACCCATAATCCCCTGCCTGTTTCCAGGCCTCCTGAGGGAGAGAAGAGGGAGGTCCCTGGTTCACGGCTCTCTTGGACTTGTCCATGTTGTTGACCAGCGCTGAGTTCCCTCTGTTGTCTGGTTTTCTTCACACCAACATCAACATTCTGTTATCATAAGATTTCTCTGCGTACTGCCCATCTTTGACCTCTCCAGATGACCCCGCCCTGTTGTCCTGAGTGACCCCAACATTTAAACCTGCCCCCTTCTCCCCTTTGGACCTTCTCCCCTTTCCCTCTGAGCCTGTCCCTTCGCTCCGGCCTGCCCCCCGGCTGTAAACCACCTGGAGAATGAAACAGACGAGGCTTCAGGCAGCTGGAAACATTTCCCGTCTCCTCGTATGTAACTCGTACGAATCCTCCTCTCCCACCTCTGCTCCACTCCTGTCCTCAGCTTTTAGGTGATCAGTTCACCATCACCTCCTGTGACCCTCATACTGTGACCTTAATGTCTCCATCATCTCCTACTTAATGAGGTCCTCAGAAGATTTCCATGAGTAGATTTAACGTTTGTCTTCTGGGGAACTCCTCCCTCTCCTCTTCCTGAACAGTCGCTGTGATCTGCTCCACTTCCTGAATGATGTTATCCACCCCTCCCTGACATCTGGCAGTGACCCATCTGTCTCTGAGTCTGTTTGAGTCGCTGCCTTCCTCTCAAACCTCCTGTTGACCCATCTCACATCTTATGATTCTAGTCTTATGATTTCTCGGTGTCAGAGTCCAGATTAGTAATCTGTTAAAAGCTGAAAACGCTTCCAGTGACAAGTAGCTAATGACACAATTAACCTCTCATGACCCTCACAGCCTGACAGCAGTTTGGGAGCTTGAAAGAAAGTGTTAATTGTTACTTGAATGTGTTTTCATGAAAAGTTTTAAAGCCAAGATACAAGGTTTCTCAAAAACTGATGAAACTAAAGTTCAATACCAGCGCGGCAAGGTAGTGGTTTAGCTTCATGCTAACAACAGTATGCTAACACACTGATACACTGACAATGACATGCAACTGGTTGCAGTGAAGTAGCTGACTCACCATAGCTCCAGTCTGAGTCAAAATATATATATATATATATATATATATATATATATATATATATATATATATATATATATATATATATATATATATATATATATATATATATAAAATATAAACAAAAAAATAGTGAAGTCATCTTCACCTGAGTCAAGTCAGGACCACAGTCCAACAACCCAAACTCCAGTGAAGTTTGGACGTTGTGTAAAACATAAATAAAAACAAACGTTGATTAATAAATCCTGTTTAACCTAAACTCACCTGAACACACCACAAAGACCAGATATTTATTCTTCAATCTGATAAACTTTATTGTTTTGTTGTAAATATTCCCTCATTTTGAATTTGATGCTGCAACACGTTCCTAAAAAGCTGGACAGGGTCAACAACAGACTGAGAAAGTTGAGGAATGCTCCAAAAACACCTGTTTGGAACATTCCACAGGTGAACAGGTTCATTGGAAACAGGTGAGGGTCATGATTGGGTATAAAAGGAGCATCCCTGAAAGGCTCAGTCGATCACAAGCAAGGATGGGGCGAGGTTCACCACTTTGTCAACAACTGCGTGAGCAAGTCTGTTGAGCTCTACGGTGCTGTGCAGTGAGCACAGGGCCCACTACAGGATGTAGGGCCCTCAGGGCCCCCTCATGGAGTCCGTCTGATTTTATGGTCTGAAACAATCACACCTCTGGCCTGCTGTCGGTCATTTTGTCGCACTCTGGCCGTGCTGATCCTGCTGAGGGTTTCAGGACCGTCTACTACAGTTTGTCAAGTCAGCGTTTATTTATACAGCACAACAGAATGTCCTCAAACACGTGGCAACATATGAGGTGATTTGAAACATGACGTGACTGCTGTTCGTTTTTTCCCCAGACATCTGGAGCTCTGACGTTTGTCCCGTATCATCACCGAGCCTCGCTGCACACTGGACCCATTCCTCCTCGTTTTAAGGTTATTAATTTACGGCACTAGGTGGACTGAGGTTCGACAGTAAACTATTACTCTACTGTGAGTAGAATTTTTTCACTTATTTTGTAAAAGCGGCTTGATCATTTAGGGAAAGCCGAGTAACAGAGCAGGACTCGGTATTTGCAGATAGGGTTGCAAAGGGAGGGAAATTTCCAGGAAAATTCAGGAAAGTTTCCTGGAAATTTTTATGGGAATTTTAGCAAATTTTATATATGGAAGAGTTTTGATTTTCTAAAAATTCCCCGGGAGTGTTTTGTCTCTGAAATTTGGGAAGTTTTCAGGACTTTCTTCTTGTTTTCAACTTGATTTTTAAAATGTTGCATCAGACACGTTGGCATGCATGTCTGCTTATAACAAACCAGAATGTTTAGTATTTATACACGTGTATGCCCCGGTAAATTTCTGTTCATTTCTGAAAATTCCCATGGGAAGTGTCCATCTATAAAAATTCCTGGAATTTTGCAGCCCTATCAACAGATTCTAACTACAGAAGATGGGAGTCCAAAGAAGCTCATAACGACATTGCAATCAATCAAATTCTGACACAAACTCTGTGTCGATGTAAGTAAACGCCAGCGGTGGACATTTTTATCAGTGTTTTGTCTTAAGCTGGTTTGTTTTGATCCATTCAGATCCAGCTCTTACGTGCTCTTACAGCAGGAGGTGGACACACGTGACTTAAATCTGGTGCACCGTTAACATACAGCTAACTGCATCCTGGTGACACCACAGCCTCGTCTCTCTGTCCTGTCAAATATCAGGTATGGCTCAGTCACAAGCTGTGCAGTGAGATGTAGTTTCCATGGTTCATCTGAGGGGAACTATCATCCAGTGTTTGCTGGAGAACAGCTCGCCTTGAGTTTGGCAGAAACTTCCGGATGTGAAACTTGTTGTTTTTTCTGTTTGGTGATCTTCAGATACAGAGAACACTGAGTCCACAGAGGGCTTCACTGTCTTCTCAGCTTCATCATGCCTGTGCTTTTAGTCCAGTCAATTTTTCTCTTAAGCAAATGCATTTTTTTATTTTTTATTTTGGCTCAGTAATTTTATGAACAGCTTGCAATTTGTTGAACTGAAATACTTGTCCAGCTCTTAGAACACATTTCCTAGAAGCTCGTTCTCACCAATGTTCATCATTTCTGCCTCGTCTGGAGAAAAGAAATCACACTTCTGGGTGTTTGGTTTTTTTGGCTCCCTGGTTGAAGACATTTTTAGGGTGAGTAAAAATAAACCAGCTTCAACAGCTCCACCTGTCATTTGCTATACAGCCTATTAAACAAACACACTGTGGTTCTCTTAGGGACCGACTGGGTGCTCTTGGTTTGTTGAGTTAACAGGTATTTAAGTTTTCCATGACCCTGAGTAGCTCTCCAGCAAATCACATCCACGACTTAGAAACATCCACACAATCAAATCACGGCCTTTCCATGTAAAACCAAAGCAGCCCGAGGAGGCTGCAAGGTTCAAGATCATAGAAGAAGAGTATAACACTATATCTACCCACTGCTGCATCACATCAAGGTTTGAACATAACCACACCACCTGATGCAAACGGCCTCACTCATCCTGTCAGTTGTTTCCTGTTTCTGGAAATCAAAGCAGAAGCCAGTCATCATCTGATGCACAACTGAAGCTCCTTAGAGGCGGATCATCATTCACTATCAGGAAAAACCTGCAGCCCAAGATATCACCCCGAGGCAGAGGAGCATGTCCAGAGCTGGTGGCAGCTTCACACACACACGGACTGAAACCTTCCCTCCATTACCCCCACTGACCATCACGGGCAACGCGTACAGGATTCAGCTTCTTTTGGTCATGGCTGCTGAGAAATACCTGTAGATTAGTTACCTGAACCAGCTGCCTGCTCTGAAGCTAACTGTAAACAAACCCTGATACACCCTGCAGGGTGGGAACATCATGGTTTCTAAAGGTGACTTCCTGTTAATCTCGGGGCTTTCAGTGGGGGGTCAGCGTCTTGCTGACTCTTCTTTGCAGATATGAGTTGGTTTGATTTGTATACTTGGACTCTAATTATTTTAACCCTTAGTCTGGGTTCATGTTCAACACACCAGGTTCTTGAGAAAATATTAACAACACTGAAATGAATCAGAAGCTCAAAGCTAGCCGCTCAGCGCCATGTTAACCTATTCAAATTTTCAACCGATGCAGCAATGAGGGTCACCTCCTCATTCAGTTATTTTGTATTTCTAATCGTGGATGGAGCAGTGTGCTGTTTGTGAGCTTTGAGTTCAGGCTGTTTCCATCTTAAGAACTTCCTGAAGCTGCCTTCCTCTTTTGGTCTAAGCACAGTAGATGAATTTAGAGTTTCAGAGCTGTTGTCTTTCCTCTGATTCAAGCCACTGGATTTTATCACAGACAGCTTATTCATGGACGCCATTAAAGTTCTGGAACTGATGTATTTAGCACAGTGGTTCTGAGAAGCTAGGCTGTCTAAACACTGCTGAGGGCCCCTCGTCACTCTCTGTACGACACTTCCTGTACGACGCTCTCTGTACGACTCTATCTGTACGACTCTTTCTGTACGACTCTATCTGTACGACTCTCTGTACGACACTTTCTGTACGACACTTTCTGTACGACACTTTCTGTACGACACTTTCTGTACGACTCTTTCTGTACGACACTTTCTGTACGACACTTTCTGTACGACTCTTTCTGTACGACACTTTTTTTATGAGACTTTCTGTACAACACTTTCTGTACGACTCTTTCTGTACGACACTTTTTTTATGAGACTTTCTGTACAACACTTTCTGTACGACTCTATCTGTACGACTCTTTCTGTACGACTCTATCTGTACGACTCTCTGTACGACACTTTCTGTACGACTCTTTCTGTACGACACTTTTTTTATGAGACTTTCTGTACGACACTTTCTGTACGACACTTTTTGTACGACACTTTCTGTACGACACTTTCTGTACGACTCTTTCTGTACGACACTTTCTTTATGAGACTTTTTGTACGACACTTTCTGTACGACACTTTTTTTATGAGACTTTCTGTACGACACTTTCTGTACGACTTTTTCTGTACGACTCTATCTGTACGACTCTCTGTACGACACTTTCTGTACGACTCTTTCTGTACGACTCTTTCTGTACAACACTTTCTGTACGACACTTTCTGTACGACTCTTTCTGTACAACTCTATCTGTACGACTCTCTGTACGACACTTTCTGTACGACTCTTTCTGTACGACACTTTCTGTACGACACTTTCTGTACGACACTTTCTGTACGACACTTTTTGTACGACTCTTTCTGTACGACACTTTCTGTACGACACTTTCTGTACGACACTTTCTGTACGACACTTTTTTTATGAGACTTTCTGTACGACACTTTTTGTACGACACTTTCTGTACAATACTTTCTTCATGACACTTCTTCTTCTACTCTTCTACCCTGTATTTTCATTGAGAGCTCAGCAGGTGTTTATTCGATGGGAAAATGCCAGTGAATGGTAGAGATTTCTACTTTATGAACAGGAATATGAAGAGGATAAACATCACTGCTGAGGCAGAGTTAACACGGTAACAAAAACCTCTTCAAGGACCCAAACGCACGACCGGTTGAAGCACCAAAATTTTAATGAACAAAAGGTAAGAATAAAAATTCACAGAAGGCTCTGGAAAAACAGGAACAAAAACCTCAGCAGGAGCTGGAAAACTGAAAAGTCAGGCAGATCAACAAAAAATCACAGGATAACCTGGTCAAAACACACTGGGAGCACTGGCAACAACCTGAAAGCCTTAATCTTGACATGACAAGACGAACAGACACAGGACAAAGGGAGACACAGACATTTATACACGAGGTAATGAGCCACAGGTGGAAACAATGAGGGTGGGGAAACAATCACAGAAACAAGGAAGACATCAGGGCATGAGGTGAAGTTATCTGAAACGAGAGGAGAAACATTACTACAAAATAAAATTAGACAAGACAATTAAAAGTCTGACTGAACTAAAAAGTGAGAACTTAACATAAATGACGAGACATAACACACGGCACGTAATAGACGTTAACATCTTTGGCAAAATGCAAAACAGAGAGCAAAGGGAAAGTTATTTACGCTTTAGTCTTGATTCTTTTCATGATAAGTTACTCAGTCTGATATTTCAATATTTTAATTTTCAGTAAGCACACAGCAGAAACATCTTTCCAGGTTATGTTTTCGCTCCATTTCCATGTCTGTTCTCTGTTTCACACCCACTTAAGGACATTTTTCATTTCCAGCCACCACACGCCGTACTACTGTCATATGTTCCGTTTCTTCAAAAGGTCGCAAAGATGTGATTTCAGGGAAGCAATCCCCCTTTAATTAATATGCTTACAGGCTTCCAAATTCTGGGCAATGTGCCCTCCTGCCATACTTCATTACCCCAGTCTTAAAATGACTCCAACACTTTATCATCAACATATCTCACCTCAGCTTGTTTCTCCATTTCAGCCTTGATTTATCCCTTCATATTAATAAAGATGCATATCACATATCTACAGATGCATACAGTAAATAATTGGCTCTTTAAGACGTAGTTTTCATCCCAAAATAGGAAACGTGTTTTTTTCCATCCATCCAACATCTTTACTGTTTCTCTCTTTCAGGAGGAAATGTGTTTTAAAGTCAGGGTTGGTGATCAGATTCAGACTTTCTGTTATTCTGGTTAAAATGATCTTTATGATGTCGATCAACACATGATGTGTTCTTCAAACAGAGTGAAAAATATCTGCTGTCTACAGCAGGAGGGAACCTGGAAAACACCAACCAATCCCAGAGTTTAGGATCCAATTTATTCAACCAATCAAATCCCGTCCTGACGTTCTGCCCGCCTCCTGTGTGTACATTCCTCCATCATGCTCTCGCCCTGATTCAATGCTCATAACCAAGAGGATCCAAGTCCGCTGGAGAACAGCAGAAAAACTACCTAAACCCTGATTACTGCTAACGTAGAGCAAACAGAAACCATGAGCTGAGGACCGCTTTGAGTCTGTGGTTTGGATCAGTCTCCATCATATGATCCAGAATCAACGGCTCATGTGCATGAGCTACAAATGAGGGGAGGGCGGGGCTAAATGGAGTCCTGAGGAGATGCTACATTCAAAATCATGCTAGCTTTCTGTGACTACCAACCCTGACTTCAAGAGTGGGAAAGACTTTTTGTTCTCAGTTTATTCTTGCAAACCTTTTATCCCTTTGACGTATCTATCCAATCCAATCTCTATCTCTATCCAATCAACCTGATTCATATTTCATTAAAAACCTGTTAAAATGTCTTCTGCCCCCTTGAGGATTGTCATTCTACTACAGGCCAAGTGGTCTCATCTCCTGGCAACTTAACTTGGAACAATCAGAGCACAGTAGCTCAAAGTTTAAGAGGACCAGGTGGACCCTTTAGGACTAATGAGCAGACAAACAGCTGGAGGAACGGGTCGGCCTCATGCTTCAGCTACAGGCTTCTACTCCTTCAGAAGAAGAACAGGTTCACTCTGTAAATCTGTTCAGAAATGCAGTAAAAGAAGATATTCAAAGAAAAAACATCAGCTGATCTTTGTTTCCATGGTTGGAGAAAAATAAACAACGGATTTTGTTTTTAAACTGTGGGTGAAGAAAAGTAATAGAATCGGGCGTGAAGTGGACTCGATCCTCCTCCAGCTGAGAAACACACACACATACAGAGGTCAGAGGATATTAGGAAACACAGACTCTGATTGAAGTTGTTGATTTTTAATCTTTGTGAAGACAAATCCTTCTTCTCCCTCCACACAGCAGAGCAGCACTGTACCACTCTGCCCCCCTGTGGCGACTTTTCCATGAAATGTTTCTCCTGTGTTTATTTTACCCTCAGATAAGGTGATGTTTTCTTCTGGAACAGCAGGAGAAGAATGGAGAGTGCTTCAGGCTGTACTCGTACTGTGATGCAATGTTGGGTTTTTTTTATAGCTTTCCCTGATTGTCTCCAGGTTTAGTCATCACGCTGCTTTTAGGACAGCAGCTCCAGAGAGAGCGTCCAATACGACTGATCTGTTCTGTTACACCCTGTCAAGGCAGCGATCCCAAGATGCTCACAACATTCTGGGTGTTAGGGGGAAGCGAGTTACATTTAATTGGAATAACGTGTTGAAAAACATGAACTGCTTTGTTCTCTGTGCATGTTTCTTGTTACTTTCTGTTGTGCAAACAAAAACTGTGAGACTGCTGTGGAGCTGTCACGACGGCTGAAGGAACAGGGCTCTCATTGTTGAGAGGAACTCACAGCACCACAAGTTGTTCCAGTAAAAACTGAAGAGCAAGAGAAAATCCTGATAACCTAAAAGTTAACATCTGTAAGACGAGCGACAAGCACAGCTTAATGTGGCTCAGACACGGACAAACAGCCAAAATGTAGCTTTATGTTTGATCTTTAGGTAAGAAAAGAGAACACAGCACATGTATTTATTGATATTATTGTTATTTATACACATTTTATTGTCAGTGTTGTTCTGAAAAGGCAAAAAGTGGACAGGACTTTCTGCAGCTCTCAAAACTCCCAGTGCTACAGCTAGCTAGCAAACCAACCATAAACCTACATGTAATCTTGAAGTTAGTGACCCTCCAGGGTTCATAGTCTTTTTATTATTCATTTATTTTTGATTCAACCTTTGCTTTCACAGGAATGTCCCCATTGAGAGGCAAAAATCTCTCTTTTGAGGGAGTCCGGCCCAAAACAGCAGCACTAAAAGTTTCACACAGAGAGCGAAACAGAAACAATCAACAACAAGGATTAACATGGACTGATAAATGAGCAGCGTTTGGCAGTAAAACAAGTGCACAGGCTCATTAGATGATCCTTAATCCTGGTTTTAAAACATTCCAGACTGAAAAAAAAGGATCCAGTTTTAGACGGCCCTGTAGCTCAGAGAGAGACGAAGGAGCATCTGTTGGGAGCCAAAACTCTTTAAACTGACCTCTGTGATAGAGTGACCTCTCTGTGTGCAAAATGCAGTGCAGCATGGGAAACTGAGTCCAGCAGAAAGGCTGATGTAGCAGTATGAACATGATCGTAATCAAGCACACATCACAGTTCTGCACTCAATGAAAACAAGCATAGAAGACAGCAGTGATGGAGCTAGCCAGTGGGGGATAATGAAGCTTTAGACCTCGTAGCCCCGTCTCCACCAAGTGGTCCGGTATGGATCAGTACAGTTTGGTACAGTCTGATCAGTGTAGTTTTGTTGGCGTTTGGAATCAACCTCAGTTCACAATGAGTTCTTCAGACTGCATTAAAGCAGCTTGCAAATGGTTAAAGGACGGTGTCATCTGCATAAAAATAGACCTTAGTTTGACTCGAAGCACTTTGACTTGCAAACACATTGAGACGTCAGTGGGGTCATCGCTCATTAGACTAATAAAGGTCTGTAGATTGAATTAGGTTTGTTAAAATAAAGGTTTGAACCCTCCTCCTCTGGGGTCTGGAGTTTCTTGTGATCTTAAGAGTAATTTATTTATTGATCTATGAAGGCCTTTGAGCACCTGTAGTAAGCTCACATCGCTGTGTGCTTTGAAAGCCTGTTGTATGAGTTTCATTACTTTTTGTTTCTTTTTTTTTTAAAGAACTCTGAAGAATTAGTTCACCAAATATAATTCGCTCATCCAGACATTTAAAACCATGCTGTGAATTTGGGTTCAGAAATGAATGATGCTACACGGTCCATCTGTTCTGAACACCTCAAAGTGAGTGCTGTTGAAAGGCCCTCAGGACCCTCGCTGTGATGAGGTCTTTCCTCCCTCTCATGCGGCCCTCGTGGTGCGGACTGAGTGGCTGTTGATTGACGAGGACACTGAGGTTCAGCACATGCCACCGGGGGCTGGAGAAGGGCATCAGACGCCTCATCCCTGCTCCCACAGTACCCCTCACGTGCACCCCAGTGTGATCGGGGGGGGGGGGGGGTGCTGTGGGTCTGACGTGAAGAGGGGAGCCTCACCTCTGATGACTGCCGCGGGGTCCTTGTGCAAGCTCCTGCTGATCACCCTGCTGTGCTCTCCTCACTTTTTCACCCGAAATGACCTCCACGGCCTGCTGGGTGAAACCCCCCCAGTCCCCGCCATGACTTGTGGTTACAGTGTGTCTCTCTGTTGGAACCGTTTTATGGAACGGTGCCCAGAGATGGTGTTGAGATAACAAGTCTTGTACAAATGGACCTGCTCTTTGCTGCCCTACTCGAGCGCCCTGACCTGCTCTTTATGGACTGTAGAGTTATTTAAATAGATTAATTTACACACAGTCTGCTTACAGGTTTAATAGACGACATCATCTTGCTAAGCACCACTCAGGTAGCCGTTTGTAGCAGCAGCTCTCCTTATAGTCATCTTTGTATTTGGAGCCTGTCATTACTTTTTATGTCTCATTTGTCGGCCACGGACACCAAACATGTTATATCTGCACTGTGTTTGCATGGTTGCATTGTTTACACACAGGATCAGCTGTTAGCGCTATGTTGATGTGAAGTGGTGCCAGGTCTAATGTCCTCTGCGAGCTAAGGAGAGACAACATCGACCTGTCCAATAAGATGGACAAGCTAGCATACTAGCTTGCTAACTCAGCACCAGAGAGAAAACCAGAGGGCAGAGTAGCATCATGCTATTCACAGAGACATGGCTAACAGAGCTAACACCGGATACCAACGCCACATAGGAGGATTTTACCTGCTGTAAGCGGAAAGGATACAGAAGAGCAAGACTGAACAGACTGGTGAAGAAGACCAGCTCAGTCCTGCGCTGCCCTCTGGACCCCGTGGCCCCCTTTAATGCGGGCTTCAAGTTACATATTTTGGCTGGCCCCATATGAGCCAGCCGAAAGCTTCAGATCCTCAGGTGGGAACCTTCTGGTTCTTCCAAAGTCGAGGCTTGAAACCAGAGGAGACAGAACCTTTCCAATCTGGGCCGACTTTGGATATAAGGCTTGCAGATTCAGTTTCATCTTTTAAATCTTTTCTTATAACACACTTTATCATCTTGCTTTTATGTGATGTCTGCTTCATTTTGTCTTCTTTTGTCTGTTTTACTCCATTTTGACTTTTTATAATGTTATTTATTTATTTTTAAGTGTTTTGTGTACTTTAGGTTCTTTCTCTTTTACGCTGAATGACTGTCAGATCTTATTGTATCTATATTTATTCATCGTTTCTCTTTATTTTATCAGTTTTACCAGTTTACTTTTCATTATCTTATTAAACTTGAAGAGTCTGTGAGGACCGTCTGTGAAGTGGATCACAGCGCCGCCTTCTGGCTGGAATCATGCGCACACTGTGGTGATGTGATGACTCTTAACAAGGCGTGTGTTTGTTTTGGAGATGAACGGAGATCAGATCTTCTTTTTAACACTACTTTTCTTTGTTCAAGTCGACTTTTTACTGGATACAACGTGAGGAGGTAAGGTATTTATCAACAGTTACACAGAGCTGCTGTTTGAAACATGACAACAAGTAAACTTTGTCACTTTGTTCTGGGGTTTAGTAGACGCTGCTCTGAGACGTATCTGTAGGCTAACGTGTAACGTTAGTGAATCCTTATGTCCTGCTCATCGACCAATCAGAGCTAACGTAACCTCACTCTACATTTTATTGACAGACTCTCAAGTTTGATCAGATCACAGCAGAATAACTGCTGCATGTGGGCTGAATGAACATTATCACAAACAGATTAGCTTGTGGTTTAGCCTTTAGCCTGTGGTTTAGCCTTCAGCCTGTGCTCTCTCTCTCTCCTGTTTATCTTTCTTCTTCTCTTCTGTCCTTTTTCTGTCTGTCAGTTCAGCTCCAGTCTCCACCATCTCTACTGAATTAATCACAGAAATCGTTTCCAGCAGAGACAAACTCAGATCTCTCTTCTCATTGCTAAACTTCATCAGTTGGCGTGGTGTTGTCATGGAGACTTTAATGTGCCATAAATCAATCCGGTCCTGTCCGACCCGATCAGGAAGCTCAGAAACATCATTTATCAATAACCTGTATTGGTGCTGATAATCTGATTTGAAGTTGTGTATCAGGTGATGGACAGAAAAAATGACTCTAACTGTGTCTGATTGTTGTGATCTGACATTGTTTTTAGGAGTTAATCTTAGAACCATTCTGGATGACATGGTCGTTCCAGATTTTTATTTCTGTGGTAGACAGAAACGCACGTGAAAAACTCCCCACTGGTGCTGCAGTCATGAGAAAAAACGATGTTCATCAGTTTGTTTTTAGAGACTTGGCCTGAGGGTTTGTTTGCCTCTATCTGTTCATTGGTCTTCCTGCCAGAGGTTCCTGTTTCAGACCGGTATGTAGAAACAGGGAGACGTTTATAAGACACAGAACACTGAATTCTCTGTTGGCCAAAGAAAAGCCCATCATGTTCCCCACACTTTGCAGACTTCTTTCAGGAATGAACTCCAGCTACACATTGGTTTTTACTCTGATCACCTGTGTGGTTTTGTTTGTCTTTTAACAGCTGAGTATTGTATTCCTGTATCTGATGAGCATAAAAAGAAAGATCTCTAAAATTCTTCACCTGTCTGAGTCCAGAAGAAGGCTGAAGAGTCCTCCTGGGTTTAAAATCAGGTCTGAAATCAGCGAGTGTGACGAGCTTTACTCCCCACAGAGCGCTGGCCTCATTCCAGTGATTGATTCTCATTCAAGTGAATATTGATCGTCCCTGTTTAGAGAATTCAAGCAGCCATTTGTAATGGTACCAATCTGATAACACCCCCCCCACACACACACCCTAATCTCACCTTCCTACATATTCTCTGCTGATTTATATCACAACGTTCCAGCTCCAGTGAAGCTGGGACGTCGTGTAAAACATAAATAAAAACAGAATCCAGTGATCTGTAAATCCTGTTTAACCTAAATTCAGCTGAATACTCCACAAAGACCAGATATTTACTCTTCAAACTGATAAACTTTATTGTTTTTGTTCCTGTAAAGCTGGTTCAGGCTCATGTTTCCACTGTGTTCATCATCTTTCCTTCATCAACACTCAGTCAGTGTTTGTGAACTGAGGACACTAACTGTTGAAGCTTTGGAGGTGAATTCTTTACCATTCTTGACTGATGAACAGCTTCAGTTGATCAACAGTCCGGGGTCTCTGTTGTTGTATTTTGTGCTTCATAATGCTCCATACATTTTCAATGGGAGACAGGTCTGGACTGCAGGCAGGCCAGTCTAGTACCTGCACTCTTTTACTACGAAGCCACGCTGTTGTAACACATGCAGAATGTGTCTTGTCATTGTCTCGCTGAAATAAGCAGAATCTACAGTCATAATCAGTCCAAAATGGCCGACATTGGAGGCTATTCAGCATTCAGAGTCACCAGCCAACACTCAAGTTTACAAAAAGTCCTTAAAAACTCGAATTAATTCGTTGAGTATTATGAACTTTGTCGGCTGGAAATGATCCACAAACTGATCGTTACATTCAGAAAGTATATTTGAATGAAAATAAACATGATGTTGTTTTTTTTAATTTATGTATGTCTCTATTTACTGATTCAGTCAGCTACCAAAATCCATCTGAAGTGAAATTTTTGCTTCCTGTGTTGAATTTAATGTGATTAAAATGTGATTAATTAATTAAAAAACCTTAGATTGATTAGATTAGATTATTGTTTTTAGTTTGAATGTGAGAAGATAAGTGGTAATGACAGCAGACTTGCACATTGATTAGTCCCAGAGTGTTTATCAAAGAGCTGCTGGTGTCCTATAACAATAACAATAACTAGAACACGTGTATGATCTCTTAAGGTGGTATTGTGACTGGGCAGAGTGTGTCAGTGAGACCTACAGTCAGCTGGCTCAGGGTCTGTCTGTCTCACCTTTGGGTCAGTGGTCCGGTCATCATGTGGAGCCCTGAGCTGAGCTCTGTGTGTACATGTGATGATGGTTTCAGGGCTGAAAGAGGCTTCGCTTGAGGCTGATCAGTGATGTTACGCTTTGTTCTTTTATAAGTGCAGTGCGATAAATAAATGAGTGCAGTTGCAGGACTGGATCACTTTAATACGCTCTTAATTACGCGGGGTCATAATTAGTCATTTTCTCATTTCATTTCTCGAATCGCTCTGAGTAAAAGGCCGCTGATGCATCTGAAACCAGACTGTTTGGTAGAGGAGACATTAAATCGTTGCCATGCTGCCAAAGTGACCTCATCATGTTGATTTCAGTATACATATAAAAAAAGGACAAACCCTCAGACGAGTCTTCAAGCCGTGACTCGCTTTGATTCGTCCTTTCTGTTTCTCAGCTCTCCTTGAAGCCGACAGCCAGGGCAGGCTGAACGCTGGTTGTGTGTGAGGTCGGTTATAAGACGGGCAGGTACGAGTCTGACTACTCAGAGAAACACCTCAACACTTTCACCAAACTGCATGAGTGAAATTAACACACGCAGAGAGGAGAGCGGTGTGTGTCCTCACAGAGAGGGTTGATCCACCTGACGTAGATTTAAAACGACAGAAACACACTGAATATAAAAACAACTAGACTCAAATTCTACTTTAGTAAATATGTTTCCATTTGTCATGATCAGAGTGAACATAAACATATGATTATGACAGAGACTGACTGCACTCCTCACACATTAATAATAATAATAATACATTTTATTTAGAAGTGCCTTTCAGGACACCCAAGGTCGCTGTACAGAAAGTTAAAAAAATGCAGATATAGATAAAAGACAACAAACAGTACAATAAAAAATAAAAGTAAAAATGGGGAAGGAGGTACATGGGAAACAGTTTAAAGGGAGTAAGAAAGTCTGAACAGATGAGTTTTGAGTCTGGATTTGAAGATGGGCAGGGTGGAGGAGTTACGGAGGTCCGGTGGGAGAGAGTTCCAGAGTTGGGGAGCAGAGCAGCTGAAAGAAACAAGAGGAACAAAAACAAGGGAAACACCAGGAATCACAAGAAACAAGGAAACACAAGAAAACAAAACCAGATCATCACATCTAGTCTTGTATTATTTTACTCGCTCTGACAATTGCTGCTGTAACTCCGCAGTGTCCTGATCAATGAAGTGTTTCTATTCTATTCTATTCTATTCTATTCATTTCTATTCTATTCTATTCCATTCCATTCCATTCTATTCTATTCTATTCCATTCTATTCATTTCTATTCTATTCTATTCATTTCTATTCTATTCATTCCATTCTATTCATTTCTATTCTATTCTATTCCATTCCATTCCATTCTATTCTATTCCATTCCATTCTATTCATTTCTATTCTATTCTATTCATTTCTATTCTATTCTATTCTATTCCATTCTATTCATTTCTATTCTATTCTATTCTATTCTATTCTATTCTATTCATTTCTATTCTATTCCATTCCATTCTATTCTATTCTATTCCATTCCATTCTATTCTATTCTATTCCATTCCATTCTATTCTATTCTATTCTTGGCCCTTTTAGCAAAAACATTGCTTATTGCTATATCACTTTGTTTATGATGTATTTTGCATCAAATTTTTAGTAAATGTGCATTTTTTCAAGCAAAAACCTTTTTTTAAAGAGAGAGAGAGAGAGAGAGAGAGAGAGAGAGAGAGAGAGAGAGAGAGAGAGTTTAGATGTTGATCTTACTGCAGCGTCTTGATGATTAGTAATGATTTTCCTGAGATAAGTAATGTGTGGATGTTTTCAGAATCAGGGGTGAGTGATAGTTTGAATCCTGCTGATGGGACGGGGGTCTTTGAAGGGTTAAAGCCAGTGATGGTCGGGGTTTAATCGTCCCTCAGCCTGCAGAGACACCTAGTGGCCACCCTCTGTACTCCAGGTGTGTGAAGAAGTGACTTGTTGTCCTCAGGTGTAGAACATCAGGTTGTTGCCTGGTGCATTTATATCTGTGTAATAACTGTTGATTATCTGTATTAGAATCTGTGCCGACCTCTAAAACACGCTGGAACTAATAATTAACACAGAACACACACAGTAATAACACACACTCATCCTGCAGGCACAGTGGGTGTTACCTGTGTTTGAGGTGAGGCTGACGTTAAATGTTTCAGTCATTTTTTTAATGGACTGACAGTAAATGAGAAACACTTCCTGGATGAGAAGCCAGTTATGAGCTCCTGAGACAGAATCTGTTGTCTATCAAAGAGTTTCTGAGAAAAGGAGTTAAGGGTTAAAAATCTCACCTCTCTTTGTGAATCTGCTGTTTTGTAAATAATAATATGAGGAAAATAAAAAACGCTGTCAATCACTCTAAATATCAGCAGGATATGTAATCAATAACTATACTTATCAATTTTACTCATTGACAGAGTCATCAAGTCACGGAGGGGAAGACGAGGACTACGTAACACGGCTTTCAGAGGTCAAAAAGCAGCGACCTGATTTCCCAACACTTTTTTTTTTTTTCCTGAATTATATTGAAAAGCGTTTCAAGCTGCAGTCAGAGTTTAGCAGCAGGTTTTGGTTTAAATCGTTCACCTGTTTCTCTACCTGTGGTATTTCCTCATGAGTTGATCATTTACAGGATGATTTGTTGGAAGGTTCAACATTTTTACACGTTTATTTTCACATCTAACATCAAGTATCAGTGATCAGTGTCTGTACAGCCAGATACACTCAAACCAACGATGTCTGCTCATTTTGGATTGATTGATTTTAGATGAACACACGTTTTCTGTTCACTCTTCATCCTTTTCTCTCAAACACACACACACACACACACACACATGAAGACAAGCGCGCAAACACACACGCCCCCCCATGCTGGAGTGCAGGTACATAAGTGGAGTGCTTCAGTGGAAGGGGAGCGACTCCAGCAGCACTCGTCCTCTCTGGTCACCCTCTCAGCAACATGGCTCACGATTATTTTGGATTCTCGCGCGTTAGGAGCACCGGAAAAAATGACACCACAGTGGTTCTGAACAACCCTGCGGATATCTCCGTTATAGTGATTTACTTCTTGGTCGTCCTGGGTGTAGGAGTATGGGTAAGTGGTTTAATCTTTCTATGGAAACGTCCAAACTCCTGTTAAAGAGTTGAAACAAATCTGGAAACTACAGCTCATGGTAGCTTTAAGCTATGAAATAACATCTGCAGAAGGCCATAAAAGAAAACAGACTTCAGTTTGATTGCTGGAGTGTTCCTGATAGTAACGAGGTCAAATAAAACCTGTGAGTTTCAGCACTGTTACAGCAGGTAGTCAGACAGACTCAGAGCCTGTTATCAACAATCTGGATCACAACTGTTTTATAGCAGCTCAAAGAACTCAAACATCCCAGAAGGATCATTGGAGTTCAGTCTGACGCTCATCTGGATCCAAATCAAACCTTCTTCGTGTTCACGGTTCTTTAAGACTCTTAAATAAAATGTAAACATTGAGGAATCAGAGCGTCATGGTGGCACTTTGCTCAATCACAGTGGAAGAATCTCTGAGGTATATTTCTCCTCATTTCAGGCGATGGTTCGCACCAACAGAGCCACAGTCGGAGGCTTCTTCCTGGCTGGGCGGAGCATGGTGTGGTGGCCGGTGAGTGATTGGCTCTTCACAACAAGGCAACGAGTCCCCACGATGCAAAAACTGAAATCCAAGCAAGAGTTTATGTCTTATTTTTAGAGCACATTGTCTTATTAGAATTAATATGAGCCATATTCATTCATTCATTCATTCATTCATTCATTCATCTTCTGAACCGCTTATCCTGTTCAGGGTCGCAGGTGGGTGGAGCCCATCCCAGCTGGCTCAGGGCGAGAGGCGGGGTCCACCCTGGACTGGTCTCCAGTCAGTCACAGGGAACATGAGCCATATTTACCTGACAAATCCAGAAAAAAAAAGTCTTTTTCTAGATATTCATAGCAAAAAAAAAGAAATCTAAGCAAGAGTTTGTCTTATTTTTAGTAAAAAAAAAAAAAAAAAAAAGTCTTATGGGCGGCATTCACCAGACCAGTCCAGAAAACATCTCATTTCTTCTCACCCCATTGGGAGTTTTTTTATTTTTTATTTTACTTGTTACGAACAATTCAGACTTTATTTTTGTCTTTTAATATCCTGAAATAAGACATGTTACCTTTATTCTGATGAACATTTATAGATTTTTTTTTCACATAAAGTATAATTACTTATAATTTTGCAGTAATTTTGCAAAAAAAAATTAAAATCAAACACTTGGCAACAGTGGACATGATGTAAGAGAAGTAAGACATGTTTCTTGATTTGTCAGGTAAATGTGGCTCATATAAGTCTAAAAAAACAACTTTTACTTAAAATAAGACCCAAAAATGATGCCTAGATTTTCGTGTTTCTGGTGTTAAAAGACAAAAATGACGCCCGAGGAAATCCTTGCCAAGTTTCTTGAAACAAGAAAAATGTCTCAAAACAAGAAACTAAACACGTGAATTCCTCTTCTAAATATTTTTTGTCTTTGATTATCTTATAATGAGACATTTTACTGGATTCGTCAGATGAACGTGGGTCAGATTTCTGTTTCTGCAGAGCAAACCTTTTGATGAGTTTTATCTTTGTGTTTTTCTTCCAGTCAAGCAATAAGGAAACTTCCTGCTGCAGGAATGGCTGCTGGCTGATAACGTTAACCTGCAGCCTTTTGTTCCACAGATTTGGTGGATAAACTCTGTCTGGCATTATCTCCATACATCTCTTGAACTCTGTTTTGAGGCGTGACCACAGCCAGCTCCTGGACCCACAGGGTCCTGATGTAGTAACAGTGGAGGTCCCACTCACTGTCCAGTCTTAGATAACTGTAATGTAGCGTCTGTGTATTTAAGCCTCGCTGTGTTTGTCCAGGCGCTAACGTTAGCAGTCAGTAACACGTGCTGCTAAATGTGATCAATGGGAGAAATCAACGATGGTTCTGATGGAGGCTGTGAGGAACCAGGCTGAGCTCCATCAGGGTCTGACTCAGAGTCAGCTTCTGGCTCTGATGGATCAGACAGGTAGGGCTGGCTCCGCCCCATCACGCTGCTAGCGCTAGCTTCCATTAGCAGCTCCCCTGCCGCGTGTGGGCGTGGCTAAGCGCCTCTAACTGACGCACCCCCAGTGTTCCACAGTAGAGAGAAGAGCTCATTGTTCCATGATTTTCAGACCTCATTTTATATACTGAACGGTTTTTTCATCTTTCAGATTTGTCTCAGTGGTCAATGACACGTTTCTGTGGTGGAACAAACTCGTAGCTTCACTTTAAAGAGGAGACCTTCCATAAAATCAGTGTCTAAACTCCTCTGAGTCTAAACTCCATGGTTTCAGCCTCTCCGGTCTGATCACTCTTCACCTGTGAGATTTGGGGCGTGTGTAACATAAATGAATTCAGTGATGCTCTCCACAGATTGGAGCTTCACTCTTTGCCAGCAACATCGGCAGCGGACACTTTGTGGGGATTGCAGGGACGGCCGCAGCTTCAGGAATCGCCATCGGTGGATTTGAATGGAACGTGAGTGTTCCACGTCGATCGGCTCGTTTCAATTTTATCACTGCTCACACAAACATGCTTGGCCAATGCCACAGATATCCTGACTTATCTCTGTAGGGTGATCTGATAAGTCTGTAGGTCACAGCTGGACAGAAACAAAGTCACAAAATGCTTTTTTTTTCATTTCCTTTACTGTGAGATTTCACCTCTTTTTCATTTGTTTTGTTTCTTGTTTCTTTTGGTGTGTTTGTGTTTCAGGCTCTCATCGTGGTCGTCATCCTGGGATGGCTTTTCGTACCAATCTACATCAAAGCAGGGGTGAGAAAAACAAAACGAACAAAACGAACAAAACGAACAAAACGAACAAAACGAACAAAACGAACAAAACGAACAAAACGAACAAAACGAACAAAACACACAAAACACACAAAACAAACAAAGAAAACAAAGAAAACAAAAAAAAACAAAAAAAAACAAACAAAACAAACAAAACAAACAAAACACACAAAACACACAAAACAAACAAAGAAAACAAAAAAAACAAAAAAAAAAAAACAAACAAAACAAACAAAACAAAGAAAACAAAGAAAACTAAGAAAACAAACAAAGAAAACAAAGAAAACTGCTTCATCTCTTTTTATATCGTGTGCCAGAGTGAAGGTACCAAAGTCCACGTCTCAACCTTTACACTGCAAAAAACTGAAATACAAGCAAGTGATTTTTTTCTTACTTGTAGTAAAAATTGTTTATTAGACTTACTATGAGCCACGTTTACCTGACAAATCAAGAGACGTCTTATTTCAAGGTATTAAAAGACAAAAATCAGGTCTGAATTGCTTGTAACAAGTAAAAGAAAATCTACCAATGGGGAAAGAAAAGTTTGCTCGTCAACTTCTTGAAATCAAAAATGTCTTTATACAATCTTTTAACCCATTGGAGGGTTTTTTTTCAAAGTGTTATAAACAATTCAGACCTCATTTTTGTCTCTTTATAACTTGAAATAAGACATGTCTCTGGACTGGTCAGGTGAACGTGGCTCATGTTAAGTCTAAAAAGACGTTTTAAGTAAAAATTAAGACACTTGCTTGGATTTCAGTTTTTTGCAGTGTTTATACATCTTTCTTTTACGCAACTAATCAAGCAAAATGCTGAAACGTTCATGTTTAGCTGTTAAGGTTTTAAAAAAGCACGATTAGAAAATTAAAGCCCTTAAAAGCATAATTAAAATGTCATGTTCATGGCTGTGTTCAGGTGGTCACCATGCCCGAGTACCTGAAGAAGCGGTTCGGGGGCCAGCGTATCCGGATCTACCTCTCTGTGCTCTCTCTCTTCCTCTATGTTTTCACAAAGATCTCAGTAAGTCACGGCGCGCTCAGACCTTCAGGTGTTCAGATTATTTCAGCATCATTCCAGAGCTGCAGCTTTAAACACCCTGTTTTCTCCTCTCCACTCAGGCAGACATGTTCTCAGGAGCCATTTTCATCAACCAGGCTCTTGGACTGAATATCTACCTGGCTGTTATTTTGCTTCTGATGATCACAGCGCTGTACACAGTCACAGGTCTGTCCGCTCACTTCCTGTTCACTCATAAAGCAGAAGTCTTATCTGGGTTTTTTTTTTTTTGACGGGGGGTTAAAGTCTTCTTCAGACCACATGTAGACACAGCTAGTTATCAGCTGCATTTTGTTGTGG
The DNA here is from genome assembly GCA_030710495.1 of Labroides dimidiatus. Classification (NCBI taxonomy): domain Eukaryota; kingdom Metazoa; phylum Chordata; class Actinopteri; order Labriformes; family Labridae; genus Labroides; species Labroides dimidiatus. The sequence continues at coordinate 29,380,732 of CM061157.1, read as the reverse complement.
TTAATTAGCCATAAACTGTGATAAGCAGGAAGCAGCCTTCTGCTGCTGTTTTGTAACACACACACACACACACACACTCACACACACCTGGACTTTTGATTGGTTAGGATGAGCAGTGGGTGACCACTTACATAACACAGCTGAACGCTGATAACCTCATGTTGTGTGATTATCATGAGTGTGTGATGAAACAGTTGAACTGGAGTGTGAACGTAAGATGTTGAATTTATGAATGTAAATTAACTTCACCTTTTATCTCAGGTGGATTAGCAGCTGTGATCTACACAGACACCTTACAGACCATCATCATGGTTGTTGGATCCTTCATCCTCATGGGCTTTGGTAATATGCTGTTTTCATTTTTTCATCCTTTAGTTCATTTCTTTTGGGATTAGTTTTTCTGTTTCCCACATTTCTTTGTTGAAGACCCTCGAGGCGACTAAACCAGGATAACGACTGTATCAGTGCAGGAAGATACATTTAGGAAACACAGAAATACGAAACTGCAGGTCGTCTAGTTTTCTACAGATCAGATAAATGAAGAATTGTAGGGTTTTCCCAACCCATGGGAGCCATGGGTTGGGAAAAGTTTGGGATCCTCTGATGGTGGCGTGCACAGACTTTTAGAAAGGAAGGGCCAAAAGAAAAGAAAAGGCACATACAGCACACCTCTCCACTGAGGGGGCGGTTTATCATGTCTTGTTCAACAGCTGCACCATGTGCAGTTCAGTATAGCAGCACTGTGAGCTTTAACTGTGTTGATCACACTGCTTCAGGAGCTCTGAGTAGCTTCAGTGTTTCAGCAAACAATCTTTGGCTGGAATCAATCAATCATCTTTAAATGCAGTTCGAAGCACTACCCAATACCTGACCAGGCGTACGCCGTGATTGGCCCTGGTACGCAAGTTTCATAAATCACACGTGAACGTTACTGTAAGCTCATTTCTACACCAGAACCTGCACCAACTCCCACACTATGGTTGATAAACGAGGACCAATGACAGCAAACATGGAAGACAGCTGTGATGGAGTTAACCAATGGAGTAAGAATTAAGACCTAATCAGTATTAATGGTGACACTTCGGTGCAAGCTAAATTTGAAGGGTCTCATCGTAACCGATCAAAAGAAACGTCTGTAAATAAAGTCTGATTGATTGATTGATTGATTGATTGATTGGAAGAAAAGCACTGCAGAAATGAATATGCTGAGTATGCAAATAATAATAGAGCTTAAAATGAATGAGATAATAAAAAAAGATCAATTACACAGTCCAGTAAAACAACTGTCAGTAGACGTGTTGAAGATTGGTTTGCAGAAGCACGTTGACGATCCCAGCTGTAGACACTGTGGTTGGATGTTATTTTTTCTAACATGTGGAACTTGTGAATGAAAGTAGGAACACGCTTGGTTTCCTGATTTGACTGAATACCAGCTGTCGGCTCTGACTCGTCCAGTAAGTCTCACTTCTTCTCTCGTTATTTATTTTCAGCTTTTCATGAAGTCCAAGGTTTTGAAAACTTCCAGCGCCTCTACATGGAGTCCACGCCGAACATCACGGGGAACTTCAGTGAAGAGTGCTACGAGCCGCGGGCGGACTCCTTCCATCTTTTCAGAGACGCCATCACAGGAGACCTGCCGTGGCCTGGTCTGGTGTTTGGACTCACCATCCAGGCTACTTGGTACTGGTGCACAGATCAGGTCAGTCAAGCCCTGATGGGAGCGATGTAACTGTGGTTGTGAGGATACTAACTTAGGCTGTTTTTGTGAAACTAGCATCCATCTGTGGTCATAAACAGAGAGAGAGAGAGAGAGAGAGAGAGAGAGAGAGAGAGAGAGAGAGAGAACCCATTCAATTGATTGCCCCCCATTTGCTCTCTCAGTTATCGTCCGTTATCTCTCCTGTTAGTCACTCAGGCGTACTCAGGGTGTTGCTAGAGGATGTCTGAGCTTTTAGTGAGTCCTCAGTGCACCTCAGGAGACTCAGATAACATTAACCTGAACTTGTCTGTGACCTTTTTAATGCAAACATTTGTGTTTTAATTGTGACATCTTAGTCTACTCCATGCCTTCATAGATGGAGAAATCAATAGTTGGAGTATTTTATTACCGTCTTTGGTGTTTTATTTTCAATCTAAAGGTGTAAAGTGAAACCAGGCTAATCTCATATCCTGCCTCTTCCCATCTGTAACATGTTGTTTTAGGTGATCGTTCAGCGCTGCCTCTCAGCTAAAAACCTGTCTCACGTTAAAGCCGGCTGTATCTTGTGTGGTTACCTGAAGCTGCTGCCAATGTTCCTCATGGTTTTCCCTGGAATGATCAGCAGGATCCTCTATCCTGGTGAGTGGGTTTTTGGTTTCTCTTTAGGGAATGAGGTTGCGGTTGTGCTAATTTGTCAGCAGGACGTCGTACTGTGCCAGCACTACAATAAGCAAACTCAGTTTTGATTGGCAGTTGATTAGAAACCAGAGAAGATAGATTGATCATGATAGGGGTTACACTTTCATTCAGCGTTTTCAACATGTCCCAAAGCACTTTCCTTCTACTGTTTGCAGAAATCCAGTTAAACTGTAAACAACTAAAAAATAACGATCCAGACAGCAGTTCTTTGCATTGCTACCTCCGTTGAATATGGCGTAAACTGTCATGTGTGTTCAGGTGAATAAATGCTCAGAAGAGACCATAGTCTGTATAATTAATGGACGTAGTCTCCGCGACGTCACCCATCTGTTCCTGAAACGGACTTTTGAAGCCAAACGGTCGGCGCGGCCATATTGGAAATGAGGCGTGCTGTGGGTCTCCACAGTAACAACCATAGGACGCTCCACAGTCACGTGATCTGAGCTGTGCCTCTGATTGGACGAACTGGCGAGCTTAATATTGTGGAAACTGATGAATTAGAAAAAAATCCACCCCCCCTGTACAGTGCGTGCTGTTAGTGAAATTAGTGATTCAAACAGGAGACCTTATTTGTACCAGGCTGTAAATGTGCTTATTTTGGCTGTGAAAACGACTTTTTTTTGGCTTGGTGTGTTTGTGACTTCTGGTACTTCCGGAGCCTCAAGCGGACACTCGAGGAACAGCAGACTTTAACCTCATATTTTCAGACTGGAGGTTGCCGCTTGGAAGAGACGGCTTTCTGCCAAGAAGGAAAAGGTCTTGTTTATGTCACTTTAAATCTGCCTCCTTTTATCTGCGGATAACTCAGAACTACCTTTTGGAAAGTAGCCTATAAGGCAGAAACTTCTTGTCCTCCAAGAAGTGGAAAGAGGACTTTTTTAAGCTGCCACTACAGTCTAGAAAAAAGTTGTTATATTTACTGCAAGTGTTGCTGGAGTTTCCTCACATCTTTATCATGATATCAAACAGTATAATCTGTGAATAATGCCTAATGAATGTGCAGCTGAGGTGATTATCACAGCCTGAGAAGCACATCTTGACAGATACAGATGCTGAAATGGCAGATTTGAAGATAATAGACTGAATTTTTTCTACGCTTGTTGATCTTGAATGTTTGTAATATGACTGATGTGATGAAGCTTGAGCACATCTTACCAAAGACATAACTCTGGATTTAAAACTTCGGATCTTCCTTCTTTCATTCCAGATGTGGTGGCATGTGTGGACCCAGATGAGTGTCTGAAGTACTGTGGGGCCAGTGTGGGCTGCACCAACATTGCTTATCCCAAACTGGTGGTGGATCTGATGCCCAACGGTGGGTGTGTTTGTGGTTTGTGCTGAGACTGCAGCCTTTCCTCAGCGATCCATCTTCATTAAACCCAGTTTTTCTGACTCTTGTAGGTTTGAGAGGTCTGATGCTGTCTGTGATGTTGGCCTCTCTGATGAGTTCACTCACCTCCATCTTTAACAGTGCCAGTACTCTCTTCACCATGGACATCTACACAAAGGTTCGCCGCTCAGCCAGTGAGAGGGAGCTCATGATAGCTGGCAGGTACGACCCCTCTTTGACTCAGTTTGACGTCATGATTTATGACTCTGTGTGTGTGTGTGTGTGTGTGTGTGTGTGTGTGTGTACCTGACTGCAGCTGTCTCTCTGTTAACCTGTGTGTAGAGTGTTCATCTTGATCCTGATTGGTGTGAGCATTGCATGGATCCCTGTGGTGCAGTCAGCCCAGAGTGGTCAGCTCTTTGACTACATCCAGTCCATCACCAGCTATCTGACTCCTCCCATCGCAGCTGTGTTCATGCTGGCCATCTTCTGCAAACGTGTCAATGAAACCGTGAGTTGATTTTCACAATTTACAAAAAGAAATTTGATCTATTTTCACTTAACTTAAAGTTTACCTATAGAGTGTTTTCATGTGACGTCATTAACTCAGAAGTTGTCCATACTGGAGGCACTGACAGCAGGACAGAACTGAGCTCACAGGTAAAAAGGATTATTGTCAAACATAATGGTAAATTATTGCCCTGTTTTTGGCTGCACTGATCTGTTGGGCCAAGAGAAACATCTCCTCTACATTCGAATAGTAAAAATGATCGCACATCGGGGTGAGGAGTGCAAACACTTGTCCAAAGAACAGGGGAGAGTGTGGCTAGCCAAGCACCACCAGGATTTCCAAGGCAACGAGCAATTACATTTCTTGCTCCCATGCTGACATCGATGTGACTCAGGTTTGATGTTTCAGCAACCTTCCTGTTTCATGCATTCAAAGCATCGACAGCTGCTGCTTTAGGGTGTTCACTGTTTCCATGAGGTTCATGCTAACTCCTGCAGGTAGTTAGCACCTAGCCGTAGTTTGTCACAACTAGGCATGCAGCGATTAACCGGTTTCACTATTAACCGCGGTTTAAAACATCACGGTCAAAAAAACGGACATCATGCTGGGACATTATCTTCGGCGCAACCTGCACGGAAGGAAAACAAAGTTACACCGGCGGTGCGTCTGCTTTTAGTGCCGTGCTGTCATAAGACGTGGATGCTGGGCTACATTAGCTACAATGGCAGAAGAATCAAGCAACGAAGCTCTGTTTCCACCGAAGAAAAAAGTGAAGTCGGCAGTGTGGGAGCATTTTGGATACACGAAGAATGACGAGGGAGTTATTCAGGACGACGGCGCACCTGTATGCAAGACCTGCCCAAGAAAAGTTTCGGCGAAAGGGTCAAACACGTCGAATTTAATGCAGCATTTGCGGGATCATCACCCTGCTTTACACACCGAACTAAAGGTAACACCTAATAACTGAGTTAAATTACGTTTACAGCATTTTACTTGAATATTGAGTTTTGATAGGGAGTTAAACATAAACAGGTCGCCTACAGGCAGTGGCGTAGCAGTGGGAGGAGAGTAGGGATGAGCGAGTACACCATTATCTGTATCTGTATCTGTTTACCCATCCATATTATCCGTATCCGTATGGGGCGGGGCCTAAACCGGAAGTGGGCGTCTTTTATCCGGAAATGGGCGGGGCTTAAATCCTAACATTATTTTAAGTCTGAAACTGGCAAGAATTGATTTGAAATGGCCATATTTATTTTCAGCTATGTTTTATGTACAACTGGTCAAATGTGTATGTAGTGGTGTGAAAGACTGTCTCTTTATTTATGATCTGTGTAAATTTAATAGGTGATTTGTGCAAACATTCAGTGGCAAATATATATATATATATATATATATATATATATATATGCCTTGTTGTTCACTGTATTTTCAAAAACATTGTGCTCAGAATGGGCAAAGCTTTCCAACTAACTTTCTCACCAGCCAAACTAAAATCACGCAGCCAGTTAAAAAAAAAAAAACAGACCGGCGTGGAGAAACTAGGGGGACACGCCACACAAGGAGTTCACAGCTTTAAGCCTTCAAGTGCGTTGCGTGTACGTTGGAAAACAGTTAATCAAGAAACTTTAAATATAAAAAATGAACTAAAGAGATGCGAGACAACGAAAACCTTAAAAAACGGTCCTGAATTGAAGCAAGAGGCACTGAGCAGCGCGACACGAGCCGTTTTCAGCCCCGTCTTGTCACATGCATCGCGTATGACAGGAAATAAGTTGAAGAAGTAACTTTAAATACCAAACAAACCTCAATAGAGACGAGCAGAAGAAAACTGAGTGAGTAGTACAGAGATTAGAGCAACGTAAACTACAGTCAACTCAAGCAAGCAAGAGAAGCAGTCGCTGTCACTCGCTGCCTGTCTGTGTGTGTGTGTGCGTGTGTGTGGAAGAGGGGAGCAGGCACCTCCTCGCTGCAGCATGTGGGTGCAGGGAGGGGGGGTGTGCTGTGTGTGACCAATGAGGATTCTTTTAGCACGGATACGAATAATCCTAAAAAAAAACTTGTGTTGTGCTCAGATTCGGCAAAAATGTATTATCCGTAACGAATACTCGTTTGAAACGAATATCCGGCTCATCCCTAGAGGAGAGCTTTCAGTTCAGTGTAAACAAACGGCAGCAAAGCAGCGCATCTGCCTACGGAGGACAGAATTGCTCCTCTCATGGCTTCTGTCAGTGACCATTTAACGTTACAGTTTGCTTCTTCCCCTCTGTGTTCAGTAAACTCTGGGCATTGTAGGTTAATATACCAGGTTATAGGTTAATATACCAGGTTATAGGTTAATATACCAGGTTATAGGTTAATATACCAGGTTGTAGGTTAATATATCAGGTTTAAAACACTAAATTAACATCAGGAGCTTGTAGACTTCCAGCACTGTACCATGGGAACAAATTAATTGCATTTCAGTTACTATTAACACTTCATAAGAGATTTTTTTCAACCTGTTTCTATCATTTTTACTAAAACTTGGAGAGCACTTTGAGTGTCAGTCAAGGATAAAATGCAATATAAATCCATCCATCTTCATTGTTTATGAGCAGTGTTCACACAGTTCTTTTGGGTGGGGGTGCTCTGGATCACTGCAACATCTATGTCCTCAATCACCAAGTCAATAAGAAGGCTCATCAGTAGATCTGTTTGACTCAAGAACTGTCCAGGTTTGAACATGAATCTTGCAGGAACTCTTTGACAGTAAAATGAAGATTTCAGTAAACAACTCATGACTAAAGTGTTTTGACTGACTGTAAACAAAATGACCTCTGCTCACTTTGACTCTTTGCTCAAAGTTAAACAGCTGATACACAGAAAACTCAGTATTTTATTCAAACACATCAAATTCACTCAGCACATTAGTCAACTCTACCATCAGTGTCATGATTAACAGGGATTCATCCAGAAAGAAAGAAGGTTTGATCCAATTTATGGATTTTTTTGTATTTTTATTTGTGTTTTGTGTTTGTGTTGTTTTGAATGTGGGGGAAAACCGGAGCACCCGGGGGAAACCCCACTGTGTGTGTGTGTGTGTGTGTGTTGGCTGTGAACCCACAGGATGACGGAGCAACAAGTGCAACCTGACAGAAACTAAGCAGCAGCTTCTATCTGTCAGGATATCACTGATTTCTCTTTGCTGTGGGTTAGCCTGTGTGTGTGTGTGTGTGTGTGTTTGTGTTTGTGTGTGTGCGAGGGTTGGGGGGCAGTGGTCAGAGGCCGTGGTCGGGGGTGGGAGGCAGTGGTCGGGGGATGGGGGGTTGGGGGGGTTGAATGGAGGGGTTTGGGTCTCACTCCTCGCCGTGTCTCTGCCGCCGTAGATGTTTATACTGGCGGCGGCTGTGAGGAGTGCAAGACTTCTTAAATCTCCTCCAGAGTGAGACCCTCGCCACCTCAGGTGTTTCCTGAGCCAGAGCTGGTGGAACGTCGCCCTCTTCAGTTGAGTCCTCAGCAGTCTCAGGTGTTATTTGGACTGTTACAGGTGAGTCCTCAACCGTCTCAGGTGTTACGTTCTCTGTCTCTGACTCCTGGCCGACCTCTGGTGGTACGTCGGCCACCTCAAGTGACTCCTGGACGATAACAGTTGTCTCTTGGACCACCTCAGGTGAGCCCTCCACGATGTCAGGTGCTTCTTGGGCCACCTCAGGTGAGTCCTCGTCGATATCAGGAGTCATCTCGTCCATTTCAGGTAAGTCTTCTTCCTGCCTCTGCAGCCTCAGGTGTTTATATTGGCGGCGGCTGTGAGGAGTGCAAGATTTTTTAAATCTTCGCCAGAGAGAGACCCTTTCCGCCTCTGGTCTCTCCTGGTCAAAGTCTGCTGTAACTTCAGCCACCTCTGGTGTGGCTTCGGCCACCTCTGGTGTGGCTTCGGCCACCTCTGGTGTGGCTTCGGCCACCTCTGGTGTGGCTTCGGCCACCTCAGGTGTGGCTTCGGCCACCTCTGGTGTGGCTTCGGCCACCTCTGGTGTGGCTTCGGCCACCTCTGGTGTGGCTTCGGCCACCTCTGGTGTGGCTTCGGCCACCTCTGGTGTCACTTCGGACACCTCAGGTGTCACTTCGGACACCTCAGGTGTCACCTCTACGATTCCAGATGTTACTTCCTCCATGTCAGGCAATTCCTGGACAATCTCTTCTGTTATTTCGACCACCTCAGGTGAGTCTTCGATAACATCAGATGTTGTGTCCTCTGTCACAGGTAATTCCTGACCAATCTCTGGTGGTGCATTGACCACCTCAGGTGACTCCTCGACTAATTCAGGTGTGTCTTGGACCACCTCCGGTGAGTCCTCAACAACCTCTGCTGTTCTTTCGACTGTCACAGGTGAGCCCTCGACGAACTCAGGTGTCACTTGCTCTTTCTCAGGCAATTCCTGGACAATCTCGACCACCTCAGGTGAGTCAGCAACAACCTCTGGTGTCACTACAGGTGTTATTTGGACCACCTCAGGTGCCACTGACTCAAACTCAGGTGATTCTTCCACCATCACAGACGGCGTCTGGATGGCCTCAGAAATCTCCTCGAGGACGTCTTCCTCTCTGTCCTCCTGGATGGTAACGATAGGAGGTGAGGGCTCCTGCTGGATTTGAGATCTCAGGTTACCCAAAACCTCATGGAGCTCCTTCACCTCCTCACGAAGAGCCTGGCTGACCTCCTCTTCATTTTTCAGCCTGGAGACCAGCTGGAGACTGCTGCTGTTCTTTTCTTCCAGCCTGACCTGCAAATTCCACACAACTTCTCCATTTTCAATGTTGACTCTAAGAGCCTCTGCACACTGCCTCTGAAGGTGTGCAATATGGAGCTGGAGATCGTGTGTCCTCTGAAGCTCACCGTCCAGACTGTCATTCTGGCAGCTAACCATGTCCAGTAGCTCATCGACTCGTCTGTTCTTGTCCAACTCTGATACCTTGAGCTCCTCTCGCAGGGCATCAACCTTCTGCTCCAAAGTCTCAGCCTGTTGTTGACTTTGTTGGAGCCTGCGTTCTAAATCATCCCGCTCTTTTTGGAGGCCGTCAGCCCTCACTCTTTCACTATTCAGCAGGTCATTCAGAGCTCCAACATGAGCTCGTAGCCCTACGATCTCGTCCAACATGGCCTCATTGGCCTCCTCCTTTGCCCTCAGTTCTTGTCTGAGGGCCTCCATCTCCTGAGCAGTGTTGTTCTGCACTTGCTGCATGGGGCTCTGGCTGTGTCCGTTGTCACGGCAGCCGTTGTTGTTGCTGGCCCCTGGCAAGGTGGCAGACAAATTCTGCTCTTCATCAAGCAGATCCATTATCTCACCCCAGGTGAGGGTTCCGGATTCCACGTTGTGGGACATGTCTAATTATTGGTTGTTCTGTGTGTTGAACGTTCACTAGTCTTGGTAAGGAGTCTTGAAGAAAGTCTTCTCTCGGACTGGCTCGATGAATAGTCGCACGGGTGTGACCTGAAACTCGGGGGGTATGTATAGATTTTTTGCGTGTTCCTTTTTTTGGTCCCTTCAAGTTTTGCATTCCTTTTTCCCTTCAAGTGGTTATGACATCACAGGGGGGCTGTGACATCATCGAAGCGGAATAACTTCAGTATTTGAAAAAAAAACATTTTGATCAAAATTTGTTTGTATCCACAATCTGACGCCTCCCTCTCATTTACATCCATCCTCTGAAGAGGTTTTAGCTAATACTTTACATTTTCACACACATTCATACATATATCATTTTGTTTGAGTTTTTTATTTCATGATTTCTTTTGTTTCACTGCAGTATGAAGGTAGAGATGTTGCGAAACAGGAGAGCTCAGAATGTGATGTGAGAACTTGAATAAAAACAAAATGAACTTGAGTGTAAAAACGTTTACTTGTATAAAAGATCCACACGTGAAATTAATTTAAAGTCACAGAAAAAATATTCACAAATGTGTGGACTAATATTTACACCAATAAAATGAGAGCTGTAAACTTGTAATCCAACATGTCTCTGATGTTTTGTTCTTATTTCTAACGTCTGTTATCCTTCACAAACACAACTCTGCTGCTACAACTGCACAAACTGCTCTTCTCACCTGAGTCTACGCTGCTTAAGGTTCTCAACACATTCCTATCGCTGCTCTCCTTCTTTGCAACATATCTACCTTCACACTGCAATCAGGCTTTACTGTCGAAGTAGTTCAGTTAACGCCTCTGTTGGAAGCAGGACCTCAGTTTGAACCCTTCTTGTAAAACAATACAAATGTGAGGAGGCCACAGAGCATGAGTAAACGTCAGCACTGAGCTGCTCACACCAACACGTCTCCAGATCTTTCAGCAGAGACCTTTGGAGACTCCTGAGTCCTGCAGATTTATAAACGTGTGCAGAAAAGAAGATACAGATTTGAACATGGCTGTGAATAGACTTTTGGACTCAGCTCCTGGAGGACACTCGTGGTACTGCAGGTTTTTCACTCACTTGATGAATTTCCTGGATGAACCTGCCTGCTGACTGCTACCTCAGTCACTCACATCGTCCTCTTGGCAGTGTTTGTCATGTTGGTGCTTTTTTTTTTTTTTTTTTTTTGACTCAATATGAGACAAATGATTTGGCAAATAGGCTTCAAATCTCACAAACATTTACCCACATTTTATTGTATTGTTATCCATCGTAATATAAATGTAATCCATGATCATTATCATGATTAATCTTCAAACAAACAATAACAATGATCATAACAGACAGAATTGAATCAGACTACATGTAAAATTAGATAAATTACTGAAGATCAATAAAAGAATAGATGTTTACAGAGCAGAGGTCACTTTATTTCATTCCCAATGGAAGAGTTAGAATTTTTGTTAATCTTTATTTATTATTTTGTTCTGTGTTATTTGATTAATCTGTTATTTCTGACAGCAATAAAAAGCATATTTCAATCTTGAAAGAATGTTCATGTGATTTTATACATTATTTCATTAGCAGTGGTGTGAAATTAATGTACAATAATCATGATGATCGTGAAACCGAGATTTTTCCTCAGACTATAATCGTGCAATCAAAATCTATAATCGTTGCATCCAGAGTCACAACAGACTCCCATTACTGAGCTTATCTACAGCGCGTTTGTTCTGTATCTTTATTATACTTCGATTGCTTGATACTACTTCATGTAATCATATTCAGCAGCCATTGCTGATAGGGTTTGATAGAACATTTCCTTCAGAGAGAAAGACGTTATTGAACCTGATATCAGCCTTTTATTGTTTTCCTTTTTACTCCAAGCTAGCCACATGGATTTACAGTTCAACTGAGGTATTCAAGATCACCAGAGGAAGAAGCCTTCCAACCTTCCTGACTCCTTCCTCCTCTGCCACATTCGGATGGCTTCAGTTTGAATTGAAATATCTCAAGAAGCGTTTGACAGATCGTCACAAAAATCTTTCAATGTTGTAACAGTTTTTGTTTTTGAGATTTTACAGTTTGCATCATCGGATTGAAAAATCAATTTAACTATAAAGATAATGAACTAATCAAAGATAATGGCATACCCATCAGCCTCAGCTAATGCTAACTTATTGATGTTAGCTTCTCTAATTAGTTAAAGTAAGGTCGAGGACAAAAAGAATGATAACACTCTGTAAGAGTTAGCGTATTAGCGGTGTAATTAGCAGAGTTTCTGGACGTCATTTATTAGAAACATCAGCCTGCTAACTGCGACTTTAAGTCTGCTGCTTGTATACCTGTAGGCTCTTACACCTGCTTGTATACCTGTAGGCTCTTACACCTGCTTGTATACCTGTAGGCTCTTACACCTGCTTGTTTTAAACTGACTGTAACCTTCTTCTTTTCTCTCTGCAGGGGGCTTTTTGGGGACTTGCGATTGGCCTGTGCATCGGCCTGTCCAGGATGATAGCAGAGTTTGCTTACGGCACAGGCAGCTGTAACGCCCCCAGCAACTGTCCCACAATCATATGCGGAGTCCACTACCTCTACTTCTCCATCATCCTGTTTATCGTGTCCTGTGTCATCATCCTCGCAGCCTCTCTCATGAGCAAACCCATCGACGACAAGCATGTACGTGACCGCTGCTGTGGAATAAGGCTGGATAAATCATTCATACTCTGAAACATGGCCACTCATCTGAATACTGAGCAAACCTTATAAATAATTAGTGTGTTCACGATTGTTGTGTTTTTGTTCTCAGTTGTATCGACTGTGCTGGAGCCTCAGGAACAGAACAGAGGAGAGGGTGGACCTCGAACAGGACGACTGGAACCATAATAAAGACTCCAGTGATATGGAAATTGAAGGTATTTAGCAGACACGGTGCAAACACACAGTATTCTGTACACATGCAGATTCTCCTCACTTTTTTTTTTTTTTATTTTTCTTCACAGAACCAGAAGAGGAGCCCAACTTTTTCAAAAAGGCAGTGATGTGCTTCTGTGGCCTGGAGCAACAAAAAGGAGCAAAGCTGAGTGAAGAGGAGCAGGCAGAGCTGCAGAAAAAGCTCACGGACACCTCGGAGGTGCCGCTCTGGAGGAATGTTGTGAACGCCAACGCCATCCTCCTCCTATGTGTGGCTGTGTTCTGTCATGGTTTCTTTGCTTAAGTGCTCCAAATCACTCTCAGACACTGTAAACTATATTTAAGGGGGATGATTTTATATTCATGTAAATTATGATCTCAAACTTTTGACAATGATCCTTGAAAATGAGCGTTTTTAGACCTTGCTGTATCGTAGCATGATAGCCACATGGTTGCTGAACTCCTCCGTGAAGTTAAATCAAGTTTAGTGACTCTGTCTAAAATCTGGCACACTCTAAAGTCCTCAAGTGTTATACAAGTCCTTCAGTAAACCAATAAACTCCATCAAACTCTCAATTTGGCATAAAATTCATGCATCTCCACGCTGCATGTTGCCCTTAGAGAAAAGGCCAAGAGTGACCACTTCAGTGTGATCAGCTGATGTGTGGAGCTGCAGGGTCGCTCCATGGAAAACTGGGCGCTTCATCCAGTGGAGCTTGGAAGAGCATTGACATATTTAATTTATCTAGCTTGGGTCTTGATTTGTGTGAACTGAATTGATCAGCGTACTTTGAGGCTGAGCTGTAATATCTATAAATTATCATCATAATGACTCGAGTCCTTACAGTCACATGGGGGCGTTCCCCTGTATCTCCAGTTTCCAGGAAAGTGATGTGAAGTACTTCCTTATACGTTTGGCTTGATATCGTCTTAAACTACAACTACAGACCTCATCATTTGAAATGCATCTGAGATCCATGACAAAAGCGGGTTTTCCCCTGTGATGACTGTACTTCCTACCTCATTCTGCCGAGGCGTTCTCACAGCAGCTGCTCAAAGTCCAGAGGAGCTGTCGCTCTTTGAATCTGTGCACCTTACTGTGTGTTGTTTCAGGTGTTAATGAATAAAAACATGTCAGGGACGAATGGTTGTGACTGACGCAGAGCCGTGTCTGACTTGTCGCTGCCCTCCAGTGGTTGTTTTTATTGCTGCAGACTGGTTTTCTGTTTATTCTATTGCACAATTACCATTTTCTAATAAATTTGCTCTTTTGGATGAATGACACATTTTTTTGTTTGTTTGTTTCTGTGCAATAAATGCTAAGCAACTGTTATTTAGACATTGTGACTTGGTTTTCCAGAAGCCATTAGTATTATTACTCTCTCACTATCAGGCCCTTATCACTGACTGTGGTTAATGAACACCCTGACCAATGGAGGCCTATAATTTGTGCATCAGTTGGATGGTTTACGGCTCTTGCCTTGGACTTGTTTTCTTTGTTATTTGCCGTTTTATTTGTTTTTATAATTCTGCTGGTAGGACATCACTTTATATTCTGCCGGCCTGTGTGGCGACTGAATCTACCCGACAACAATCAAAGGTCAATGTGTCCACTTTTACTCACTGTGAGGAGTACGAAGGAGGCGGGACATGTTTTGATTCTCTGTCAGTGTAAAGAGACCGTGGTGACTGTAATAAAGAGCTGTGATTGGCTGTAGAGCAGCCTTAAAAGATGCACATCTGATGATTGTTTGTGAATTTATGAGATGAGATCATGAGATTCAACTTTAATGTCATTACACATTTACAAGTATAGAGTAACAAAATAAGGTTTGGCATCTCACCGGGATGAGATGAAGTGATAGCATCCATGCTACGTACAGATATGGACAAAAATATGCAAATTATTGGCTGTGTATGGAAGCCTTAATGAGATGCTATAAATATAAATAAATGCAATATATAGAGGTATATTTTACACACTGTAATATGCGGATTAAGATGCAGTGAACGTGTTAATAGATGTATAAAAACATAATTTATAGATTGATGGCTTACTAAGGTAACCTGAACATTCTATAGAATAAGGTGCAGTGGACAAATTAATAATACAGGTGGGTGAGAGGTGTGTGTGTGTGTGTGTGTGTGTTATCATTTCTTCCATGACAAAGTTATATATTTTTAGCTTTGTAAATTTCAATGCCAAAAAAATAGAGCTGGAGCCTTCTCTCTCTCTACAATACTGAAGATTTCATTTTGATTTCATGGATTTTTCCTCTTTTATTTTTTTAATGCACTGATCTCGTGATAAAGATTTATTATCTTGTTACCGTAATATAACAAAGATCATTTTCTCCTGATAACAAATTAATTATTTTTCCATTATCACAAGAAAACAAACTGATATTTGGAGTTAAAAATATGACGGTGCATTTTAAATAAAAGGAAAAATCCATGGCCGCTCTCGTCCGTACCACAGGAAACTGATGTTTTACCTTATTTGGTTGTGTTCTACAAGTTTGGTCACTTTGATGAATTTTACTTAAAGTAGAAGTGAAAGTGGAGGAGTGAGCTGTCAGTCAGAGCTGAGCTCCAGATGCAGTCTGAACATCTCTTCCTGTGCTGATAGTTGAAGTGGAACCAACAGCAGAGCATTAATGTGACAACAACACAGATTCAGCTTGAAGCTCCTGAAGATTTGAGTTTCCTCTTTGTTTTGATTCGGACCTTTGGAGACGCTCCCTACACCAAGAGTTTACTATGAAGAGTCCGGATTGCAGGACGGCTCCTTCTGATCAGGATCAGGTTCAGGCTCTCATTTGATCTGGCTGTGGTTGGAAAGAGGAGTCAGCTCCATCACATCTCTGCTTCTCTGAGCAGCTACTGACCTGAAGGACCGACCTGTGGAAGGATTTGTTTTTGTTTTCTTGTTTCAGCAGAGCAGCGTGTTTTTCTCCTCCTCTACGCTGGTTCAACTGTTCACTGGAACAGAGATGTCGGCCAACTTCACTAAGCTTAATTAGTTTCTTCCAGACCTTCCCATTATATTTAAAGTTGGACCGAAAGAATTCCATGTTACCTGAATTTTAGCAGTTACATTAAAAAAGTTGCCACCATGGTGCCATGTTTGGAACTCTATCCATGTTGAAAAAATAAAACCTGTAAATAAATTTCATAAAATTTTAGGAAACTTTACCTGGGCGGGATATTTTGGTCAATCTTGTTAGTAATTTTTATTTTCATCTGTATTCATCGTTTATTTGGAATACAAACATTTTCCTCATACTGAGTCATTGAGGTAGAAGCTGTGTGGACTTGATGGCATGATGCACAGAAAAGAACATAAAGCAGGACCGCCCCCCAGTGGCAAAAGTGCCACATTACAACTACACATTGGATACATCATGTTTACACAATGTTAGGCTCAGTCTCGGGGGAATCCAAAGGTTGTGGCCCAGGTGTTGAAGAACAACATCTTTGCTCTTGACTTTATGAGCGGGGCTGTTGAAAGCATCATGTTTCAAACATTCTGTTTAGCGACAGATGAGCTGCTCTAAAATCCTGATGTAAAGTTTGCCAGTTTAAGCTGCTGCATGGTCATTCATCGTCTCTGGATCAGGTCTGTGGGACTGAAAGGAGATCAGAGAGGCCACGTTTCTCCCCTTTTACACTCCAGCAAGTGACACATTGAAACCACTGAGATGCATATTCATAGGAAATGCTTCTATGTGAGTTTGGGTCGTATTTTACTGTTGTGCTCAATATTCTAGTAAGGCTGAAAGGTAATTTTAAAAAGTTACAGTTAAGAGTCAAATGAAAGCAGCCATCAAGTCAGTCTGCCAAAGCTTTGTCACATTTCACTGGGACAAAACACCAAGCAGGTGATACCTGAAGTATTTCTTTGATGACAATGTAATTACCTATCTCAATCTGACAGCTCATTAACTGAACAGTAGAAGAACAGTTCACACCTTGTTGTGTACCTGCCTCAGGGCAGGTTGAGCCCTCTCATGCATGTGACAGGTGTGGTAATCTCAGCAGCTACAGTAACACAGATCCTCAGTTTGGTTTAACTCCCTTTGAACTGCGCGTCACCTCTTACAACACCAACGAGACCTTGACTGACTCCTCCATAAACCTGAGTCAACAGCTCTATGAGTTCAAGTCTGTAAACCTCCACACACACAGGACCAGTCACGTTCTTAGGCAACTGACATTCGCTAAAAGTTTATGATAACAGCTTGTACGGTTTTTAGTCTTTAAAACAAAAACACCCTGAATGTGCTCTCCATACCTCCTACACTCAACAACGACCTTTAGGAAAACGGTCATTGAACAGAGAGGCCTTATGGGAAATTTAACTTTACATGTGTCCTATATATAATTAGTCTGACCATTCCACGTGATTACTCTATCTTCAAATTTCTGAGTAACTTCCTGTGTAATGTAAATAATTTTCTAACTCATTATCACTGATTGGTCAATACTTTTATGTCAGGTCCATATCAGGTCTTTAAAGTGGGTTAATTAACAGCTCTATCAAGGTGAGATTTGAGTCGCCCAACAGGAGTGTAAACCTCAGGCTGCATGTTTTGTATTTCACAAACAGAAATAATGGAAACAGTCTCAACTTCACTGGAATTGGGGGTCGTACCACAAATACAATGTTGACATTATTACATCAGACTTTTTTTATACCTTTATTTTTCTACCCATAATTACTTTACTGGTTTGACTATTTTATTCATTTATATCATTTTCTCTCTGTTCTTTTGTGAAGCACGTTGAGCTGTATACGTCACTGTTTGAAAAGTGCTGTATAATAATGTTGAGTTTAAGTATAACAGTTTATTGTTTATCTTGTTATAACTTCCTCCTTTAGAACCAAATGCATTTCAAAATCCTTATTAGTGTATGCACACTTATCATTACACCATCCACTGTGCTCAATAACAGCATAATCCCACCATGTTTTAACCCAAACATGAAGTACAATTCAATCCAAGCGTTTTATTTTTCTCTCCATTCTACATTTCCCCATTAAAAATGAGTTTAAATCCACCATATGTTCATTCATTGTAGTGAATAGCATTCACAAGACCTCAAAGACACAAGATAATAAAATAAAAAATAAACATTTTCAGCTTCAATATAAATGTTTGACTTAGTCCAGTAACACAAATAAATGTCAACAATATATTTGGAATATCACAACTCAAAACATTTCCGTTCATTGTTCATCAGAAATACTTCAGTCCTTCTGTTCTTGGATAATGAAAAGTCAATCTCCTCCACAAACTGTCTTAATCCACAGTTTGGTACTTCATATTCCAGGGTAACAAAACAAAGGTGGAAATAAAATTGAAAAGAAAGAAAGAAAAAAATTACTATATAGCTCCATAGCGAAGTTTGACACTCACGTTTTGCACAAACAGCTGGATGGTGGCTGGAAACAGTGGTCTCAGACGGGCTCCGGTTCACCCACTATCAGAGAAACAGTGTAAGGGGAGACCTGGTGTCAAAGACGGTTAGCATACCGACCGGTAACGCTCGGCCACGTCTCCTTCTCTCTCAGCAATAATCCAGTGTAAACGTTTTAAACTCTATGTAGTTTTTACAATATTAAAACCACATAAACAAGTAAATAACAACTGTGACTCGATTAAATGCCCGTATGAGCTCTCGGCTATTAATTAGCGGTTAGCTCGCGATTAGCATCTAGCATCGAAAAACGTACATTTACCCATTCATGTTTATACCTACACCAGCTGCCTCTTTTTACAACATAAGCATAATCACATGACGCTAATTCATAAGCTCACCTAGCAGAAAAACAGAACAAGTGTTGACTCGGTGTGAAGGACTGCTAGCATAGCCCACAGGTGTAGACCGTACAGACTGGCTACAGCTCGGCCAAGTCTCCTCCCCTCTCAGCAATAATCAAGTGCAGGCCACGAACTCTGCTGCTTAGAGACCGCCGCTCTACAGCCGTAAAGCGCAGCTTACTGCTGTAACTCTTAAGTGACAGTGTGCCTGTTGCTGTTGACAAAGTTGACACTGAATAACAGGCTGGAGATTACGCACTGCGTTACAGACGCTCCCAAACACGGACAGTCACCTGAACCGTTAGCTTTAGCTGCAGGCTGCGCTTCAGCAGCTACGGGGACACTCAGCCTCCCGCCGCCCAGGTGAGCTTTAACAGGTGTGTCACCACCTATGGTTACCACAGGTAATTACGTGCATATATGGTGGTCACCGGTAACTGTCTGGATTTATAACGTTTATTCTCCGGTATTGACGGCTGTATGATGGCTAGCAGCCTCGCTACACTGTAAAGCTAATACATGTAAGACAAAAGAAACAAGAATCTTCCAGAAAACTGTTTTACTGAACACGATAAAGTTATTACAGTTATTACAGCGTGAAATTTAATTTCGACTCGCGAGATAATTAATCGATAATTAATTAAACGTGTTCAGCTTTTTTACATTTATGCTAGTGTATTTGTCAGAAGACTTATTTTATGTTTTATAAACGGATGTATCACAACAACAACAACAACAGAGTTTTGCAGGTTTTTTTATACCTCTGCCTGTAAAAGTGCATTATTGTGCATACTTAAATATTAAAGAAGTTACCATCTAACTGGAAAAAAATGAGGTAAATTACTGTTGTTTTTAAACCTTTTTGCAATTCTTCAACATTACTGAGGCACTACTGACTCACACTTCAAATGACATAGATATATGTTGTGTTGGTCATCAGCAGCTATAGTAGCCTAGTTTTGAAAGCGTGTACTTTGAGAATAAAAACCTAAAAAAAAAAAGAAGCAATAACTAACAGTTTACTTTTAACGGATGATGAAATTGTCTTATTAGACATTAAATGAGCAGCATTCATCAAAACAAGTCCAGAAAAAAAAACCTTATTTCAAGATATTAAACATCAAAAAAAATTCAGCTGAATTGCTTGAAAAGAGGAATAAAGATTTCCTGGTTTGTATTTTTGTATTAAGACGTTATTCTTATTGTAAGAAACTTGACAAGCAGATTTTTCTTGAAATATTCTTGAAAGAATAATGTCTTAAAACAAGAATATAAACATTTTTATTACCCCACTGGAGTATTTTTTTTTTTACTCATTCATTTTATAACACTTGTCCTGTTGTGGGTGGCGGGTGGCTGGAGCCTCTCCCAGCTGTCGTCAGGTCAGAGGTCAGTCAAGCGGCTGACTCATAGAGACAGAGAACCCTAAATGAATGAAGTGCACTGGAGATAAATGAGACCTGGGACGGATCAAAGATTTCCACCTGATGAGATGAATGCATCTGGTTTTGAACTTCTCATGCACACAGCTGCTTTAATAGAGCAGTTTTAACCTGAGTTTGAGGAACTTCTTGCATCATGTTGAGTTGAGCACATTCTTTGAATGTTTCTCAAGCGTCCGACTTCTGAGAAGTGTGACAGAGGACTGATAACAGTCCCACAAACAGAAGCTGTTGATGTGTCTCATTACTCTAACACTGCTTACTTCATTATGCATTCAACGCACCCGTTATGTAAGCACAGCCCTCTTACACTGATCTAAAAACTCACATCATGCATGCCTTCCCCTTTGATCCGATGATTATTTATTGGTCAGAGAAAAGGCTCCAGCAGATACACGATTTATTAAAATCCACATTATGCAACATTACTGCAGCTCGGAGGCAGGAGCTTAGGATGCTGCTCCCAGGTTCATGGAGAAGGGTTTGTCGTCTTAAGGTGGAATGAAACCCGTTCATAAAGACGTGTCTCTGCTTTGCTGTAAGTGGGGATGTGGTTACAGGGTTTGATTCCTGCAGACATGAATGAGGAACGTGATCTGTGTTGGAATGATGATGATCTGCTTCTCTGCAGCCTGATACACAGATTATTACTGAGTGATGTTTTGTTTTGTTTCGCCTCCTCAGATCTGCTGCACTGCCCAGATTAGATCTATGTGCCAAGCTTCCTGTATTTCCTGTGTGCCTGGTAGGTGTGCTAAACCATATGTTTGTTTCTGTGTGTGTGTGTGAGAGAGATAGAGAGAGAGAGAGAGAGAGAGAGAGAGAGAGAGTGTATGTGAGTGTATTAATATTTCATTTAAATCATGATTGGTCGCTTTTAGTGTGCAGCCTCATATCTCAGACAGCTGTGTGCTGATGCTGGAATATAAATGTGCATGTATTTGTGTGTGTGTGTGTGTGTGTGTGTGCATATGTGTGTTGTGATGGAAGGGGGGTGGGGTGGCTACCGTTGTGACTGTTTCTCATTGGCTGAAATTTTTTCTCTGGCAACTAGAAAACGTGATCCTGCCTGCAGAGGCACTGCAGTGTGTGCTGCAACGAGAGAGAGCAACGCAAGAGATAAAGAGAGGGAGTGTGTGTGTGAGAGAGAGAAAAGAGAGAGAGCGAGGGAGTGTGGGTAAGAGAAAGAGAGAGAGAGAGAGAGAGAGGGAGAGGAGGGGGTGGGCAGACAAAACAAGCCACATGCATTAGGAGGGAGCCAAAGGCACAGAGACAGAGGGAGAGAGTGTGTGAGTGTGCATGTATGTGTGAAAACACTGCGCATGTGTGACTGTGAGGCGCACCGACTGGAACAGACGGAGAAAGAGAAAGAGGAGTGATGATCGGCAGCTGAGGAGAGGAAGACGCGAGGCTCTACCTGAAGACGAGACGAGACGAGAGAGAGGACGACACGACGGGGACGACACAAAGAGAGAAACACGGCGTCGAACCCGAGAGGTGAATAAGCCGAATATACCCAGAGGTTTGAGAGGGATGGTAGAGAGAGAGACACCGGAGAGAGAGACACCAGAGAGAGAGACACCAGAGAGAGAGACACCAGAGAGAGAGACCCTCATGGACAGCTTGTAGGAGAAGGAACAGGGCTGGAATACTGAAGGACTGAGGTACCAGAAGAGAAGAGGAACGAGAGATGCAGAGCCTGAAGGAAGCAGCTCCAGACATGACACATCCACCTTACGACAGCCCCCTCCATCTTACATCCCCTCCATGTTCCCCTCCCGCCGCTGCCGCCGCTGCTGCTACATGTCCTTCGTCCTGTTAGAATTAAAGGAAGAGGAGAGAGAGCATCACCTCTGTGGTGAGACGTCCCTGGAACAAAGAGACGGAGCGGCTCGGTTTATCTTCACAGAGCAGCATCGTCATCGTCGTCGACGGGAACAACTGGAAGGAGAGAAGTGCGCAGGCAGACAGGTGAGGATGAGCAGGGCTCAGGAGGCGAAGGATCACTGAGTGACTGAGTGCTGATATTCTCTGTCTGGAATGTTTCCTTTTTACTGGTCTCTGTGTAGAAGCATCAAAACGATGAAGGAGGTCTTCTGCTTTGTTGTTATGGAGCCGCGGTTTACACGGCTGTTGCATCATGGCCGTCCATTTTGCAGACATGCATGTTTGCATGAATGAGGGACCCACATGATACACCTGCACGCACGCTTTCTCACAAACAACGATGAGGATCTGAACGGCGTGTGATGATGTGCGAGTTTGGCTGTAGATGGTATCTTGGAGGTGTCATGTCTCCAGCGGTCATGACATTTCACAGACAGACAGACAGACGGAAGCAGGGGGAGGAGGATGGGTAGAGGATGGGTGGAGGATGGGTGGAGGATGGGTGGAGGATGGGTGGAGGATGGGTGGAGGGTTCTAGGGACAGGGCAGGAACTGCTTGTTCTGTAGCTGTCAGCAGCACTCTGCCATCATACTGGCCTTACATTGGCGCTGCAGTGAGAGTGCTGGGTACACCATGCTGCGATTGCATAACCGCTCCTCGCCCCTCCCTCACACTAAAGCTGCTCCATCTCACACCGTCCAAATATTTCTGGCCACCTCGCCCTCAATCCCACAGATGATGTCCGCTCATGAATGTGAGCTCTCATGACAACAACGACATCCACCTTAAAAACATGCTCTCAAACGTCCTCCTTAAAGAAGGCGAGCGGTGTCTGTCGTCCGTCAGCGTCTGGTTTTGATCCTCATAAATCATCCCTCAGCTCGCCGTCTGAGCGCTTCATGCTTATCGCTTCGTTTTCCCGCCTGCATGAGAGCAGCTCTGCCATGTTGCTGTGAGAGCTGCACAGACCAGAACAAAGAGCACTTGGCTGTAATGAATTGCGAGGCAAAATGGCCGATGTGTGCCATGAATGACAGGAGGCTGAATTATTAAAAACAACACCTCGCTGCGTGCTCTCTGAGCACTTCCTGCCTGTGTGACCACACAGACGTGCACGTAAACACGGCTTCGTCCAGCACAGAGCCGAACGTCGTGCAGAGGTGAAATCTGTGGAAACGTCCAGATGTTCACGTCTGAATTAGAAACTGTTTACCTGCTGTGAGCACAGGAAGGTGGAACCAGGAGGGAGCGAATCATGTACGTCAGATGTTTTAAAGATGAAGATCTGCAGGCTGTGAGGACAGAGCATGACAGAGCTGTCATCTTCACACTCTGTGAATCCTTCAGGTTTTGAATCTGTCATATTATTCAGCACACACACACACACACACACACACACACTCAGAGTAAATCTGGGGATTTGTCCTCAGGTCACGTTAAGGTCATAACACGTTATGTAATCAAAATACAGGAAAACATCCTGAACAGGTCCGAGGAGAGACGGCGAGAGGCCATGATGCTCCTCCAGCCGAGACCTGAATGAAGATTCACATCTGAACATAGCTGACATACCTGACATACTGCTGCTACGGGGTACAGGGGCACGAAGACCGGACCGTCTGTTCAATGCAGGACGACAGAAAGCTCACATGGGTGGAAGGAGAGAGAGAGAGAGAGAGAGAGAGAGAGAGAGGTGTCTCCATTGAGAGAAAGGAGAGAGAGAGAGGGAGGGAGAGGGAGTGATGCAGGGTTTCTATGACTCATTCAGAACACGCTGCCCTTCCTGATCTTCGATCTGCACAGGTGGGATCGATCCAGCATGATCAGGAGGTCCTGAGACACACCGGGAGTGTGAGAGGAAAGGAATCTTTATAAGGTGTGTGTGTGTGTGTGTGTGTGTGTGTGTGTGTGTGTGTGTGTGTGTGTGTGTGTGTGTGTTAGTCCATCCGTCTAATCAGTGAGAGATAAATCTAGTATGACGGCTAAGATACACTTCAAGAAACCCTCCTGTTTGTTATCTGTTTGTTTGTGTCCGCTGGAATGTAAAGGGTGGAGCCAGGTACGTGATGGAGAGCCGTCTGAGGGTGAGAATGTTCTAGACCTCTGTGTGTGTGTGTGTGTGTGTGTGTGTGTGTGTGAGACTTTACACTGTGAATGTGTGTTTAATGGTATGAGGAATTTGCTGCAGAGACAGACTCCTCTGACATCCCTGTGGTCAGCCCTCCTCTTCCTCCTCTTCCTCCTCTTCCTCCTCTTCCTCCTCCTCCTCCTCCTCTTCCTCCTCTTCCTCCTCTTCCTCCTCTTCCTTCTCTTCCTCCTCTTCCTCCTCTTCCTCCTCCTCCTCCTCCTCTTCCTCCTCTTCCTCCTCCTCCTCCTCCTCCTCCTCCTCCTCTTCCTCCTCTTCCTCCTCCTCCTCCTCCTCTTCCTCCTCCTCCTCCTCTTCCTCCTCTTCCTCCTCTTCCTCCTCTTGCTTGTGATGACGAGGTCAAATGCCTGCCATGATTTCATTAGTGTTATAATTCCTCTGCAGGGAGAAGAGCTCAGGCTATGTACACACACACACACACACACACACACACACACAGACACTGTATAAACACTCATGCACACAATGTCAGGACTGTGTGAGAGCTGCAGCACCGTGTTAATATGGTGGCTGGGTCGGAGATGAGCTCCTTATGTAACTGGGGGGGGCTCCGTCTATTAGGAGGAGGCTGCAGCAAAGCGGCCCGTCAGCAGACAGCCTGCATCACTTATCAGCCTGTTTCAGAGTCCTGTCACCAAATTAGAGGGTAATTTTAGCTGTCCTCGTCTCAGAGGCTCCTCAAGCAGCCTCCTGACTTTAAAGCTCGCTCCCACCACAACAAGGAGGACGTGTTTAGTGAAGCTTCAGACGTCAACAAACTGTTCTTCCTGCTTTATCTGTGAGGAACAGAACTGGTTACTGTAGTTTGAACTGGCAGGAATGATAACAGATCACCTCAATCTGATAATCATGTAAGAGTCACACCGTACGTTCTTCCGTCTGTCTGTGGGGCGGTTGTGACTCAGTGGTGAAGTCGGTCATCGCGGGCGTTCCATCCGAGGTCCCACACGCCAAAGTGTCCGAAGGCAAGACGACCCGAGGGCTGAGAGGGGGATTAGATAATCCAGGCTGGCTCTCTACAGAGCAGACTCTACCATCACTGAGTGAACGGGTGACTCGAATTCTTCACGCTGCAAAAACTGAAACCCGAGCGAGTGTTTTTGTCCTTTATCGAGGGTTGTAAAGAGGTGGAAAATCTCTGGTAGATTTCAGGAGTATCTGAAATTTTTCAGGGTTTTGTTGTTGGGAAATTTTGTCTTGAAAATGTTGGATTTTTTTATTCTTGATATTAACTTGATTTTAAAATATTGTGTCTGACATGTTTGCATACATAACAAAACAACATGTTAATATTTACACATGTATATGACCTGGTTAATACAGTTAATATAAATTCCTGAAAATTCCCATGGAAAGTTTCCAACTTTGAGAATTCCCTGAAATTTTGCAGCCCTACTCATATTAGTAAGAATCGTCTTCTCAGACTAAATCTGAGCCACATTCAGCTGACGGGTCCAGAGAAAGGTATCACTCAGAGATACTGAAAGAAAAAATGACGCCTGAATTAAGAAACATGTACTCGTCAAGTTTGATAACGTCTTAAAAGAAGAACCTCAATAAGAATTTTTTTCTTACCATATTTGCAGATTTTTTTTTAAACTTTACAAGAACTTTTGGCGTCATTTTTATCCTTAATGCTTTAAACTAAAGCAAACTTCTGGACGAATGTGACTCACATTACATCTGATGAGAGAACAAAATGAGACAAACACTGACTTAGTTTTCAGATGTAGTGAAACACACTGAGTGTGCAGAGGAAACAGTCCTTTTACCGTCTTTCTACTGTTTCTTTATTTACGTTTTTGGGCCACACGTCAAATATACACAACAGTTTATCTCCTACTTAAACCAAAAAGTGATGAGAATAGTATCATATAGTATCATATAGAGTTTGAATCACACTTAAAAATTCCTACAATGGGGGGAAAATAAGTATAATATAGAATAAAAAAAAATATTCTCTACAAAAAAAACAAAACTTTTCATTTAACAACAGTTTACAACACACATCTCAGTTATTTAGCCTGAATTAACAACCTTAAAGCAACCTTAAAGAGGGGGTATTGTATGTTTTCTTTTTTTCTAATCTTTATACTGTCCACCTGGAACTCCTGTACTAGCTTTACAGCTTAAAAAAAAACAAATGTGTGTCTTTTATTTCCCTCTCTGATGTTTTAGAAAACCTTTATTTCAGCCTCTGTCTGAGACACTTTGTTTTAGCTGCTGTCTCTTTAAGGCTCCCTCAGCGTTGCCAGATGGGAGATATAAAATTATCGTACCAGAGCCTCAAAATTATCGTATTTTGGGGGAAATTATCGTACACCCGACAAAATAATCAAAATAACTGATAATGATCAAAACAACTGTCTTATTGTTGCGCGAAAATCACAATGCTCATTTTTCTCATAACTGACTGACTTCCTCCTGACGGAGCTCCTACGACTGTGATTGGCTGTCAATCGTTCTGAGACGAATGACACTTAAACTATGATTGGCTGGAAACGTCACATGATATAAGATGCATTTAGGGTTTACGGATAAATCCGTCAGACTGGGGTAGATCTGGAACAACGACACGAAATTTACAAATTATCGTACATTTAACCTTTTTTGGAATTATTGATCGTACATCGTACAGAGGGCTAAATTATCGTACAAATACGATAATTATCGTACGTCTGGCAACGCTGGGCTCCCTGCTCCACAAATCCTCTTCTAATCTGATTGGCCAGCCCTCTGGAGGTCCATAGTGGGTGGAGCTGTGAACAGAACTTGGTATTTGAGGCCCGACCCCTTAATGTGTCACATGAACCAGTTAGGAGATCCTTGTGCCATGACCTCATCATTTTAGCTCTGGTCCAGTCTCGTGAAGATGTGGAGCTGTTTTTAGAACAGACCACTTTAAGCAGTGAACAGATTCAGGGATCTACAACATATGAATATGAAGAGCTGGTAGCACTGGTACTTTATATATACCCTCTCTTTAAAGTTAGCTGAGATAACATCAGAATCCAGGCTTTATTTGAAAACATGAACTCCTGACATGAAACTGTTTGCTGACATTTTTCCAGCATTGACCAGCCGCACACTCTCAGCTCAAACTGCACTGACGGTGTTCACTGTGGTCATGTGACTGCTGCAAAACAAGGAACGCACGCAGCAGCCGTGCTTCACATATTTGCTTTGTTTTTCTGCTGTTCTGGGAACGAGCATCAGCTCAGCTGTAGTAAAACAGACCATTACTGCAAACCAGTGGGCTGTGAGCTGACCCTCAAATTTACATTTGTATCCTGATATCTGATGCCTTTGTCAGTATCAAAACAACACTGTAACGCTGATACCTTTTTATTTTTTATTATTTTTGTGTCTTTATTAAAAAAGGAATAATGTTTTAATACATGAAACTAAACAACTCCTTTTTTTCTTACCCTATAGGCTGTTTTTTTATCTTTACAAGATATTCAGGCTTCATTTTTGTCCTAACATACCTTGAAGAAATGTTTCGTTCCTTGTCAGGTGAATGTGGCTCAAATTTAGTCTAACAAGTCAATCCTGACTGATGTAAGACAGAAACACTTGCTTAGATTTCAGTTTTTGTCGTCCATCTTTAAGAACAGAAATGTTGAAGCGGTCCGTTATTCGGTCTGTGTTTTGTGCTGTAGTTCTGTAATTTATCATTTGATGCAGAGTCGTTTATTTCTGATCAAACCAGCAGAGAAACAAACTGCTTATTCGTCTTTTTTAACGCAGCGCTGCCGCGTTATGTCACTATGTCAAGGTCCTGGAAGAAAACATGGTTTTGTAGTGAACGCCCAGTTTTATCAAAGGTGTGTGAGTACGTGCTGTGTTAGCGACAGGATGAGAAGGAGGCTATTTTCAGAGCAGCGTTGCAGCGCCGCAGGAGGAGGAGAGGGAATGATTCCAGCTAACAGCTAACAGCTAACAGCTAACGGCTAACAGCTAACAGCTAACAGCTAACAGCTCTGCCTGTTTGAGTTTGCAGTGAACAAACATGTCAACAGATTAACCGAGAAGGGATGAAGCAGAGAAACAAACGTCTGCTGCTCGTTCGCCTGACACGGCTCGCTGCATCACGTGAGGGCGATGGGCTGAAACACTTCCGCCTGTGAGGTGCATCTCTCACTCGGTGTGGATCTTCAGCAGGGGCTGGGGGCAGGAAACCACTGAGACGTGCATAGATAAACAAACCATAAATAGAAACCAGGGCCAGGGCCTGCTCTCCCTCTCTTTCTCATTCTCTCTCTCTCTCTCTCGCTCTCCCTCTTCATCGCCATGTAGGTCACCTCCTCTGCTCAGTTTTTTCTTCCTCCTCTGAATCATCACTGTTGACAGCCGTGCAGAGAATGAGAGATGTGTCATCCTCCCTCCTCTGCTGTTTTGGCAGCTTTTGTTCTGGTTGAACCGAATGTTTTTCAGCCTCACACTCGTTCTCTCTTTTTTTTCATGAAACCCACTCACAGTATGACACAAACTCCTCAATGCAGATTGTAAAGTGTTCCTACGCATGTTCAAGTCCAACTGACGCAACTGACAAGCTGACGGAGCGTTCACAGGAAGCAGGAAACATGACAGAAGCAAAGCTTCATGTGTCACAATCAGCTGCTCGGAGCAGACGGTGTGCTTCAGACCGTCTCAGACGTCTACTCTTCATCTGATGTCCGCCGAAAAAACACACCATCACATCATGTGTAAAGTAAGGTTAACGAGGCTAACGTTACCTGTGAACATCCACAGGTAGGTTGATGTTCTAGTTGATGCGTTTAAACCTGAGGGGAGTCAGGGTGAGCCATGTGACACTGTTTACGTCGTACAGGACGGTGATTCGCTCTGAAACTTTTCCATCTTTGACCTTTTTACATCCAAGAGGATGGAATATAAGAATCAGCTCTCAACACATGCTCTGAAAAAGTTCATAATGTCCAAATACAAGACACTAAACAAGAACATTTTTTTACATAATAATAATAAAAACCTCTGGACTTGTCGGGTGAATGTGGCTCATTTAACGTCTAAGAAGTTTTGATATGAACTGGGACAGAAACGCTGGCTTGGATCACAGTTTTTGGTCAAGTGGTAAATGGACCAGTACTTATATGATGGACTTGTCTTTGGTCTTTCTGTCCACTCAAAGCGCTTTACGCTCTTAGTCTCTTTCACCCATCCACACCACATTCACACACTGATGGCAGGAAGTTCTGTTCTAGGAACCATCAGTTTTATTCACACACCACTGACCAACAGTGGGAGCAGTTTGCGGTTCAGTGTCCTGCTCAAGGACACTTCAACATCCCAGATGCTGGGATTGAACCCTCAACCTTCCAATTCCAACAACTCTACCACTAAGGGTTGTGTTTTTGGCTTTGACCTTCTTCCTGTAATGCTATCGATGAAACGATGAAACGACCCGTCTGTGGTGATTGACATTAATCACAGGTGACAAAGGTACGCTCTGGTTTTTTTCTAGTCCCAACTAGGGCTGCAAAACATCCTGGAATTTTCAAAGTTGGAACCTTTTCACGAGAATATTTGAAAATTAATGTGAATTTTCAGAATAGAAACATTAAAAACGTTTTGTTATAAGCAGACATGTCTTAATGCAAAATTTTTAAATCAATTTGACAAAAAAAAATCCTGAAAAATTTCCCAAATTTCTGAGACAAAATTCCAGGAATTAAGAAAATAATAATTCAAGCTGACGGCAACAAAACCCTGAATATGTTCAACATTCCTGAGCTAAATTCAGGAAACTTTCCTGAAATTTACTTGAAATTTTCCACCCCTTTAGCAGCCCCAGTCCTAACCCCTCCTTATGTCTCATATCAGTCTAATCTGAGATGCTTTCAGTCAGGAATCAGGTGCTCACTGTGTGGATGGGATTATGAGACAACATGATAATCATCTAACCTTGACAGAGACACACCTGTACTCTGAAAAACATGGTGCACAGCAGGGCTGTAAGTGGTTAGAGCCGCTGCCTCCCAGCAAGAAGGTTCCTGGTTGAAACACCCAGCTGGGTCCCAGTCTGTGTGGAGTTCTTCTCCCTGTGCATGTGTGGGTTCTCTCAGGCTTCCTCCCACAGTCCAACCCCCCCCCCCCCCCCATGGAAATCAGGTTGATTGGTCGCTCTTAATTGCCTGTAGGTGTGTGTCTGAAAAGTTGTCTTTCTCTAAGTGGCAACATCCTGTTAAAAAGAATGAAGCCTCTGCAGAAGTTCTAAAATCTACAGTTCACTGATGGTCCACTAGAGGCACCAAGACAAAACAAAACAAACAACACCAAACAAAACAAAACAAAACAAAACAAACAACACCAAACAAAACAAAACAAACAACACCAAACAAAACAAAACAAAACAAAACAAACAACACCAAACAAAACAAAACAAACAACACCAAACAAAACAAAACAAACAACACCAAACAAAACAAACAACACCAAACAAAACAAAACAAAACAAACAACACCAAACAAAACAAACAACACCAAACAAAACAAACAACACCAAACAAAACAAAACAAACAACACCAAACAAAACAAAACAAAACAAAAGACCTTTACTGCTTTAGAAAACATATTTACAGCTTGTTTCAAACACAGATTGAGTCTGAATTGTTTCTTTCACTATCGGCACACACTGTACGGCGGGGGGGGGGGGGGGGGGGGGGTTGTCCAATCAGAGGCGCAGCTCACATCTGGCGCCCTGTAAACCTGCTTTTTGAGTCCACGTTCCCGCATGGCCCCGCCAACGACCGTCTTCATTACTCTGTTCAGGAACAGTCTGTGGTCTCTACATGTTAGCCCTGTGATATGCAGGTGACAGGTTGAGGTGTGCCCCGCCCTGGGATAGGCTCCGCCCCTCCGGCCTTATAACAGAATAAAGATAATAGATGGTTTGCAGTTCCTTTTGTTTACAGTCTGTATCTATGACCACTTCCTCTCTACCATAAACATCAAAGATAGTGTGAGTCTTATTGGTGTGTCTCTTGTTTTCACAGGTACATGGACCAAAGGAATCCTGAGTCAGTGAAACAAGCACAGAGGCTTCCCTCAGACTGTTACTCCATCAGCTCAGCTGTCTGAAAGGCAAAAACCTCCACTCCTGAGGAACTCCAGGACCCTTGGACCTCTGAGGGGTCTTCAAAACCTCGTTCTTGAGAATCTCACAAACAAAGAAGGACCTCCTCCCTCACTCTGTCTTATCAACAAGCCACGCAGACACCGGGTCACCTGACCAACCGGGACCAAGAGCAGGGAGAAAGACTGGGGCTGATTCTCACACACTGGAGTGGAAAAGTGACACACCCGCAGCCAAAAACAGGAAGTAAAGCGGGCGCTTGAGTGAGACACACATGCAAGGGCTAGTTTGAGAAGGCAAGAGTTTCCTCAGCAGGATATCGTTTCAGACAATACCTTCTGGAGCTTTTTTTTTTAACCGCCTGAACTCATTAGCCCACTCCCACTCCGTGAACGAAGAAAACAGCGTCCTGTTCTGTGTATATAGACGAGCATCTGTGTGCATATGAGATTATTTATTAGTGTTGTCTCTGAGTGAGAACAAACCTTTGTGCTAACGTTATTACCGTCCTTGTGTGTGAATATACTTTTCTGCAAATAAGCTTCCAAGACAGCACAGGATCATCAGCATAAGTGAGAAGAAACAACAAAAATCTACCTTTAAGTCGTCAACACTGGTCGGAACGTGTAAGCTGGACTGAGTAATAATCTGTACATATCAGCAGTGACAGGCTGAGAGCTGAAGGCTGAGAGCCGCAGGCTGAGGCTGAGCTCCTCACTCCGTCTCCTCCTCAGAAAGATTCAGGCCCACAGAAACAACCAGACAGAGATCTCTGCAGAAAACATGGAGGCAACCATCCGTCCTCATGTCCCCTCTAATGGCTGACTCTAAAGAGAGAACGTAATCTTTCCCCCGCGCCCAGAAGCCGGCAGGGTCGTCCAGTGCTGATTTGAGCCACAGCCCCTCTCTTTTACACCTTAAAAACTGTGCGAATGTCCTGCCTCCGGCGTCAGCCCGTCACCATCCCCATGGACACCGTTAAGATCATCCAGTCGGAGAAGTTCCCCAGAGAGTGCCCCGTGCCTGTCACGCAGCCACGCTATGCCCCGCCCCCCAGAGTGGCGTGGGATGGTGGTGGCGAGGGTGAAATCATAGTCAATCAGGCGTGTAGCGACCTGGCTCTGGAGATGACAGGGACCCCCAGGTCGATCGTGTCCTCCCCCGTCCCCGTGACGCGCAGGGAGCAGAGCTTCCTGGCGCAGCGCAAAACCAGTGCCAACGAAATCTGCTACCACCAGTTCCACTACAAGATGGAGGACGTCATCGTCAACCAGTACGTGCTGCGCTCCTCCTCCACGTCCTCCTCCACGTCCTCCTCGTCCTCCGGACCCGTGATGCCCTGCGAGCCCCTGGACTGCCCCACCTGCGGTCACACCTACAACTTTGCCGGCAAACGTCCACGTATACTCTCCTGCCTGCACTCGGTGTGTGAGGAGTGCCTGCAGATCCTCTACGAGTCCTGTCCCAAGTACAAGTTCATCTCCTGCCCCACGTGTCGGCGCGAGACGGTGCTGTTCACTGACTATGGCCTGGCTGCTCTGGCCATCAACACCAGCATCCTGAGCCGATTGCCCTCCGACCCCAACGGGCCCGTGCAGTGGGGCGGGGACGCTGACCGCAGCTGCTACCAGACTGTGCGCCAGTACTGCCAGTCAGCCTGCACCTGCCAGATCGCCAACCCTTTGTCCTCCTGTGGCATCATGTAGACGAGGGGGGACGCTGCAGGCATGACTCGAGCCCCGCCCCCCACAAACCCAACACTCTTTTTGTCTATAAGCTCGCCCCTTTCTGCCAACCCCCCTTCACACTCACATACAGTGAATAAACCCCTCCACAGATGTTATCTCTATATATTTAATAGCACAGACGGATGCTGTGTGGGACTCATGGATGCTGGTGGTTCCATAAATAGTAAATAAATGTATTTTATGTATGGACTGGAATCCTATTCACCCTCTCTCGTTTGGTTGGATGTGTTTGTCATTGACATCTCTTTACATGGGAATGCCAGGGGAGGTCTGTCCCCCCAACCTAGGTGAATAAAGATTAAATAAAAGACTAAAGTAACTCATGTGGCCTGTCTCCTGTCTGTCACACTGCAGCAAAGACTCGGCAGAATCATGTTTTCATTCTAAAACAAAAACAAAAAAAAACAACAAAAACACTGGAGTCCTAAAAAAAACTGCCTCCAAACTCACAAACAAACCAAAACCTGTCTGTGAGGTCTGACTGAGGTCCATCCTGACTGAGGTCCATCCTGACTGAAGTCCATCCTGACTGAGGTCCATCCTGTCTGAAGTCTGTCCTGACTGAGGTCCATCCTGACTGAAGTCTGTCCTGACTGAGGTCCATCCTGACTGAAGTCCATCCTGACTGTTCACAGTCTGCCTGTCTGGAGCTACAGCTCAGAACATTCAGCAGAAACTCAACATCTGACAGCTAACGACTTTAAAAGAACGAATTAATCAGGATGAGTTCAAAATATACATCGGAGGACACAAAACCAGATTAAAGTTAGGAAACAGACCAGATTAAAGTAAGGACATGAAACCAAATTAAAGTTAGGAAACAGACCAGATTAAAGTTAGGAAATAAAACCGGATTAAAGTAAGGAAACAAGACCAGATTAAAGTTAGGAAACAGACCAGATTAAAGTTAGGAAATAAAACCGGATTAAAGTAAGGAAACAAGACCAGATTAAAGTTAGGAAACAGACCAGATTAAAGTTAGGAAGCAGACCAGATTAAAGTAAGGACACAGACCAGATTAAAGTAAGGACACAGACCAGATTAAAGTTAGGACACAAAACCAGATTAAAGTTAGGGAACAGACCAGATTGAAGTTAGAACCGAGACCAGATTAAAGTTAGGAAACAGACCAGATTAAATTTAGGACACAAAACCAGATTAAAGTTAGGACACAAAACCAGATTAAAGTTAGGAAACAGACCAGATTAAAGTTAGGACACAAAACCAGATTAAAGTTAGGAAACAGACCAGATTAACGTTAGGACACAGACCAGAATAAAATAAGAAAACAGACCAGATTAAAGTTAGGACACAAAACCAGATTAAAGTTAGGAAACAGACCAGATTAAAGTCAGGAAACAAGACCAGATTTAAGTTAGGACACAAAACCAGATTAAAGTTAGGAAACAGACCAGATTAAAGTTAGGAAATAAAACCGGATTAAAGTAAGGAAACAAGACCAGATTAAAGTAAGGAAACAGACCAGATTAAAGTTAGGAAACAGACCAGATTAAAGTTAGGACACAAAACCAGATTAAAGTTAGGAAACAGACCAGATTAAAGTTAGGGAACAGACCAGATTGAAGTTAGAACCGAGACCAGATTAAAGTTAGAAAACAGACCAGATTAAAGTTAGGACACAAAACCAGATTAAAGTTAGGAAACAGACCAGATTAAAGTTAGGATCCAAAACCAGATTAAAGTTAGGACACAAAACCAGATTAAAGTTAGGAAACAGACCAGATTAAAGTCAGGAAACAGGACCAGATTAAAGTAAGGACACAAAACCAGATTAAAGTTAGGAAACAGACCAGATTAAAGTGAGGAAACAGACCAGATTAAAGTCAGGAAACAGACCAGATTAAAGTCAGGAAACAGGACCAGATTAAAGTAAGGACACAAAACCAGATTAAAGTTAGGACACAAAACCAGATTAAAGTTAGGACACAAAACCAGATTAAAGTCAGGAAACAGACCAGAATAAAGTTAGAACACAGACCAGATTAAAGTTAGGAAACAGAGCAGATTAAAGTCAGGACACAGACCAGAATAAAGTTAGAACACAAAACCAGATTAAAGTAAGGACACAAAACCAGATTAAAGTTAGGAAACAAAACCAGATTAAAGTTAGGACACAAAACCAGATTAAAGTTAGGAAACAGACCAGATTAAAGTAAGGAAACAAGACCAGATTAAAGTAAGGAAACAAGACCAGATCAAAGTTAGGAAACAGACCAGATTTAAATTAGGAAACAAGACCAGATTAAAGTCAGGAAACAGGACCAGATTAAAGTAAGGACACAAAACCAGATTAAAGTTAGGAAACAGACCAGATTAAAGTTAGAAAACAGACCAGATTAAAGTAAGGAAACAAGACCAGATCAAAGTTAGGAAACAGACCAGATTTAAGTTAGGAAACAAGACCAGATTAAAGTCAGGAAACAGGACCAGATTAAAGTAAGGACACAAAACCAGATTAAAGTTAGGAAACTGACCAGATTAAAGTGAGGAAACAGACCAGATTAAAGTCAGGAAACAGACCAGATTAAAGGTAGGCAACAGACCAGAATAAAGTTAGAACACAGACCAGATTAAAGTTAGGAAACAGAGCAGATTAAAGTCAGGACACAGACCAGAATAAAGTTAGAACACAAAACCAGATTAAAGTAAGGACACAAAACCAGATTAAAGTTAGGAAACAAAACCAGATTAAAGTTAGGACACAAAACCAGATTAAAGTTAGGAAACAGACCAGATTAAAGTAAGGAAACAAGACCAGATTAAAGTAAGGAAACAAGACCAGATCAAAGTTAGGAAACAGACCAGATTTAAGTTAGGAAACAAGACCAGATTAAAGTCAGGAAACAGGACCAGGTTAAAGTAAGGACACAAAACCAGATTTAAGTTCGGAAACAGACCAGATTAAAGTGAGGAAACAGACCAGATTAAAGTCAGGAAACAGACCAGATTAAAGTCAGGAAACAGGACCAGATTAAAGTAAGGACACAAAACCAGATTAAAGTTAGGACACAAAACCAGATTAAAGTTAGGAAACAGACCAGATTAAAGTCAGGAAACACAAACCAGATTAAAGTAAGGACACAAAACCAGATTAAAGTTAGGAAACAGACCAGATTAAAGTGAGGAAACAGACCAGATTAAAGTCAGGAAACAGACCAGATTAAAGGTAGGAAACAGACCAGAATAAAGTTAGAACACAGACCAGATTAAAGTTAGGAAACAGAGCAGATTAAAGTCAGGACACAGACCAGAATAAAGTTAGAACACAAAACCAGATTAAAGTAAGGACACAAAACCAGATTAAAGTTAGGAAACAAAACCAGATTAAAGTTAGGACACAAAACCAGATTAAAGTTAGGAAACAGACCAGATTAAAGTAAGGAAACAAGACCAGATTAAAGTAAGGAAACAAGACCAGATCAAAGTTAGGAAACAGACCAGATTTAAGTTAGGAAACAAGACCAGATTAAAGTCAGGAAACAGGACCAGATTAAAGTAAGGAAACAAGACCAGATTAAAGTTAGGAAACAGACCAGATTAAAGTTAGGAAACAGACCAGATTAAAATTAGGAAACAGACCAGATTAGAGTTAGGACACAGACCAGATTAAAGTTAGGACACAAAACCAGATTAAAGTTAGGACACAAAACCAGATTAAAGTTAGGAAACAGACCAGATCAAAGTTAGGAAACAGACCAGATTAAAGTTAAGACACAAAACCAGATTAAAGTTAGGAAACTTGCCAGATTAAAGTTAGGACACAGACCAGATTAAAATTAGGAAACAGACCAGATAAGAGTTAGGAAACAGACCAGATTAAAGTCAGGAAACAGACCAGATTAAAGTTAGGACACAGACCAGATTAAAGTCAGGAAAAAGACCAGATTAAATTAGGACACAGACCAGATTAATCATTATGATCATTAATTATGATTGGTCAAATTTGCAGACAAGCTGCAGTGATTGGAAAAATTGCAAGGTTGCCCAGAATTCACTGGGAATGATTGAATTTGTGTTAATTGTTGAGATCGCAAGATCACGACGTCCTGGAGGGTCTGGATATCCACATATCATCACAACATATGGAGGTGAAAAACATTTCTACGAGATGTGTTTATTTTTTAAAGTTTGACCACAGCCCACCTGGAATGAACAGGGAGACAGAGTTTTTGACCTTTACCGCAGTCAGTCACCAGGGGGAGCAGTTTTTGTGGTGACCTCACTTTGAGCTGATCAAGATGACGTCCATTTTATTTATAGTCTACGGTCATGAACAATGAAACGTAGTGTTTAAAAGAAAGTCTGCTCTCCAAAACAAATGCACGCCTCAGTAAGAGTCATGTCTTTACGACAGTGGGTGATGGTGCTCATGGGAAATGGTGTCTTCTTGGGAATATCACTACAGAATGCTGTCAAAGGTGTCCAAATGTTTAGTCCTCACAGAGCCTTTGACATGAAAAGATGAAGATTAAAACGGATATGAAGGACGACGTTCTGGTTTTATTTACAAGTTACAAAAACATGAGGAGTGACATCATGAAATTTCCTCTAGAGTTTTGAAGACGCTGCTGTTTGAAACATCCAGAAAATTCTTCATAAATAAACAGCAGAGAATAAACAGAGGATAAATGAGTCGTCTGAAGCACACAGAGCTCCGGGTTAGAGTCGGTCCTTCTCCTCCTCAAATGTTCATGCAGAAACGCTGTGGCCCATTTCCACAGGCAGAGTTTTCCTTCCCCTCCTGAACAGCTGGCTCAACCGTCGGCGGGCCGAGTTCCTCTCAGATGGCTGCATCTGTTGGCTGTGCAGATAAAAAATTCATCAGTTGGAGCTGAGGTAAGACAAAGCAGGGAGAAGAACGTGTGCTAAGTTTGGAGAAAAGGGGACAAAATGTTCAGGAGGAGCAGAAGCGCTGAGTTAGAATGAGCTCCAGAGTAAAGCCTCTGCATCTTCTGTGCATTAGTTCTGGAGCACTGCGTCAGCGTGGCCTGCTGCCATCATGGAGCAGCACGCACATTTCCTCTGAGCATCATGCTGCCCAGGAGCCTGGTGTCACTGCTTCCTTTGAGCTGATGCTTATAAATAGAAGGTCTCACCCTTTGGACTCCTCTCTCCTCACGGACACAAATTTAAGCTTCCAGTTCTTGTGAGGAACTCTGGACTCTGCAGATTTCTGTATCCAAAACAAATAAAAATCACATTTTACCTTTAATATGTTCAAAAAAAATGTCTTTTTGCTTTGCAAAAACGTCTGTGATGTCATTAATATGTCGTTATAATCAGCTACCTGTGTTCTTTGATCTTCCTCCTCCTGCAGACCATCAGCTCTGTTCAGGTGCTGCCCTCTGCTGTCTGTCCCTATAAACACACACACACATTAATTACACATGCAGTGCATAAACAGACGTGACCTCAAAGGCGGACTGTGACTCACTTAAATGCATCAGTGCTACGGTCGGGTCTGAGGCGGATCTTTGTCTGAAGTGCCTGTTGGGGGGGCCTCTCCTTTGCTGGGGTCTGCAGTCCGCTCTGTGTGTGTCTCCAGGCTGCTCCTCCTCAGCAGCTCTAGAGTCACTCTGACTGACGTCCAGAGGCTGAAAGAGAGAGAGAGAGAGAGAGAGAGAGAGAGAGAGAGAGAGAGAGCCAGGTGTGCATTCAGATCAACCTTCTGTTAGAAAACATCTGGTCACCACCAGCTGGACGAGCTTCATCCTGATGATGAGGATGTGTTCACCTGGCTCACCTCCGTGTCTCCACGCTCCCTCTGGACGTCCATCTCCACCTGTAACACCTGTTGGCTGTGCATCTGCTGTTTGGCGATTTCCTCCAACATTTGGCACACCTGCTCCAGGTAGCAGAGACCAGGACTCAGATCTGTCCTCTTCTCATCACCCGCGACCTGCACACATGAAGAGGTGAGGGAAAGGTCAGCAGGTGTGGAATGACTCAGGATGTCATGTTTTTAGGTGCAGTCAGGTGAGAAAGTAGCACATCAGGAAGTGTTTGAGGAGTCTTGTGAAATGCTGCAAACAAAGCGTGTGTGGCATCAGATGGTGACACTGACAGCTCGGCTCTGTGGAGACGACACCTGTAATAATGAGGTCAGGCTGCATGCTGACACGCTGCTCAGAACTGATGCCAACAGAAACAAGGTTCCTGCTTCAGAACCAGACTGGGGACTTCTTCTGTGTGGAGTTTATCTCTGAGTCCTGAAACCACAGCCTCACAGAGCTGTTAGCATCATCACTGACTCCGTCTCATGAACACAAACAATACGCAGAGAGCACCCCTTCATTGGTCCGTCGCTGCTTTTCATGTTTTAATATTCTGACATTTAATCCTCCCACATTAACTTTGAGTCAAATACTGAGACGGATCAGCGTTAAAAAGAAGTTGTGTTGTGTGTCTGTAAACTGATTTAAACGCTCTCAGAACAGAATGAGGTCTTCATGAGGTCTTTATGAGGTCTTTATGAGGTCTTTATGAAGCCTTTATGAGACTTGCTGAAATGAGCGGGCCTCAAACACCAAGGTCTGCCTGTAGCTCTGCCTGGTCAGACCTCCAAAAATGAAGGAGTGAATGAAAATGAATTTTTCTAAAACTTTGATTGCTGAAATGTTTTTTTTTGTTTTGTTTTTTTTCCTCATTCATGGTTTTTGTTCTTGTGTGACAGAGGAGCAGAGAGCATGGCCTGAAGAGAAGCTAAGCTAAATATTTAGACATCTTTGAATTGGACTTCTTCTGTGGTGCTGAGGGGACACGAGGAACATGTCTGAGCTCATTGAATTTTCTCTCTTTTATTTGTTTATTCATTTTGTTTTGTGAAAGAAACTTTTTTAAAGTTCTAGTTAAAAAAAAACTGATTGTTGTCACCTTCAAGAACAATTAACAAACACACCTGTTAACTTATAACCTCACTTCACTCCACATGTTTTGTTCAACCTTTTTCACTTTGCTTTTCATCTGAAATTTTAACTGTTATTTTTTTTATATCTGTTTTACGCTTGATTGGATTGAATTTGTTTGGGGTTTTTTTGCACATCTGTATTTGATGTTTATCTGAATTTTATCCCCGTAAAGCGTCTTTGAGTCCTTGAAAAGCGCTATATAAAATGTATTATTATTATTATTATTATTATTATTATTATAAATGTTGTATCAGGCGTATTTGGATTCATGTTTGCTTATCACAGGTATGGA
Organism: Labroides dimidiatus; assembly: GCA_030710495.1. Classification (NCBI taxonomy): domain Eukaryota; kingdom Metazoa; phylum Chordata; class Actinopteri; order Labriformes; family Labridae; genus Labroides; species Labroides dimidiatus. The sequence goes on along the minus strand of CM061157.1, from coordinate 29,340,825 downwards.
TGCTGTGATTAACTGACAGTTCGACTCAGTCCATCATCATCAGTTATTAAGTCATTTAAAGTTTTGTATTGGACACGTTTGTTGGCACGTCTGCTTAAAACAAACTAAAATATTTCATATTTAAACATGATTATGTCCAGGAAATACAGTTTATATAAATTCTCAAACATTGCTGTTGATTCCTGTTAAGTTTTTTAAATTCTAATGGAAAGTTTCCAACTTTGAAAATTCCCATAATTTCACAACTTTAACTGTGATGAATTTATTTCTTCAGTTTTAAGGAAACTTTATAATTAGTTCAACGACGTGTCTGAGAGCTTACGGCTCATTGGATCACTGCATGTTTTTGTTAATGATGCTTTGATTAACCGAAGTGAAACACACACACACACACACACACACACACACACACACACACACACACACACACACACACACACACACACACACACACACACACACACACACACACACACACACACACACACACACACAGCCTGCTCTGAGGTGTGATCTTGCTCTGGCTGGTGTGGTTGTTTTAAAGCAGAGTGAGACGTCGTGTTCTGTTGCTGAATGAGATCAACTTGACAGTGAGCAGTTTTCACTCTTAGGGCTGTAATCAGACGAACACGGAGTGTGTGTGTGTGTGTGTGTGTGTGTGTTTGTGTGTTTAATAACACGTCTGCTGCTCTCGTCCAAAGCCCCACTGAGCGCTCAGCCTCCCCCACATCTCTCCACCCATTCCTGTCATACCTGTGGGCGCTCAGTCACCTGGGCAGACTGGTTTACGATCCCTCGCCCTGCAGACGGACTTTTGACGGGTTGTGATCATGAAAGAGAAACTGTATGAGTAACGACGTGCCTGTCCTACTTTAAATATGAGACCACAGCTTGTGTTGCAACTCTTGAGCTCCAGTAGAAGCAGAGGCCTGGTTCACCCTCAGACTTTCCTTCAGGCTTCTCTTTAAGTCCGTGTTGTGTAAGACCACACGTGTTACGTGACCCCAGTTACACACAGACAGAAATCAGACATAAATGTTTGTATCTCAGCTAAATATTTGAACAAACATCGGCTCACCTCTGAGCTCGTCGCCGCTCGCCTCGTGCTGTAACTCACGGACACCGGCCGTTTGCACATTTCAGACGTCCGCCTCGTGGGAGCTGATAGCTCAAGGATCCTCAGGCCAAAACTCTCTGACCTTCGACCTCTCGCTAACTCTGACGTGTGCCGTTTGGGCCGCAGCCTGGGCACCTCTTCCACTGTGGGGAGTTCTGAGATCTCCTTGAGACACTTTGAGTCGGCTCTTTGTAACGCTCGCTCCAGCTTCTGGGATAAGATGTCCTGAGCCCTGCTGGGATGGAGGTGAGGGGAGGAAGAGGAGGATGAAGAGAGCACAGGAGAGGAGAGGACCGGAGATGTCGATGCATCCATTTCTGCAGAGTACGTCGTTGGGAAAGATGTCTCAGAGCTGGCCGTCTCCACTCCAGAGTCCACCGATTCTGAACGAGGGTTTGAGGACGGTGAAGATGAGTCCTCCTCCTGGATTCCGAGCCATTCTGAGTCTGAACCCTGAGCTCCTTCGGTCACCCAGGCCTCCATGAGGTTCCCAAAACTCCTGTAGAGATTCATCCTCGCACCTCTGCTTCAGCCGGAGAGAGAGCAGCTGTTTAGACGTCCCACACGGTCATTAGCTGAGGTAAACTGCTGCAGAGAATTCAAAACATCTCTCTGATCCGCCTCTGCTCCTTTCCCCGCCTCTGTCAGCAGAAACAGTCCTCTCACGGCTCACCGCAGCATGTTGACACCCGTTCATTCCTGTCACTGATACCTGGAAACACAGTGACTCATGGGCTGGATTTTTCCTTCCACCTGTAAGAAATCTAAGACAAACAAAGAGTGGGCATTGATCCATGGGAGGAGCAGAGGATGGATGATAGGAAACCAAATTCTTCAGCAGATATGAAGGTGCTGAGGGAGGCAAACAGGAGGACTGAAGCTACAAACCTCACAGACTGAAGTCTACCAGCTCAATATGGAGACACAGTTTGACCTCAGAGGATTCACAGATACTAGAAAGAAACCAGAACACTGAACTCTAACCAACGTTTATCAGTGAGCAGAGGAATGTGGAGAATGAATCCCGTCTGCTGATTTGATCTACATTCCCCAGGTGAGCAGAGACGGACTGGGTCACCTGATTCAAACACAAAAGCTCCGTCACAATCCTGAGAAGAGGAAGAAACAACAACAAGTATTCAATGCAGTCTGCCCACAGTTTAATGTCATGTGAGTAAAGCAGGAAGGATCCCAGCTGTCCGTCATCAGTGTGCCTGCAGCTGATTGGCTGACATCAGTAGCTGCTCAGAGAAGCAGAGATGTGATGGAGCTGACTCCTCTTTCCAACCACAGCCAGATCAAATGAGAGCCTGAACCTGATCCTGATCAGAAGGAGCCGTCCTGCAATCCGGACTCTTCATAGTGAACTCTTGGTGTAGGGAGCGTCTCCAAAGGTCCGAATCAAAACAAAGAGGAAACTCAAATCTTCAGGAGCTTCAAGCTGAATCTGTGTTGTTGTCACATTAATGCTCTGCTGTTGGTTCCACTTCAACTATCAGCACAGGAAGAGATGTTCAGACTGCATCTGGAGCTCAGCTCTGACTGACAGCTCACACCTCCACACACCCTCATTTAAACACAAGCACGCAGCACTTTGAGCAGATTTTAAAGGAAGAACTTTTTTTTTTTTACTTTGACTCAAATCAGATTTCATTTCAGTAATTTTAATTGTATTTGGATATGTTGGTGCTCTTTCCACACCTGTCAAAAGCCTGCTTTGAAAAAGAAAAAAAAAGGTTTTATTTTCCTTCCTGTGTTGTTGTGGGATGGGTTGGTATTTTATATTGAACTTTTTTTTTTTTTTTTTTTTTCTGTTAATGCCACATCTCTCTATCTCTCTCTCTCTCTCTCTCTCTCTCTCTCTGCTCCCGTTACAAAATAATAATAATAATAATAATAATAATAATAATAATAATAATAATAATAATAATAATAATAATAATAATAATAATAATAATGACGATAATAATAATAATAATAATAATAATAATAATAATAATAATAATAATAATAATAATAATAATAATAATAAAATAATTATAATAATAATAAATTATAACATTTATAAACTCCTTTTCCTGAATACTGACATTTATAATATCCCTTTGACATTATAAATATACATACTCTTCAGGTGTAATAGACGCTCATTGTGGAGCTGCGGGAGGTTTCCGCCAGGGGGCGCCGGTGATCACGTCACATGAATTTCCAACATGATTTGCTGTTTACATTTGTGTTATTTTCTTTCGTCGTTCATTGTTTTAATCATCAGTATTATTTTTGGTAATTAAATAAAAGTATTTATTTAAGAGATAAGTTTTTTAATTTTTTTATTCTGTGAAGAAATGATGGACTGAGAGGTTGTGTTGTGTCGTTTCTCTGTCCTGTAACATTTTAAATATTTTATTATCGTATATGTCAAAGCGCCGTTAATGTCCTCTGTGTTAAAATCCCACACATGTTGGAGCCCACAGGAACACAGAGTGACCTGAGCCCGTCGCTCTGACAGCAGCTGACTCTTCACTCCCGCCTGTTTGTGTTTAAATCTTTGTAGCAACCAGAGTTCAGTCAGAGCCGCTCAGAGCGCCAACAGTCAAGATGGAGAAGTTCACCCACCGGACACCTGATCCGCTCCACACACCGGGGTGAGTACAGTCATCTGTCTCATTTGGTTTCAGAGTTTTGTGATGTTCAGTCTGTTCCTCCACTACTTTAAACTTTTAATATCAGGGATCAAACACGAACAGAACCGCTAATGTGGCTCCGAGCATCTCTTTACATTCAAATCATCACAAACCGAAGACACGGCTCCATATCAGCATGAGAATCAATACAGATATAGATACATAATTATAAATACTATAAATGACGAATAAAGATAAATGAGATTAAGTTTATATAAGTCAAAACACGAAAAGACACAAAACTCTTCCTGTAAAATAACTTCATGCGTTTCATTCCTGAGACTTCCGGAGTACGTTTTTTTTTTTTTTTTTTTTTTTTTTTTTGTCATATTTATATATTTTTTTTTCTTGTATTTTATTATTTAATTTTATAATTATTATTACTATTTATTTTTTATCAGTTTGCTTATTTAATATCAAAATCAAAATTATTATTGTTGTCATGATTATTTTCATATTCATTCATTTTAAAGCTTAAATTAAATACTCAAAGTCAAACCAACACTTTAAAGTCTCCAGAAGTTTTTTTTTTTTTTTTAAAGGTGTGGTAACTCCAGCTGTCAGTGGGACTAAACAGGTGTGTCAGGTCACCTGTTGTATGATTTTTTTTTTTTTTTAAGAATCAGTTAATAAACATTTATTACTTAAAAACTTATTTGTAATTTTTTAAGTACAGCAGGAAATGATGGGGCGGGTTTAACATCTGACTTTAGCTTTTACATCCTGGTACTTTTCCTGTTTCAGCTCCACTGCAGCTGCACCACAGACGAGCGGCGTGAGCTCTGAAAGGTGTTTTAATGTTATATGTTATATATGAAACTGAGGTGTCGTCATGTCAGCCTGAGCCTTAAGTTTGCAGCTCTGAGGCTGCAGATCGTCAGGTTACTTCTAATAATTGATCGTTGCCACAGAGCGTTTGCAGCCTGTGATGGTCTTTGGCTCTTCTAATCATGATAAAACTCTTTCTGCTCTTCTTTGTTTCATTTATCATTTATTAATTTGACCTCATTCTTTTTAAAAACTTTAACGTCTGCTGACTGAAACACCTCCTGAAACAGCCTCTTGTCGTTGCAGGTTTATGGGTTTCTGCCCACAGCTGGTCTACAAATGCGGGAGGTCTTACGCCCAGCTCACGTCTGAAATCCTCAGCCGTTCACACGTGAATCAGTCCAGGGGTCAGGCCCCCACCGTGCAGCCTGACACGGCTCTGCACCTGAGGACGATATCAGGATTCACAGGTAGATATCACACACTCACACAGAGGGGTCAGCAGAGACACAGGACACCTTAAGAGCAACGAATCAAAGCTGCTGACAGATACTCTGAACTTCAGGAATATTCACATCATGGTTTAGGAACAACAAATTCAGCCTTGAGGGCAGGAAAGATAGAGAGTCAGAGTCTTTGTTGCTCTTTCAGGCTTTGTTCCAAAAATTCACTTTGGAGCAACGAACACGGAAAAGTGTCGAGAAGTGACGTCTGAGTTGAACCAGGAGAGACGAGCGACCGTCCACCAGCCGTCAGCAGCCCTGCCAGCTGCTGCGAGCAGCCTCAACCAGCAGCCTGAAGTAACCTCGCTCTCTCTCTCTCTCTCTCTCTCTCTCTCTCTCACCTTGTTATCCTTGCTGGAACTCCAGCATCAGCTCCCTGTAACCAATCATAATCCAGCGTTAATGACAGACAGGAGCATCAGGTTTCCAAAGGAGGAGATTCACTAATCGGTGTATCTAATTATTCATGTCTTAAGTTGCAAACACTGAAAATATGATCATAATATTCTGAACACGTCTGACGGCTTCTTGTTTTGGACCTTCGTCTCCACATGGCGTGGAGCAGCCTGCGTGTGTTTGACCCGCAGGTTCAACCTTTTAAAAACAGAAACGTACCAAATCAGACGTCACAGAGACGTTTGCAGCTGGTTGCAGATTTGGTGGTGGAGTCTGCTGGACTGACAGACGACAGAGAATCTAAGAGGAAAAGTTCAGGCAGCAAAACAGCAACTGCAGCAAAAACAACAACAACAAAAACAACAACAACAACTTTATTTTTAACGTAACTTTTTAGATTTTTATTTCCATTTTATATCTTAATGTAAATTATCATTAATCTTAATTTTACATTTGAAATCTTAATGTTAAATATAAATATGAACTGTGATATAAAATATAAATGTTGATGTAAATCTTAATCACTGTTTAATAACATGTTAAATGATCCTAAATATTAAACTCAAATTCAGAAATGCCCTGAAGGAGAAGCATATTTAACATTTGCGTAATAGAAACATAGATGTAAAAAAGGTCACAGATATTTCTACTGAAAAACCTTTTTAATGATGTTTCAGGTCCAAGTGTGTAAAAATATGTCTGTTAATTTAATGTTTGCAACAATAAATAAATAAATTAAGTTTCTCTTCTTTCAGCAGAAGATTTAAACGGACCTTTTGTTAAAGTCTCACTTTTATTAACTAACTAACTACAGTCTGATGTCAAATCTGAGCTGCTCTTTGTTGTCGGGCTCGTCAGATGATAGTTTTTAATCAGAGTAATTATTATTATCATTATTATTATTATCATTATTATTGATAATAATTATTATCATTTTCTTTCTGTTTCAGAGACCGAAGCCTCCTCTGAAGTTCATCTCTGACAAAGTTTTCATCTATAAGCCCGTGAAGCCTTTTGTCCCTCTGGGCACTCCGTACATGATGGATGACGATGACCCCCACAAACACTTCATCCCAGGTAGAAACTTGATCCAGAAGCATCTTCAGGTGTAAGACGCAGTTTTTATACTTTAAAGATCCAAATCTATGAGATTAAAGTCAGAGATTAATGAGAATAATCTCCTGAGTTTATGATAATAATCTGGTTATTTGAGTCTGTATCTGGTCTGAAGAGCAGCAGCCTGGAGAACAATGAGGAACACGGAGCATCTTGTGAAGTTCTCCTTCAGGTCTGAACTCGGCCCTGATCCTCCGTCGTGGTTATAAAATTGTTTGTAGGTGATTCATGGGACACAGCTGAATATGTGTTCAGTCATCGTTTCAACAGAGATCATTTTTGAAAACAGGTGAAGAAAAAAAAGGCAAAATTTTCTGGGAATTTTTTTTAGGAAAATTCATTGAAGTTGACGGAAACAAAAGCCTGAAAATTTCTAGTATTGGCGAGCTGAGATTGTGATTCTGATTCTGAATCTTCCCGCCGCTTTCTGAATGAAGGAGTTAAAAGCTGAAAATATGGCTTTATAAATAAAAGATGATGATGATGATGACGATGACGGTCATGAGGCGAAAATAAAAACTCTCATAGTTAAAATGTGTCAAACAGTGAGAGCAGAGACAGATCTGATAAAGATGAGCTGTGACGTCTGATGGGATTCATGTCAGGAGTATGAATCAGCTGACAGGTGACAGGTGACAGGTGAGAGAGACACTGAGGACATAAAGCCATAAAACTCGTCAGCTCACTCAGTGATCTCTCTCTCTAAAGGATTCAGTGGACATGTGCCCAAATCTCGCTTCCTGTGTGGGAAAAGCTTCTCCAAAATGACCAACCAGGCTCTGATCCAGTTCGGACAGCAGCAGCAGCAGGCCGAGCACAGGAAGGACGGTCCAGGAACCAGCACGTCCAGCTTCCGTCACGAGGGGGTGGTGCCGTTCTTCACAGGACACATCCCAGGTCTGATTGAGTGTCAGCAGATCAAACATCTGTAAAGGCCTCTGAGCATCATGTCAAACGTTATACCTTCCACAGGATACCGCTACATGCACGGACAAACCTTCGGTCAGCTCTCCAAGGCAGCGCTGGAGCAGAGCAGGAGGAGGATAAATGAGGGCGAGCCAGGAAAACAAAAATAAAAGGTTCACTGACAGCAAGACGAAAGTGTCACATGAGTCTGAGAACACGTCAGGGACACAAATCAAACATTCACACCTTCACTGCAGGCGCAGGAAGACGTCAGGTTAAGGTAGGAAGTCTTTATTGACAGACTTTGATTGTCAGCAGACATCAGAGAAAAGATTCAAGGGTTGATTCACAGACTTCACATTACAAAACCTCCGATAAACAAATTCAGGGATCAGACTTTGTTTCTCATCTAAACATCACTCTATCAAAAGATACCTGACACACACTGAAATACCTGAAACAGCCACCAGGGGGCGGAGATTTGTGCAACCGCAAAATCCTCACTGGAAGACATCGAGTTCAACTAACGCTTCAACACGACTGAACTCTACCGCTACTTAAAAAAACACTCACAGGAAGTCACGAGAGCGAGGAAACGCTTAGCGTGTGTTTTGCTGAATCATGCATCCACAGAAAACTCATGCGGAGGATACGGTAAAGAAAAAGTCACGACGTCCACGAGGCTGGTGTGCAGAATATTTGGCACTGGTAAATATGTATTGCTTCTTTTTCTCAGGTGAACATAAAAGGTTCAACTATGCAGAAATATTCATGAGATAAACGTGAAGAGTCAGCATCAGGTCAGGTGTCATGGCTGATGTTCACCAACAGGAGATAGAAAAGGAGAGGAACAGGTAACAAAAGCACCTTACAGTTCAAACAGGGAGCCTGATTCATCAAGCAGGCGACCGCTCAGTGTTTACACAGGAAGTGATGACACAGGAAGTGATGACGCTTCACATGTGCTCAGGAAGCTTCATCCCTCAGCTTCACCGTCTCAGCACCAAGAGAGCAACAGAACCATCATGAGCACCTCAGACAGGAGTCAGACCTGGTCCCAGTGAAGACCTGGAGTCAAAGCAGGGTTCACACACACCACCATCATCAGACGGTTTGTCCTCACCAAGGACGGCAAACTCCTGATCATGATTTCTGTTTGATTTGTTATCTGAGTCTGGACCAGGTATGAGCACAGTCCCTCTGTCACAGCCGTCACATGTCAAAACCAACCAATCCTGATCCGTCCCGCTAAATCTACACACCCTAACAGATCGGTCCGTGATCAGTCTGACTCTAAATATATAAATGAAGCTGACAGCTCATTGTTCTGATTGTACAAACCATGAACTGTAAACAGAACGGACAGCGAGCGGTTCTGAAGACAAACTACCACAAACAGAAGAATCTGAGCCGAGCCGGGTGACAAATTAAGACTTTGTTGTTGTTTTCTTTGGACAGTCTGATCTCTTAACTCTCCTCCCTGACGTATTTTATTATTACAGAAAAAAAAAAAAAAAAAAACGAGAAAACAGCAGCGGCTGTCAATCATCGTTAAACGAGACGTTAAACCCCGTTTTTAACGTCTAACATCCAAACATCAGCTGAAGGATGAGAGCAACGTTTACCAGGTGGATTCATCTCTTAAAGTCTGACCTCAGCCCATCTGGAATGAACGGGGAGGTGGAGTTTTGGATCTATCCACCTTTTTTCTGACTACCCATAGTTCATAGCGGTTGCTGGTTTCATCGTTCCGGTCGAACGTTTTGTTTACGTCACCATGGAAACCACAAAGCTGATGATGTTAGCCTAGCTGTCGTACCCGCTCTAATAACCGGCTTTAACAGCAAGAAACTGGAGGTGGAGTCATGCTTCAGATGTTTTAAGAAGTTTACTCTGAGTCCCGTCGAGTATTAATGATGTCACGTGAGTTGTTTAGAGCTAGCTCGCCGCCGCCGCCGGCAACAGGAAGTGGATAACCGCCGGTGGAAGTCACCAGGGGGAGCAGTTTTTGTGGCGTCTTCACTTGGAGCCGTGTGAGATGACACGATGACCGTCACCCGTTAGATCACATGACCCCTGACCAGAGGCTGGGATAGGCTGGCTCTTTGCTGTTTGTCAGCCTCACTCCTCGTGACATCATGAAGCCTGAAAAGGAGCCAAACTCCGTCATGGTGCTGCAGCTGGATGAATCAGGACCGGCTTCAGAGCTGCCTGTCTGGTCTCTTCAGTCCTGGGTTTGTATTTTCATGCAGTTAAGACTTTTTCATGACAGCTGATTGGCCACAAACTAAACGTTTGTTTTCAAGAGTCTGACTGAGCTGCTCCCAGCCTCAGGGACCTCAGGGACCGGAGGGACTGAGCCAGGAGTCCAAGCTGAGACCGGTCCAGACTCAGCCACTGTGACGGCCGCCTGCACCTGGAAAGCAAAGGTAGAGAGGTTTTAGGTGGAGAGGACTCAGACCATCAAACAGCAGATCTGTCAGGGCCTCTGACCTGCTCTGAGCTCCAGCAGGACTCTGATAAATCAACCCCGTCTGGCTGGAGGTGTCGGCTGCTCCAAACAGTTTGGCCCAGCGCAGTCCGCCCTGACACGGACTCTCAGTCTGGACAGAAGCTGATGCGTTTGGAGTCTCACCGTCCCCCCGTCTCTCTTCCTGTCTGCTGTCCATGCTGACCTGAGACCAGTGGTCTGCATTATTCTGGCTCCGGCCCCCCCAGTCTGCTCCACCGTCCAGGAGATCCGACTCTTTAGGCCCCCACTCTGGAACAGGAGCCAGCACCGGACTCCTGCTGGCCTGAGCCGCTCCTGCGTCACGCTGCTGTTGATGTGAAACGGTTTGATGAACGCTGCGGGTGTTCTCCACCCGTCTGTCCGCCTGCAGCAGCGGCCAGCTGGTCACCAGGAGGGCGGAGCAGGGCTGAGGTGGAGGAGCACCCTGCTGGTCCAAACACAGCTGTCTGCTGCGCAGCAGGCGAGGCTCCAGCAGCAGGTTGAGGTCAAAGGGCAACATGGAGAGAGGCTGCAGCAGGAGCAGCAGCTCCTGGAACATGGGCCCACACCCACCCAGGGACATGGACAGGAAGCCCCACGAGTGGTAGTATGTGGTCACCACGTCTGTGGAGACACGTCAGAGGTTTGTTCAAGTGCTTTTACTGAGTGATGTACAGGTAGGCTCAGAGAGCAGCACACCTGGAACACCTGGAACACCTGGAACACCTGGAACACCTGCTGAGTGATGAGGAGGTCTGAGATCAATCAGGGTCACACCAAACCATCATCAGACTGTTTCTGTCCCGACCCCCCCCCCCCCCCCCCCCCCCCCCGACCAACGACTGACAACACCCAGTTAACTTCTGTCTGAGCAGATTATTCTGTCGGATTATTCTGTTGGAATATTCTGTTGGATTATCCTGTCGGATTATCTGGTTGGATTATTCTGTTGGATTATTCTGTCAGATTATCCTGTTGGATTATCTGGTTGGATTATTCTGTTGGATTATTCTGTTGGATTATCCTGTTGGATTATCTGGTTGGATTATTCTGTTGGATTATCCTGTTGGATTATTCTGTTATATTATCCTGTTGGATTATCCTGTCGGATTATCCTGTTGGATTATCCTGTCAGATTATCCTGTCGGATTATCCTATAAAATTATTCTGTCAGATTATCCTGTTGGATTATCTGGTTGGATTATTCTGTTGGATTATTCTGTTGGATTATCCTGTTGGATTATCTGGTTGGATTATTCTGTTGGATTATCCTGTTGGATTATCTGGTTGGATTATTCTGTTGGATTATTCTGTTATATTATCCTGTTGGATTATTCTGTTGGATTATCCTATTAGATTATCCTGTCAGATTATCCTGTCGGATTATCCTATAAAATTATCCTGTCGAATTATCCTATAAAATTATCCTGTCAGATTATCCTGTTGGATTATCTGGTTGGATTATTCTGTTGGATTATCCTGTCAGATTATCCTATTAGATCAGGGGTGTCAAACTCATTTTCAGCGAGGGCCACATCAGCCTAATGGCTGTCCTCAAAGGGCCAGATGTAACTTATAAATGTAAGTAAATGTAATCGAATGTAATGTGAAATAAACGTAATACTCCTTATTTTGGGCTGTGGCTTTCGAAAACACGCTCTGCTGCAACCGCAGTTTGCCTTTTAATTCTTGGGCAATTTGTTGCTTTTCTTGAAGGCTAGCTTTGCGTACTTAGCTCCGTGTTTGGTGTCAAAATGCCGCCGCAGATTGTACTCTTTGACAACAGACAACGCCTCGTAACACAAAAGACATACCGGTCTTTCTCCTTCCTTCCTTTCTTCCATCTTTATCAACTTTTCTCTTCTTGGACATTTTGGGATCATTATTTATTTCTCAATTCCACTCGTTGGCATTGATGTAGAAACACTGCTGTGTAGTGGCGGTGAGCCGTCAAATCGCGGGTATCATAGTCGACAGGCATTGTGGGAAATGTAGTTTTTGGTCAAAGCACACTTTTGACCTATTGATTTTTAAACACTCAGACCTTTTAAGCTCTCACGGGCCACATAAAATTACGTGGCGGGCCATATTTGGCCCGCGGGCCTTGAGTTTGACACATGTGTATTAGATTATCCTGTGGTCTGAGGTGTGTTCAGAGTGAATTTGTCCTGATGATAATCTGTGTCAGCCCTCATCAGTCGTAAACATTAAACTTGTTCATTCTTTGTTCTTTAATGTTGGAAATGTTTTCATGTATTTTTTTCTGTTATCTGAAAACATGTTTGTTGCTCAGTGAGTGCTGTGATATGACTGCTTTTACAAATTAAAGAATTACAATAATAAATTATGATAATTGAGGATATATGTGGACCTTAGTTGCAGAGTGACAGAGAGAGAGTACAGTGAGTTAACTGTGAGCTCACCTGTTTGACTCTGAAGGTGACTGAGCCAGAACTCCAACGCTCTCAGGCTGAAAGAAACAAACCAGCAAAGAAAGAAATGGTTAACGTGCAGATATTTAGTTCTCATGAAGGATGTTGGACGTGTTCAGAGGTGGTTGCTGTCCTCACTTTAACAGGCCCATGATGAAGGCTCTCAGCCTCATGCAGTGGCTGCTCAGCTGGGGACACTGCCTGATTTTGGAGACCAGGCTGTGAAGGACCCTGGTGGACGGACCTTTGATGGAGTTGGACACAGACAGAGAAAGAAAGAAGAGGTCAACAGACTCCTTCAGGCTTCGCTCTGTAAAGTGATGCAGTGAAACAGCTCAGCTCCTGTCTTTGAGTCGCTCTACCTCTCCTGGTGGAGACTTCCACCACACCCCAGGAGTGGTTGCGGCGCTGCCCGATGATCACGTCCAGTTTGTGATCCCTGAGTCCATCTTCCAGGATGTTCTGGATTGTTGGACACAGGTGTTCCAGGACCAGGCCTGCGATTGTGGGACTGCGAGAGCTGTTACCCAGACGCATCTGTGGCCCAGACAAAAGAGACGAACAGTAAACACAAGTCACTGATTCTGCACCTTTTCTACGGTGACACGTCCTTCAAGTTCGTACCTTTTCTTCAGGGTCTCTGCTGCTGCCAAAATGAGCCATGATCAGATCCACGGCTCGGCTCACAGCTCTCAGCAGACCTGCAGACGTGCAGGGATGAAGAAAGAGGTTAAGAACCTGCTTCGTTACAGGAAGGCTCACCTGGTGTTTCTGCAGGAGCAGATTTCTTCTTGTTTCAGTCAAACGAGGCTCTGTGATGACTCCTCTTTTAATTCTTACCTCACCATCTGGGTCAGTGCTCCACATTAGAAGAGCATGCTTTGAAGGTTCATTAGAACAGAAATGCAAATGTGACGTGAAATAAAGATGGTGGAGCTGGTTTCCATCTCAGCTCTGATCCTCACAGACTTCCTTTACCCTCTCTCTTTGTTTCCTGGTTCCAGCCCTCTTCTGGAAATGTCACCGTAAATTCTTAATGCACGTTGATGCTGCCTGCAGCGCTGCAGCTCTCTGTCTGCTGCTAGCCTCTGCACCAACAGGCTCCCTCTTTAATTAAAGTGGTTCAGATTTACAGGAGCAAACACAGGCAGCATGGTGACACTGAGACACTGAGACAGAGCGGGGAGTGAAATCATCAGCGCTCATTGTGCTGCATCAGTCTCCTTCATGTTCCTCTGCTGGAGCTTGCAGTCGCGCACACATAGGCTACAGAGCACAGGGCTCAGCCAATCGTGTGCAGGGAGGATAAAAATAGGTCATGTTTGAGAGGAAGCCCCTTCAGGGTACTGAAGACGCTGCTGCAGCACACGGAGCTTATTCTGCTGCTCTACACAGCTCATCACTGGCTCCACATTCAGACACGCTCCCATCAGCACTGGAACCGCTGGGCTCCAGGTTCCAAACCATACTGGACATACTGGAGGGGGGGGGGCAGTGCTCTAAAAATAAAAACACTTTTTTTTTTTTTTTAGTATTACAGACTGATTAATCACACTGATTATATGGAAATCACAGATTAATCGTCATCGATCAATCTTGAACTGATACACACTTCATACCGTGTAGAGATTCTGTGGCTCCGTCTACACACACTTTAAAATAAGTGTTTTATCAGCTGTGTGTAAATGATCTTTATGAGATAAAGATTCATGCAGGTGTTCATCCTCACGTCCACCATCAGACTGTGATACAAAGTGGTCTAAGTTTCATCTCTGTGGAGTCTATGGCAAGCCGTTTTAACATTTAAAAGCTGAGTTCGACTATCCGAAATTCAAATTTTGCCTAGGCGAAATTACGTCACATTTGCCATTCATGTGTATTGGATGACTCATTGCAGATATCCAAAACGTCATTGCGGATATCCAAAATGTGAATTACAGATATCTACAAATGAATTTCACCTAGGCGAAATTTAATTTAAGATATCCGTAAATACATTTTTGGATATCTTAAATTGAGGCGAATTAAAGATATCTGTAATTTGAATTCCGCCTAGGAGAAACTGAATTAAAGATATCTTGAATTCGAATAACGGATATCCAAAATTCATTTGTAGATATCTGTAATTCACATTTTGGATATCCGAAATGACGTTTTGGATATCCGCAATGAGTCATCCAATACACATGAATGGCAAATGTGACGTGATTACGCCTAGGCGAAATTGAATTACAGATATCTGTAATTCACATTTCAGATAGTCGAACTGCCATAGGAGTCAGTGTGTTTACAGTCCTGATGCTTCTTTGTCTTCAGTCAGATTTTGGGTTTTATAATAACTTGTGTTTATGTTCCGTTTATGTTCTGTCTGTATTAATGTTCTTATTTCAGATATCGGACGATTTATCGGATAAAGCTTCTTTTTTTAGACCCTGATATCAGAATAGAATCGGCCCCAAACATCCTGTATCCATCAGGCTCTGGTAGGTACAGACCACAGACTGGCTTTTTGAAGCCGCCATAGCGGCCGTAGCGGCCATATTGGAAGTGGGGCGGGCTTTGAGCCTCCTCTCTAACAGCTACAGGGTTTCCCACCTGTCAGTCAGCTGAGCTGTGCCTCTGATTGGTTAAACTTGTGATCTTTGTCTCGTCTAAACTGAACGTGAGGTGAGAGAAGAACGGGCGGGATGATTCTCCTCACCTCTCCTCTGAAGATGGCTGATAGACATGGACTCATAGGACGTGTCGGGCGAGAGGCAGAACTCTGCCGGCGGCTTGTCACTCAGGATCAGGGACTCGGCGTGCTGACTCTGACCCGGCTTCCTGCTGAGCGTGGAGGAGTCTGGGTTGTCTTGCGGCAGCAGCCCTGAAGCCATCGATAGCAGAGAACTCAGAGAGGAGAAAGGAGCGACTGAGGACAGGGCCGCTGTGAAACTGCTGTGAAAAAATCCAGAGTCAGCCGCTGGTTCTGCCTTCTTCTCTGGTTTCATGAGCGTGGGAGGGGTCTGGGACCCCTGCAGGTTTGGGTGGCGGGCGTCTGTCATCAGGGGTAAAGTGGGCGGTGTGTCCGAGAACACCGGATGGTACGAGGTGTGAGACTGGTTGGGACTTTTGGCCTTAAAGTCTTCGTGGCTCTGCTCCGAGGTGATGTGGATGAGGTCCTGGTAGGTGGGGATCTTAGCGAGGCTGGACTGGTTTAAGGTCGGGGTCACTTTAAGAACCGTGTCACCCGGAGCGCTGCCTGAGTGTGGGCTTGTTTTGTCCTGCCCCTGGTCTGGCTTTGGGCTGGTGTGATCTGGCTCCAGGCTCTTGTTGGATGCACACGGACTTTGGCGTCCTCGGCTCCTGCTGGACTGGCTCCATGTGTGTCTGCGGCTGAAGCACTCAGGACTGGGTGTGCAGGTGGAGCAGGTATCTGAACTTGAAGGAGCCTCCAGGAAGACGGGGCAGGCGCTGCCCATCGGTGACAGCTGCAGGTTGGTGAAGCACTGACTCCTCTTACCTTTGAACTTAAAACCCGACTGAGTGCTACTGGACTTGTTGGACTTCTGGTTCATGTACTGGTCCAGAAGACAGCCCAGGTGCTGGGGCTGAGGTTTGTCTGCAGGGACCAGGACAAAGGGCTGGATGGGAAGCGAGGTGGGTCTCTGGGCTTTGCTGTAACGAATGACTGCGTCCTCCCTGGAACATGCTCCTGTTGCTCCTGTGATCAGAGGAGGAAACATGTTAAAACATCTGAGAACAGAAACTGTCTCTGTCTTGATCCCCAGAGGCCAAACCCTCATCAAGCATGTTACCCTTCAGAGGAGCATCAGGACCACAGAGCTCCTGGTCCAGAACCACAGATGGCAGTGTGGACGCCGAGCTGGTTCCTTGGCACTTACAGCTACGTGGGCTCGGGCAGGTTGAACACTGAGTGTAGGAGAAGGTCTGGACGCTGTGTGAGCTCCTCTTCAGGCTCAGGGATGGTTCCGTGGAGGTGCTGGCTTCATGCTCATCACAGGCTGTAGACAGGGAGGCGTCGCTTTGAGGAGACCGGAGCCTCCTCTCCTGAAGCTTCTCCTCTTTCTCCTGAAGCGACAAAAGAAAAGAACTTCTGATGTGAGCAGAGATGAATTTCAGGGAAGTTTCTGGTAAATTTTGTTGTCGTCAACTCAAATGAACTTTCCTAAAATATTGTTTTTTTGAATCAAACAGAACTGTTTATTATTATTATTATTATTATTATTATTATTATGATTGAACTGAAAAGAAACTTTTTGTTTACTGAACTGAAACCAGGTGGAATTGTTTTTTCTTTTAAAAATAAATAAATAAATAAAAATCCTTTGTTTATATTCCAGTTTGTTTGCTAAAATAATTGTTTATTTTTCACCGTTTGTGGTTTTTGTTGTTTTCGGGAGATTAACTTTAAAATTCAGTCTTTTTCCAAAGAGGAGGGCTGTGGTGCCGCCATCTTTACCTTCCTGTTTTCCTCGTGCTGTTCGTCTTTTGTTGGATCAACCCTGAGCGTCTCGGAGGAAGGACCCGGACTACTTCTGCTCTGTGAGTTCTGACCCTCAGGGCAGCTGGTGAGACTGGACCAGGCCGGGCTGGGTGACTGGGACGACAGGTCACAGGTCACGAGCTTGTAGTACTTCTGGTTGGTCCCCATGGCCAGGGTGCCCTGGCTCTGCAGACAGGCTGTAAGGTCTGACACCTCCAGGGAGGAGAGACCCGGAGGGAGCGGCTCCAGGGAGTACAGGTTGCAGTTCGAGTCGATCCCCTGAGGGGACCAGGGACTGGACTCTAACTGATCTCTGTGGGGAGAGTTCACGAAGGCGTCATCCTGCTGGAGGTCGTCAGCTGGGGTCTTGAGAACAGGTTGGAGGTTGAGGAACACGGATCCCTCAGAGGACTCGGAGGGGTGAAGTGCAGGACTGCTGAGGTCTTGAGGCGTGGCCGGGTTGTTGCTGCGGTTGTAGATGGTGCAGAAGTTCACCAGGACGCCATCGGAGCTGTTGCAGGAAGAGTCGCTGACGTACTCCGTGCGGCCGTCCGTGAACAGCTCTGGGGAACATTTCTGTCGGCTCTGGAGAAAAAAAGACACGTTGTCCTTCAGTCTGTCTGAGTCCTGCTCTCCATAAGACACGTTTCCTGATCTGCCCACATGAAAACACTCCAGAACAGTCCCTTCGTTGGCCCATTCGCTCTCTGAGTCCCCGTTGGAAAGGGTTCCATTTCCGGCCCCGTCAGCTGGAGGCCAGTTTGAATTCCCGTGCAACACAAAAGACGAGTCTTCATGATATCTGTGCAGATTCCCTCCATCGCTGTCTTCGTCCTCCTCCTCCTCGTCCAGCTCAGAGTTTGGAAGGAACGAGTTGTGCAGCCGCAGACTTCCTTTGACTCCAGAGCTCTCCTTCTTCAGGAGGGAGCTGATCTCCTCTGGTGAGGAGGTGGAGTCGTACCTCCCGCTGCTGTCGCTGCCTCCCTCCTCCTCGGCCCGCTCCTCGTTCAGGCTGCTGTAGCTGCTGGAGAAGTGTTTCCGGCCCCCGGTGAAGGTGTGCTCTCTGTTCAGGGAGTCTTGTTCGGGGAGGGACACGGCTCGAGTGAGGCCGGCCGCGCACAGCCGGCCGGGCCTCTTAGAAGAGCTGCACAGGGCTTGGACGGGAAGTCGCCATGTTGGAAGCTGAACCACGGGGAAGTGGCACGCGATGAGGGTGTCCCCGGAGAGACTGGAGGCTCCAATCATGATGCTGGATGAGGGTGGACCACGGACCCTGTCCCCATGTCTCTGAGACTAAACCCTGAAAGAAAAGAACAGAAAGAATCAGAGCTGGTCTGACGTAAACACACGACGGAGGAATTTCACAGGTTACACTCTGGTGGGGGGGGGGCAGGACCGCCTGTACTAGAGGTACAGGACAGCGGGGGAATCAGTGCAGGCAGATTCATTTAGAAAACATTAAATAATAAGAGCACAGAGGATTTCTAATTTCTTCACAGCAGCTACATGATGTCACTTTGTCTGTTTCTGTCTCTTTTTGTGTATTTTTGTCTCTTTGTCTTATACTTTCTTTTTGTGTTTTTTTTGTCTCTATTTGTGTATTTTTGTCTCTTTTTGTGTATTTTTGTATCTTTGTGTGTCTTTTAATTTCTTTTTGTTTTTGTCTCTTTTTGTCTTTTTGTTTCTTTTTTGTGAATTTTTGTCTTTTTGTCTTATAGTTTCTTTTTGGTTTTTTTGTATCTTTATGTCTCTTTTTGTCTCTTTTTGTGTATTTTTGTCTTTAAGTTTCTTTTCGTTTTTTTTGTATCTTTATGTCGCTTTTTGTCTCTTTTTGTCTCTTTTTGTTTTTTTCTCTTTTTGTGTATTTTTATCTCTTTTGTGTATTTTTGTGTATTTTTGTCTCTTTGTGTCTTTCAATTTCTTTTTGTTTTTGTCTCTTTTTGTGTATTTTTGTCTTTTTGTTTCTTTTTGTCTTTTTCTCTCTTTTTGTGATTTTTGTCTCTTTTTCTCTCTTTTTGTTTCTTTTTGTCTTTTTGTCTCTTTTGTGTAATTTTTCTCTTCTCTCTTTTTCTCTCTTTTTCTCTCTTTTTGTCTCTTTTAGTTTCTTTTTGTCTCTTTTTGTCTCTTTTTGTTTCTTTTTGTCTCTTTTTGTCTCTTTTTGTTTCTTTTAGTTTTTTTGTCTCTTTTTGTCTCATTTTGTCTCTTTTTGTCTCTTTTTGTCTCTTTTTTGTGTTTTTTGTCCTTTTTTGTCTCTTTTTTGTTTTTTGTCTCTTTTTATCTCTTTTATTGTCTCTTTTTGTCTCTTTTAGTTTCTTTTAGTTTTTTTGTCTCTTTTTCTCTCTTTTTGTCTCTTTTTGGATGGTCCGCTGTGTTCTCTCTGCTGGTGGGTCGTTTGTCTCTGACTCTTTTATGTGATGAACACAGTTTGAAAACAGTTCCTGACCGTATTAGTTTTAATTTCAGTGTAAATATTTACTGTTCTGCTCGGCTGATCCATGGAGGTGTTCAAACACTGTGTTCATGTCTCCTGCTGACTCTCTCTCTCTCTCTCTCTCTCTCGCTCTCTCTCTCTCTCTTGTTGTTGTGCACATATGAAGTCTTTCTGTTGCTCTCTGTTGATTCCAGTGTTGGCTCTTCACGCCTTTCTGCCCTCAGAGCTGTAATTTGATGACGATCTTAAAGCCTCAGAGACCTAATTACAGATTTTAGTGGATTTAGCTGCATCTTTAATTCTGGATTAGAGCGTCCCAGCAGAGAGGGACAAATAAAAACAGGAGACACATCTGCAGGCAGAGTCCGTCACCTCGCTTCACACCACTGGTCCTCCAGTCAGAGTCCTGCTCGGGTGTCTGCTTCTGCCCCCCCCCCCTCTCTCCACCATGGTTCAGTCAACCATTATCAAACCTCTCTCTCTCTCTCTCTCTCCCTCTCTCTCTCTCTCTCTGTAACTAGGGCAGCTGCACTGCAGAGATGCTCCTCCGGCAGCGCTCAGAGTAAATACACTTTCACATCACTTCACTTCATTTTAACACACTCTGGCTCCTCACGGGGATTCCTCCTGACTTTAAAAACAAAACGCTTGAAACGAATAATTCTGACATCAGAGAATATCGACCAATAAACAGACGGCGAGAGAAAGTAAAGTAGAAAGAGACGATAAAGAGTCCTCAGTAATTCAGGCTGCGGTGAACCCTGGTCAGAATGTTCTCCATGACGCCCTGCTCGCCGTCAGACGGGTCTCTTGGGTTCATGGAGGTCAGATTGCTTCATTCCTCTCTGAGGAATTCTGGGTAAACAACCTAAACAACATCTGTCATCTGCACATAAAGACTTAATCCTCTTCATCACAACACATCACAACAAAGCACGTCCTTTTCATGGGAGCAGCGTGAACAAAGAGACGCTCACAGGAAGTGGCGCCGCGCGGCGCTCTGATGCCTCATTGATGGTTGATTAATGGTGTCAGTCAGTGTTAAAACAGGAAGTCATAATGAGGGCGGCTCACATGTCTCACAGGAAGTGGGATGTCAGGCTGGTGGTCTGGAGACGTTATGAAGACCTCTCCTGAAGGGGCCGCTCAGGGTCAGACCAGCAGGTGAAGCCTCCGTTAACTCTTTCCTCACTGATGTTAGTTGTCGGTTTGATTCCTGCTCACAACATGATCTGAGCTCAGCTCTCTGATTCCACAGGGAGGCGTCCTCAGTCCGTCTCTTCTTCCTCTGGACCCTGGATCCAGATCTGCGCCTGGAGACCATCCTGTCTCTGAGCTCTACAGACACTTCCTCTGACTTCATGCTGGGTTTGTGCTCTGACCTGCTCTGTCACCTGTGGGACCTTTAATAGACAGGTGTGAGCCTCTCCAGATCAGGTCCAATCAGGTGGACTCACCTGAAGGAACATCTGGAGGAGGATCAGAGGGACCAGGATGGACCTGAGCTACAGGTAGAGCTTCATGGAACAGACTGAGACACTGAGGGACACGTGATGACTCAGTTTTTTATTTTAAAACATTTTAATTCAAGAAACTCGTCAAATTAATTTGGCAGATTTTTTTTACTCTTCAGAGGAAATTCAGTCGTCTTTTTTTTCTTCATGTTTCTTGAAAGAAGATTTTTTTCTGGACTCGTCTGTTGAATGTGGCTCATATTTAACCCTTTTAACCAAAAATACGACATGAAGACTCGGTTTAGTTTCTGTTTTTGCAGAGTGCAGACCTGAAGCTGCCTCTTAAAGACCATCGACGGTGTTTAAAGTTTGGCTCACCTGTCTCACCTGTCTCACCTGTCTCACCTGAGTTTGATCCACCTGCTGGTATCGTTGGATGTTTTTAAATAAAATGTAATATCTTCTTTTTAATCCAGTCACACTCTGAGCTGTTTTTTACTGAAACAAGGAGCCTGAAGTGAAGCACCTCATTACATAACTGTCAGGAGGCACAGTCAGAGGCCCTTCATTCAGAGGGTCTTCAGCCAGAGGCCCTTCAGTCAGAGGCCCTTCAGTCATCCCCTCAGTCAGAGGCCCTTCAGTCAGAGGCCCTTCAGTCAGAGGCCCTTCAGTCAGAGGCCCTTCAGTCAGAGGCCCTCCAGCCAGAGGCCCTTCAGCCAGAGGCCCTTCAGTCAGAGCACCGGGGTCTGTCTGAGCAGAGAGTGATGAAACGTCTTCACCTTAAAAAGGTAAATAAACCTTCAAGAAGGAACCAATCAGCATGCAGCAGCAGCAGGTAGAGGACTGAGTGCACCCTGTGCCCGCTTACTGTCAGCAGCTTACGGTTCAATACCCCTGAAAAGTAGGCCACTGTGGCCGACAAGTTGTCTGCAGAGGATGAACTGCAGAGCGGATTCGACTGAAGTTCAGCTCAGAGCTCAGAGCTCAGCTGAAGTCTCTGCAGAACATGTCTGTGGTTTGGCTGCTGGAGCAAACGGAGCAAACGGAGCAAACGAGGATGGTTATGATTGAGCAAATCATCGCAGTGGACGGAGCTGTCAGGTCACGTCAGTCAGCTCACATGATGGAGACGACCGTTTGGAGCCGAGAGTCTGAGGTCTGATGTGTCCTGAAACAGACCACAGTCAGGGTCCCTCTGACTGAAGCATCATCACAGGCTGCATACAGTTAATCATGTTAGAGGAGCTTTAAGCAAGAGCTCAGTTATAGAGTCTGATGTTAGAGGAGAGATCAGAACCACTGGAAGACTAAAAATAAGGCACAATATTCATCCATTCATTCAGTCATTCATTCATTCATTCATTTTTAAGTATTTTTAATCTGAGAAAATAAAGTCTGACTTTTTTCCTCAGATTAATAATACTTAAAAATACAGGACCTGATTTTTTTTTAGGTCAAACAGTTATATAAATGTTAACAGCACAGTGTTCTACAGGGTTCTACTGTGTTCTACAGTGTTCTACAGGGTTCTACAGTGTTCTACAGTGTTCTGGTGTTCTACAGGGTTCTACAGTGTTCTAGTGTTCTACAGGGTTCTTCAGTGTTCTAGTGTTCTGGTGTTCTACAGGGTTCTTCAGTGTTCTAGTGTTCTGGTGTTCTACAGGGTTCTACAGTGTTCTAGTGTTCTACAGGGTTCTACAGTGTTCTAGTGTTCTACAGGGTTCTACAGTGTTCTAGTGTTCTGGTGTTCTACAGGGTTCTACAGTGTGTCGGTTGTTGATATTTTTAATATTTGTTGTTGTATGTTGTTAAAAATGTTGAAGGCGG
The DNA here is from genome assembly GCA_030710495.1 of Labroides dimidiatus. NCBI lineage: Eukaryota > Metazoa > Chordata > Actinopteri > Labriformes > Labridae > Labroides > Labroides dimidiatus. The sequence goes on along the minus strand of CM061157.1, from coordinate 29,318,214 downwards.
CTGAAGTAGGACATGTTAACACACCAACAGACTGAGCACACATGCCAACAGATCCACCCTGAGACACACACACACACACACACACACACACACACACACACACACACACACACACACACACACACACACACACACACACACACACTGTTAGACAAAGCACATCAACATCATCTACATTAAACATGAACACCTACCTGAAAACAGCCCTCAGTGAAGGCGGATCCAGGTGACTCCCCTCCAGAAGTGGTCCAGGTCCCGGATCATGCAGTCTGGCTGAATTGGACCGTAAGTCCTGCAGGGAGCGCGAAGCTCTGACGCAAGCAGCCCCTCAGACCGCGCGCGTTCTCAGCTGCATCACCTGAGAGTCCAGAGAGGGGTCCATCCGGAGCCACCGCTCCAGCACCGACATCCGGACTGACACAACGGTCCCCACGCCGCTGCTCCGGCGGCGCTCGTCTGATGGAGATCTGACGTCATGGCGGCGTTGACCAATGAGGAAGAAGAAGCGGCTGCCGCTCGAAGTATCCGAGAGTCCTGGTAGGAGGAGAGCTGGACCCGGAGCTCTGTGAAGTTCAAGGAAAGATAAAAATAAACCTGAGGAGGGGGGTCACCGATGACCCAGATAAGAACTGCAGCAGCTCACGGCTCTCAGGTGTCTCCCTCTAAAATAATAACCTTTAATTATTACCTTTAATTATAGCAGAGGTTTAATTACTGTTACATCATTTTTACAGTTTCTGTTCAATAAATGAGACAAAAACAAAGAGATGATTCTGATCATCAGTAAGAATGAAGGAAACTGTCAGTGTGAGACTAAATGAAGGGTCTGTGATCATCAGTCTGTTACAGACAGGCTCCATGAGGCTCACTCACCGGGCTTATGTCGCCCCCCAGTGATGAAAGTGACTCATGTTAGTTCAGCTTCAGTCCTGTGCTTTACTACACATTCAGCATCAGTTACTGTGTAAAGACTACAATAAGAAGCAGAAAGGATCCGAGCTGAAGAGGAGGGAGAGAGGAACACGCTGCTCTGCTGAAACAAGAAAACAAAAACAGATCCTTCCACAGGTCGGTCCTTCTGCTCAGTAACTGCTCACACACCACAGTCTGAACCTGATCCTGATCAGAAGGAGCCGTCCTGCAATCCGGACTCTTCATAGTGAACTCTTGGTGTAGGGAGCGTCTCCAAAGGTCCAAATCAAAACAAAGAGGAAACTCAAATCTTCAGGAGCTTCAAGCTGAATCTGTGTTGTTGTCACATTAATGCTCTGCTGTTGGTTCCACTTCAACTATCAGCACAGGAAGAGATGTTCAGACTGCATCTGGAGCTCAGCTCTGACTGACAGCTCACACCTCCACAGGTGTCCCTCATTTAAACACAAGCACGCTGCTTTTACTTGAGTAGATTTGCAGACTGGAGTTTTAACTTCTACTGAAGTAAAGTTTCATCAGAGTAGCTGAGCCTGGACTTCAGTCCTCTTTCCACCCCGGAGAGAAGGCTGATGGGTTTTTAACAGAATCCTCAGTAAACAGTGAGTCGGTTCAGAATAACTCAACAGATTGATTGTTTTATTTTTTGTTAGCTCAGGTATTTGGTTAGTTTCACATTTGAATTCTTCCTCAGTCTAAGGTGTGACTGACCCTTCAGTATCTTTACCTTCTGACACGTCATCACTGCATGTTGTTCAGGTGAGAATCTACGTTTGGACTCTGAGAGCTCTCAGTATCTGTACTCACCAGCACAAGAGAAACTCTGCAGTAACTCTATGCTGTCTGTTTCTATGATTCTTTTAAAGAGATGTGTTTTCACTCTAATAATGTTGATTTTTTTTTTTGTTGTATTTTCAAAACAAACCTCAAAATATTTTCGTCTTTTTGACCAGCCAGCATCAAACCCATCGTCCGTTTGTTCACATTACATTGAAAAAGTAGAAGAAGAGAAACGTTTTAATTTTTTGAGCTTTTTAACAGAAAAAGAGCAAAACAGCCTCTTAAAAATATCTCAATATTTACATTATTATACAGTTTGTACAAATAAATATCATGTAAAAACAGGATAAGTCAAAAAAACCTCACACACTGTTGGAAACATTTATATTCTGTATTAAAAACATGCGTTAAAAACATTTATTCAGACCGTCTGATGTCCTGAGTTTAATTATGACAGATGAATATCTGTGAATCTACGGTGAGCTGAGCGCCGTGTCGTCCTGCTGAGCTGCTCCATGCAGGCTTCAACTGGAGACGTCGTGTCTGCGTTTGGAGCAGTCGCTCAGTCAGCTGGTGTTCCAGAAGGAGCAGATACTTTTCCTGCAGAGAGAAGAACACAGAGCAGCTTTATGGTGCTTCACTTTCACCTGCAAAACACAGGTGGATAAAACCTGATGCACAAAGACCAAAGAAAACATGATAAATAAACAGAATGTCGTTTCACAATCATGAGATTCAGAGGGAAGTATGAAGGTATTAAAGGTTCGTAGAGATACGTTTGAAAGTACTTTGATGGTTCAGTTCTTGAAAGCCTGAGTTTGGACAGACCTGCAGTACTTGGTGCCGCACTCAGCGTGCTCCCTGCAGCTGGCACCCACAGGCTTCATGCTGTTCCACCTCCACAGCAGAGAGCGCTTGGTTCGCTGCACCAGACCTCTCCAGTCTTCTGTCACAGGCACGGAGCTGATCTGGAAGAGGTTCGTTCACATCCTTAGAAAACAGTCACAAACATCATGTTGTGGTGATGGATCAAAAGGTGTCATAATTACCTGAACGGCACAGATCAGAAACAAAACAACAGACAGGAGGACGAGTTTCTCCTGCAGCGAGCTCATCCTGCTGGAAGATCAGGATCCGGACAGAAGCTGCTCTGTGCTCGCGCTCAGGGTTGACCCATGACACTTCAGTTAAAGCTATGACTGCTTTGGGGAGGAGCTAGCTGCTCAGATACGGAACACTACCCCTTATTCCCTAAACTTAAAGAGTGACAGGCTGAGGCTTGGCACAGAGGCTGTTTGACAGTCAGAGTTAAAGATGCAGAACCGATCAGTTTTATAACGACCACAGAGATCAAAGGTCCCCAGCAGGGAGCCAAGGTACACTTTAACCAGCTTAATGAGGACAAGTCCACGTCGGACACAAAACCTTTACACGTGTCAGAGACCAGAGATCTGTATCATCTCCCAACCCGACCAAACACACTACCTTTATCCACACCACTCTGTGTGCAGTCAGAGACATTCAAAGACGAGTGAAACTGCAAAACTAGATGATAACAACACAATATTCAAAGTGAAACAACATTTAAAGCCGTTAGCTCAATGCTATTCAAACATTCAACCCACTGGATCATCATTGGACAGCTCGATAATCTCATTCAGGATATATAACAGCCCAAAGTCTGTCAGCTGATTTCCTGCTGCTTCTCTGCAGCACTTTGTGGGAGCTTGGTTCACTGTAAGGATTATATTCACATCATCAAACTGATCTGAAATCTCAACAACTGAAGTCATTCAAACTCTCAAATGACCAAATGATCAGAATCAGCATGAGCTGAACTAATATTCAGACTAATAAATCAACTGACCAGAGGACTAGAGGACTCTACTGGCTCCTGGTCCTGGTCCTGGTCCTGGTCTGTGTTTTAAAAATAAAGAAATAAGATGAAAAAAAAAATTAGAGTAAGAGGATAGCTAACAGTAGATTAGCTTAGCTAAGCATTAGCTTCACTGAGCTAACAATTAGCTAACCCACCTAGCAAGTTTAATAACTATTGGACAGCCACAATAAAAGTCCTCTGTGTCCATGAAAGTGACAAATTCTATTTAATTTAATGTGGAGGGCATTTCTGAAACTACTCATATTTATTGTTTTGCTGAGTTGTTAGTTTATCTAAGACCTCTTAGAAGACCTATCTAAGGCCTCACTAGGACACATTTTTGCACAGAAGAACACTAAAAAAAAGATCTGATTCAAACTGATTTAACACTTCAGTCACTTAATGGTCATGTCAGTCTCTGGGTGAAGTCTTACCTGCAGACATTTTCATGTGATGTGAGCTCAAAGCAGGAAGTCCGGCTGCTTCAGTGTCACATTTCTGGGTTCCACTCGGGTCGTTTCCCCCTTGAATTTAGGATGAGTGATAAATCTGTGCTCATCTTGGTAAAAGAGGCTGAAAACACTTGAAAGAAATATTTTATATTAAATATATGTAATATATATTCAACAACAGCCCATTATTTTCATCTATATAACATCAGACAGCAGCTAATGCTAACATTCAATCATTAACAGTGATCTGGTAAGCAGCTAACATAACGTAAGCCAAGAATTAAAGTGACTCAAGTAATAAACTAAGCAATCATTTTAGCTTCCAGACACTTTCTGGTTGGGAAATAATTTCTTTTCATTATAAACACTACAACCTTTACATCCATACAAAGCTAATGAAATGGGTTAGCCTAGCCTGTTTGAAGTTTATTTGAATCTTTTTGCTTGCTGTTTGTCCTCAAGGGAGAAACGTCCCCTACAATGGTTTTATGAAGGCTAACAGGTCCTGAAGCAGAATGAAGAGAAACAGAGAAACATCAATAGTTCATATGGCAGTAAAAAGGAGGAGTAGCGCGCGAGTGAGTGGCCTACGGAAACCCTAAAAGGTCATGATTAAACACGTTTGATTACTAGAAATAAAAAAGCTTGTTTTCCAGAGATAAGAGTACTTTGCGTTTGTTTCAGCTCAAAGAAACGGAAATAACCTTCACTTACATTAATCACATGGGCTGCAGCAGAAAGGTAGCTAACGATAGCTAACGAAGGCTAATGGTGGCTAACGATAGCTGACGAAGGCTAACGATAGCTAACGCAGGCTAACGGTGGCTAACGGAAAATGAGGTTTGTGTACTGATGATAATGAGATAAATGATCCTGTTTGTTGAGAACTCTAGATTGTTGGAGATGAACAAGAGATTTTAACCCTTTCAGGTAATGAATTAGTCAGGCTAGCTCGTCATGCAGCCTGATGTCTGCTGAACTCACAGCAGCATTTCAAACTGTGTGCTGAAAGAAAAGCAAACACACCTTCAGAGACTGTGAGGCAGGTTTAATTGAGCTGTTGGAAAACAGTGATGATAGTGTATACAGTTTAAACATGAAGGAATACTGCTGTAAACAATATTCTCTTATTTATAAAAAATGACTAAAACTTGTCAGTAATTTGTGAAACTGCTTTTTTTACATGTTGAAAACATGTTGAAGCTTTATAGAACCAAACAGTCTCTGTTCGGTAGTTCTGAAAGACATTAGCATTTTAAAAAACGACTTATTAAACTTACAGCATTTATCCATCGAAATATGAACAAACTTTAGTGGTTTACAGGACACAGTGAAGGGATGCAGGATGTATCAGCAGTTAATGAGCAGTGAGCTCCTGATCTGGGATCAGTAGAGAATCAAAAACAGGAAATGACACCATGCTCCTCACACCCCCATGAGGAAAGAAAAATCCTTCCTTCATACTGATGTGGTTGAAGTAATACCAGATGGATGTGGTTCCTGTTAGCCAGCTTCTTCAGGTTTTCTCACACTGATGTTTCTGGAAACTCAAACTTCAGCCTCTGAAACCGTTCGTTTAAACAGCTGTCTCTTTAAGGCTCCCTGCTCCAAAAACCCCCTTCCCTCTGATTGGCCAGCCGTCTTGGGGCTTGCTGGGGATGGAGCCATGGGTGGGACCTTGGTGTTTGAGGCCCGCCCCTCTCACATATCATGAACCCATTAGATCAGCCATATTTGATGACCTCATCATTTCGGCGAGTCTGAAGTCTTGTGAAATGTTGGGCTTTTTTGAGGAGGTTACAGACGGATTCAGGAATTTCTAGAACATACGAAAATGTTTAAAATCTGGGGAAGCAAAATACCCACTTTTTAACAGAAGTACTCAGGAAGTCTCATTTTGATTTACTAAAATCATATAAAAAAAGAAAAGAAGGACAAAGGGAGGGGGGGGGGGGGGGAGTCCACTCCTCTATCAAACAAACGCTGAGGACAGATTAATGTCATTATCACTTTGACACATACACTAAAAAATACAACACACACACACACACACACACACACACACACACACACACACACACACACACAGTGTGAAGCAGTACTCTCACAGTAATTTTAATCTGGTAAAATAGTTCAGCTCCTGTTTCGGGTATGGATAATATTTGAACGATTGATGCCAATGACCTCATTGATTCCACTGATCGATCTGATTCAGGTCATGTGACCTGGATGTGTTGTTTTGTTATCTGTTATTGACTGAAGTAGGCCATCTAGTGTCTGGAGGTGGTTGTAGCCATGCTTTGAGTTGTTTGGAACCTTGAGCTTGCCGTAGTTGTGCTGCAGTCAGCCATGAGCCTGCAGTAACTTTTCTTTTCTCTTCCTGTTTGGAAACATTTGCCTGTTTGTATTTTGACATTTAGAGTTTTCAGTGTTGTCTGCTAAGCTAAGCTAAGCATCAATACAGGAATGATTTAGCATGAAATGATAAAAAATAACCAGTTATCCAAACCCTTCACTCCTCCTGGAAGGGATCTGAAAACGAGGGCTTCATCATAAAAACAAACAAACTTAAAGAACAGTTTGATAAGAACAGCTGATGAAGGAGCAGGCTCGTTCACAGGGGTCGACATGTTTCTGTTTGGACCTGTTTGTGAGCCCTGTGGTTTGTTCCTTGTTTTCGTGTACATGAACATTTTTCACTCATCTGTTTGTTTTTGGTTCGTGCTTCTTCTTATATGCTGTTACCTCACAACGTTGTATATGAGAAGATCAATAAATACATCGTTTAAAAGAAAACATTTGATAAAAAAAATGAAACTGTTGGTGTTAAAAGCATAAAATGGAAGCTGTTACTTGGCTGAAGTAAAAACAGTGGGTTCAGTGAAATGCTTGTGATGATGGATGATTCTGCAGACATGCTGAAACTCTTCTGTCACCATCTGTTCAGGGCTACGACGACAGAAGGGGCTGCCGCTCAGCTTCAGTGCTCTAAAAATAAAACCACACATGATAATGGAATTAAAAGACACTGCAATATTCAATGTTCAATAACCCACAGATACCATTTACAGCACCCTGAAATCTGATACTTCAGTTAAACTTCAACTATTCTTTCTTTTTTATTTTGCATCTCTCGTTTTGATTTAGACAAAAAAAGAAAATCACTATGGTGGGAATTTTCACTTCTTTTTATTTTCCATCAATTCATGAAATTCAAATTAATCGATGAAGACGATACGCTTTAGTTATCTTCCTGAATAAAAACTCAGTGATGTGCATTTCAAACACTCACCTCAGGGATTTTCTGCCGACACATCAGGAACATGAAGACGACGCCCAAAATCACGCCGACACCGACCAGCATGAACGGGATGTTGTCCACCACGTTCTGCTGGGTGACGATGACCTGCAGCTTGAGAGATGAGGCGTCATCGATGACGACGCTCTGGAAAGACCAGCGGAGAAAGACAAGAGGGAGCCGTTAGCTTTAAAGATGAATTAAAAACACCAACGAACAAATGACACACGCAGACATTTATAGACTCAGGGAAACTAACACGTGCCTCCAAATTACGAAGAGGTTAAATTTCCTGTTCTCCGTACATTTTTTGGAACAAACAGAAATAAAGTTTTTTCTTTGTCATCATGTTTACAGTGTGGATGATTAAATTAATCTTTAAAGAGGGGTATGTGCTTTTCTTGGGACCCATGTAGCAGCTTCCAGCTTACTGGGAATTTTCAATCCCCAGCTAGCTAGCGTTAGCTCCTAGCGTTCGTTTCTGTTAACTCCTAGCATTAGCTCCTAGCGTTAGCTCCTAGCATTAGTTTCTGTTAGTTTTTAGCGTTAGCTCCTAGCGTTAGTTTCTGTTAGCTCCTAGCGTTAGCTCCTAGCGTTAGTTTCTGTTAGCTCCTAGCGTTAGCTCCTAGCGTTAGTTTCTTTTAGCTCCTAGCGTTAGCTCCTAGCGTTAGTTTCTGTTAGCTCCTAGCGTTAGCTCCTAGCATTAGCTCCTAGCGTTAGTTTCTGTTAGCTCCTAGCGTCAGCTCCTAGCGTTAGCTCCTAGTGTTAGCTCCTAGCGTTAGATTCTGTTAGTTTCTAGCGTTAGCTCCTAGCGTTAGTTTCTGTTAGCTCCTAGCATTAGCTCCTAGCATTAGTTTCTATTAGTTTTTAGCGTTAGCTCCTAGCGTTAGTGTCTGTTAGCTCCTAGCGTTAGTTTCTGTTAGCTCCTAGCGTTAGCTCCTAGCATTAGCTCCTAGCGTTAGCTCCTAGCTGTGTTGTTCCTCATGTCTCTTTGTTAGAGTTCATTGATCTGTTTCGTTCTAGTTTTTGTTCCCTGGTGATCGTCCATCATTGTTAGCTGTCGTCCAAAGGGCTCTAGTTAAACTAACATGCAGTGTGTGCTGAATGATGAATCTGTGTGTGTGTGTGTGTGTGTGTGTGTACCTCATTCAGATAAACCACTGGGAACACAACTGTCCTCACGTTTCCTGTTTGACTGAGAAGAAAAAGAAAATCACAATGTTAAACAATCATCTTGACGAGTTCCTTGACAGAAATGGACACACACACACACACACACACACACACACACACACACACACACACACACACACAGACACACACACACACACACACACACACACAGTTAGGATAAAAGTTTGTAAATGTGAGGACCAACATGCTGAAGTCTTGAATCGTGTTGTTGACAGTTTTTAAAAAGATGAATCTGTTTTAATCAGACAAAATAATTTTCATTTACACCTGAAAGAGTCCAAAAAGCAAATAATGAATAATTAAATTTTTTATTCAGCTGACGTCCCAAAGTGTTTGTCTGCAGAGAACACCGCTCTGCTGTTTTCCTTTAATCCTTCTTTTCCCTTCAGATGCTCGTTTTTATGGAGGCTGTTTTTCTCTGGGAGGTTTGAAGTCTCTGAAGTGGTCGGATTAAATCCTTCTTACTCTGTGGTTCGGTCAGTGCATCAAACGTTCGGCTGGTTTTATGTGATTACTAATGAAAAAATAAAACAGGCATTTTGTTTCACTGAAACAATCAGAGACAATCCTGCTACTTAACACCTCATCAGAATTTTTGACACTTCCCTCAGTTTTGATATAAATCTGTCAAAAAGATGAAGCTCTGCAGGAATGACTGTAGACATTTTACATCACTTGGTTTCTTTAGCAAAACCACAAACTGTGTACAAAAAAAAAAAAACATGAACCGCGGGCAACTTCCTCTAAGAGAGGTCAAAACTGTTAGAGCTCCCCCTGGAGGATGGACACAGTACAGGTCATAAAGCTGAAGTCCTCCACTGCTCAAACCGGAACAAACAGGAAAACAAAAACACTCGTCAAAGATTAATTCCTGGAAGGAGGAAACAGCTCTTACTTAGGATGCAAACATTAAGTCGACCTCAGGATTAAATTACATCACAGAGTCCGGAGCTGGTTAAACACATTATTCACATCTCTGTGTGCCTCTGTTTGCCCCTCAGGGATAAATAAAGTTTTAGCTTTTTGAATGAATTCCTGCTTCAGAACCATCAATAAATCTGTTGTTCTGTCGACTGGTCCAACCTGAGGGATGTTTGGCGGTGAGTTAACTGTGTGTCAGTGCTTTTAGAGCCTCTCTCTCTGAGAACAGGAGGAAACGAGGGTTCACTGTCCTCATTGATCAACAGTTAATACATAAAACCTTTAAACATTCTTCTAAAGACGATCATCAAGAAGCCCTCAGACTTCTGATCGTACTGACGCCATGTAAGGCCGAGCAGGTCTGTCCAAAAGTCCATCAGTAATGATGACGGTGGCACGATAGCGTCATGGTATCACACTGGCAGCACTTCCTGGTCTGAGGTAGACCAGGCGACGGCTTCATCAGAGCCGTGCAGGTTTACGGTGAGAAGGTGAAGAGGTCAACGGAAGCAGGAAGCCGATTACCTGAAGCTGGATAACTTCTCTACGTGGACGTTGATCTGGAGTCGCTTCGCTGCCTGCAGGATCACTCCTGTCAGCTGTGGAGACAGTTTGATGTCAGGGTCACATGGTTTCAGAGAAAAACACACCTCTCACTCCGGATGAGGAAACATTTCTGACTCACTGCAGCTGAATCAGTTTGTTGTTTGTAAAGTACGAGAAAGAACAATTTACTATTTATGAGCGTGGCTGCAGGACTTTGACCGCTGACAGTAATCGAACAGGATCTCATGCAGCGGCAGGGTTCAGACGACAGCACGAGATACAGCAAACCTACAGCAGCTAGTCTCAGTGAAAGTTTATGAGGCACTGATGGATAAAGATGTAAATGAAACTCCTCAAATATTTGAGCACCTTTATTATTTTGCATGCTGTCTCATAATTCTGCTTCAAGAACGAAGCAGCAACCAAACAGCAGAGCACTGAAAACAGTCTACAAGCAAATCAAAGGGTTAAATAAAGTCTTCACTGCAGGGCTACATGTCCCAGACCCAGACCTGGACTTGTTTCCTTTCTCTGTGTGTATCTTGAGTCAGTCACTTTAAAGAGAGGGTCAAATTAAAGCAGAGACTGAGCTCATGGTTTCAGATAAAACTGGCAAACCGGAGCAGAATCACGCAGCTCATCTTTTATTTGTTAATTCTAAAATTAGAGTGAAGCTTTGAAAAACTTGCTTCCAGCACGTTCTGCTCCTCAAGTGTTTTTTTTTCATCTCGGTTTCTTCTTATTGATTTACAACCTTCTGTCGCACCTCAGAACAAAATACCAGCTGATAGGAGCTTATCTTTGGTGAGCGCTCCGTCGTTCCATCGACCTCAGATTAATGTTTGACTCAAACACAAGAAGATCGTCTGCTTCCTGTCTGTTTGGATTCAAGAAGCTGAGACTGGTCGCCACCTAGTGGTCAACATGAGTCACTGTCTGACTGATTGAGGTGTATGAAGTTTATTAGTTACATGTGAACTTATTCCTATTTAATTACTTATTATCTGTGCATCTTTATTTATTATTTAATTATTATCATTATTGTCATTATTATTATTATTATTATTATTATTATTATTATTATTATTATTATTGTTGTTGTTGTTTAAATAATATGTATTTATTATAATATTTAGTATCTATGTTCATTGGTTAATTTATTTTCTTGTCTTGAGTTTTATCATCTGTTTATATATAAATACATATATATATATATATATATATATATATATATATATATATATATATATATATATATATATATTATATATATATAAATATATAAATATATATATTATTTATATATTTATTTATTTATTTATATATATATGTATATATATATATATATACACACATACATATATATACATAATTAAATAATAAATAAATTTAATTTAAATTCAAATTTTAACTTGTGTGTATATATATATATATATATATATATATATATATATATATATATATATATATATATATATATATATATATATATATATATATATATATATATATATACATACATACATACATACATACATACATACATATATATATATATATATATATATACATACATATATATATATATATATATATATATATATATATATATATATATATATATATATATATATATATACACAAGTTAAAATTTGAATTTAAACTAAAATAAAAAATAAAACAAAAAAATATATATACATATAAATATATGTATGTATACATATATATATATGTATGTATGTATACATACATATATATTTATATATGTATATGTGTATATATATATATATATATATATATATATATATATATATATATATATATATATATATATATATATATATATATATATATATACAAGTTAAAATTAAAATTTAAGTTAAAATAAGAAAAAAAAAAATTAAAAAAAAACTCTGAGTCTGTGGATTTCTGGATGTGAGGCCCTGAACTGAAGAGCTGAAGCCCTGTGACCCCTGAGCTTCAGGAAGTGAGTTCTTACCGGGTTGATGTCGATGACGGTCTCGTGCAGCTCCTTCCTGGGCTTCATCCCAAAAACATCCTCAACAAATTTCTCATCTGCCTGATAGAAGTGTGGCGAGGACATTATGATGGGAGCGCCTAAAACAAGACCAGATCCTGTTAGAATAAAAAGCTCAGCAGCACACAGAGACCTTCAGACTCCATCCCTGACGGAGCATCGTGCTGCGTCAGGCAGGTTCACTTCACACCTTGTTTGCATACGCTGACATTCAGGACCCCAGAGCCCAGGCAGTTCCCAGCGGGGACACAGTAACCCGCGTTAGCCGGGTTCACGGTCAGATTGGCAAAGACCTCACTGGGGGGGCTGAAGCGGTACCCTGGGATCCCTTTCACGGACACGTCCTCCTGGAAAACAGCGTAGATAGACCTGCCGAACAGAAGCAGAGGAATCAATTAAAGCCCTATATGTGACTCTTCACATCTTCATTTATTACCTGACAGACACGTTCTCTCAGCAAACCTCACACATTCTGTTAGTGTCTGTTATCGTTTCTGTCACTGTATTTAAAGTTCCACACAGCAGAGCTCTTTCCTCCCCTTTAATGTTCATCAGGCATCAAAAACAGCTTCCTGTTTCCTGTTTCCTGTTCTCTGGTGGCTGTTAAAGTTTGCTCTTCTTCAGGCTCTCTAACAGATAAAACATGTCATAGATGAAGAGCGTTCGTTGGCATTTTGCACATAAAAAGATTGTTAAAGTGTTTCATATTTTTGTCCTGGTGTGTGAAACATTAAATCCTGATCAGCCCCAGTTTGATCCTTCACTCGCTGCATGTGTTGCTCTGATTCACAAAGGATGAAAAGAAGCTGATGCTGGTTGTTTAAAGCAGCAGCACAAAGGTTTCAAACTGATCGACTGTGATGAAACTGCTGCTTCATATAAAAACATCAATCAAACGATGTGCACATGCTCAGTGACGTGTGGCGGTGCACCGACCTGCAGAGGTCAGAGGAGAACATGTAGAGCGTCTCATCTTTGGTGATGACCGGATGAAAAGATGCTCCGTTGGTTCCGTTGATCATGTTGCACTCATCAGACGTCCACCAGCTCAGCGTGCTGCAAACAAACACAAACAACATGTTCACACTGGTGTCTTTGAATTCCCAGAATCCAACAGTTTCACGTGTTGTTACTGTTGGAGAAACTCTGCATGGGAGCCCAGGTACATCTGTCCAGTCTAAGCTCGGCCCCTCCAGGCTGAGGCTCCATGTGTGTCTGACAGATATCTGAGTGTTAGCGCGTCCTCAAACAGAGTGAAGAGAACCAACAGGCCCAGAACTGAACCTCTGAGTTATACTTCAATGACAGACACAACAGGAGACCCTGAAACAACAACCAGGGTTAGATTCTGTGGTATAAACTCAAACCATCAACACCCGTCTGAGGGTCATACCAATTAACACACATCTCCCCTCTGACAGCGAATGAGACCCACCCTCATGTCTCTGCAGGGCGTATCCAGCCGCAGAGGATTTAAAGAGATTAAAAAAACAAACTCTGAGGGTTTCAGTTTGTGAGCTTTGTTTCTCAGATCCCTTCAGCTCAGACTGATCCAGATCCAGATCCAGAAACCTGTCTGTGAGGTTTGTTTCCAGAAAAGAACTAACAGCAGGTCTGCCCCTTTAAAAACACACCGCAGCCATTTGTTCAAGTCTGGGGGACATTTTTAAATCTAAATGTTCTACAAACTTAAACTAGTGCCAGTGTGTGTGTAAGTTCTGCTTTATTTTAGTTTATAGAAAAATATATACGAGCCAAATCCACTGAATCAGTTCCATTTGGAAATCAAACATATAAATTCATGATAAAATTAACTGTAAAATATATTTTATTAATTAATTTAAAGAAGCCTGAACTCTGTAAAAACATCATGTGTCGTCTGTTCCTGCTTCCTAAAATGAGACTTTACCATCAAATAGAATCATTGAAATCCTTCAGAAATGTCACATTCTGACATGTTTGTGTTCCTCCTGATCCCAACTAGACTTTAAGTTTATTCACTTTAAAACAGATCAAATCAGTTCAGTATAAACTCAGTCTTTAGTGGTGTCCCTGGTTCTGACTCAGTCCTGTTACCCCCCCCCCCCCCCCACTCTGAAACATGTGGAATATTCCAGGTGTCACATGGTCCACAGGAAGTAGCATCATTCAGACCCTCTGCAGGCCATGTGAAGGCCCACAGTGCGTTGACTCCTTTATGTTTCTGTATGTTGGATGATATTTACACTCTGACTGAGGGGCTTCAGGTCTCAGCTCAGTCCTCTTACTCTCAGGATTTTTTCATCTGATTTCTTTATTTTTAAAACACAGTTTCTGTTGAATCACTGTGATGAGCTAAGTGTCAACATGCTGTTAGCATCAATGCTACGTGGCTATATTTCATGTGTTTGCTAATTCTCTGCTAAAAACTCATTCCTGTTACTTTCAGTCCTGTTACTCAAATGAGGAGGACCAGGACCAGGACCAGGACCAGGACCAGGAGCCAGCAGAGTCCTCTAGTCCTCTGGTCAGTTGATTTATTAGTCTGAATATTAGTTCACCTCATGCTGATTCTGATCATTTGGTCATTTTAGAGTTTGAATGACTTCAGTTGTTGAGATTTCAGATCAGTTTGATGATGATGATGATGATGATGATGATGATGATGATGATGATGATGATGATGATGATGTGAATATAATCCTTACAGTGAACCAAGCTCCCACAAAGTGCTGCAGAGAAGCAGCAGGAAATCAGCTGACAGACTTTAAACAGGCTTTTTACAGCTCACAGGAGTTTAGAGAACAGGACTGAGGAACATGAAACCATCTTCAGCTCAGGAAGCTTTAAAACAGGAAACAAAGAGACCTGAGATGGACCAGGACACATTCAGAGCAGATCAGAACGAGTCTGATCAGATTCAGAGCTGAAAAAATACAGAAATTTAACTTCATTATTAACAAACAGACGGCTGTGATTCAGTGGAAAGGCCCAAATATATAAATTTGTTCTGAAATTGTTTGAAGAAACATAATCTGTCAATTTAAGAATTACTTTATTTATTTATTTAAAAGTTGTTCTGAGTGTGTTCACTCCTTTCTGTTTGGTATGTTTGATATTCTGACCCTTTTCTGCTGGTCGGGTGGGGTTAAGGGTTCCTATCTGTTCAGTGTAAAAAATCAACAATCAAATGATGACCGAAAGAAAAAGCTCTGATTGTTCAGTGTGTGTGTGTGTGTGTGTGAGTGTGTGATCTTGTGATGCTAACCAATCAGACCTATCAGCATTGATCCTGTGTCTGTCTGCTGCTGATAGAGTCTCTGTGTCATCCTGCTCTAATCTATCAGGATCCAGAGGGATCAGCGCTCGTCTGATTGATGAACTTCCCTCTCTTTCACTCTTGTTGTGTCTCTCAGGTGAACACAGATGATTACCTGTCACCCTTCCACGTGTCCACTCTTGCAAAGTCCTTGTAGTTCCCCTGGCCGGTGAAGAACACGTAGTCTCCGTCGTTGGAGGTGTTGGTCTGTGAGAGGAAAACAAACAGACTGTTGAAGCTTCATCCTCTCAGAGTTATAAATTAAAGGAAGCAGATCTGATCGCACCTTATAGAAAAGTCCGAACACGTCGTCCAGGTCAGGCTCGAAATTTTTGAGTGCTTTGAGCAGACTGTCCTCGTAGCCCCACAGCAGCTCTCCCACGGTGCGCGTGGTGAACAGACCCGTGCCCGTGGACCTCATGTAGGAGGCGATCAGATTGGCTACTATGAAATCATTTTTGAATCTGTCCATCACCGCCTGCGAGGAGCGGAAGGAAATGAAACACTGTGAGGAGGAAGTGTCTGAAGATTCAGCAGAGTTTGATGATGTAAAGTGAAATTATATCATCACAAACACATTACTACTAATCTGATTTCTGCATACGTGTGTGTGTGTGTGTGTGTGTGTGTGTGTGTGTGTGTTGCTGTGGCTCACCACTGCAGGGATGTTGACGGTCCTGATGAGGTCGCTCTCTGGACCTCGGGACATGTTTCGTTCAAATACGTACGTCTTTGGGTTGACTGCTCCGACTTTGGTGCCGTTACTGTCGAAGCTCACCTGCTCCATGGGCCGGTACTCCCTGTGTTAGAGACAGTGACTGCAGTGACTGAAGACCTGCTGCACGTCTGTTTGTCCTGACCGGACATGATGCAAGACGGAAAAAAAAAGCTTCTCCTCGTTCTAATTTTACTTCTTGATTTGAATTAACGTGACCGTCGGACTCATGTGTAAGCATTTTCGCAGTTGTTGAGCAATGTTGCAGCTCGTGTGGTACATTTGCTGAAACTTTTCCCATAAAGGTCAAAGATGATCACCAGAGGAGCAGGGATCCACAGCGGGTTTATAAAATAGTTTAAACTTCCAGAAGTGTGTCAGGAGATAACAGCGCTCTGACCAAAGCAAATAAAACTACTGTGATAAAGACGTTTTTAACAGCTGACCTTTGACACAGAAAAATGCTCCTGAAAAAAGGGGAAGAACCGATTTAGAGATCTGAGTGAGGTCATTCTTGATTTTCAGTGAAACAAACTATTGTGCAAAGCTTCAAGTTTCAGCACAGAGATAAGGAGAATCAAAGGGCCTCAAGCAGGACAAATATTGTTGCACAAACAGCTTCAAATGGCAAAAAAAATCAAACTCTGCAAAAAGACCTGAAGTCTGTGTGTTCTTCAGTTTGAGGTTTTTAAATCCTGACCCTCTGCTGAATGACTGAGCATGTTTTCATTCACTTCCACGCTCTGGTTTGATGATCGGATTTCTCTGGAGCTTTCTGTTCTCTCTGTGTTTCTCTCGATCTAATCATCTGCTCCCAGGCACTCTCCTGCCTCGAGGGCTGGCAGGTTTTGCTCCACCTGAACGTCTGAGCTGTAAAATGCTGTTTTCACTTCTCCCGTGACTCTCTCACTTTCCTTTCTGTTCTGCTCTCACCTGTATGTATACGGTCCGACCTCCACCACGGCGGGCCGATCCCCATCCAGCACCTCCATGGGATTGGTCACGTTGAAGAAGTAAAACTGCATGTAAATGGGGGCTGGTGGATTCTCCCAGGCCTTGAACGCCTCTGTGCCATTCTTCAAAACGACCTCCTAGAGGGGACAAAGAGCAGCTGGTTAGCTTGTTCTGCAAAGTCAAGAAAAAAAGGCATGACTTCACCCCACATAATCTGCTGCTGACTTGGCTTTCCTCCCATCATATGACAAAAGCCGCTGCTGCAAAATCAAATCACCATGTGGGTTTTTAATACGAGCCTTTATTTATTTAACCTTTGTGAAGCCAGGTGAGGAACTCAAGATGTGAAAAAGTAACTTAAATACTGATGATAATAAATGATTCAATTAACAACAAATCAAAGAAATCAAAGAAATCAAAGAGGGATATTTAGCCCAGCTTTGAAACACCACACCCTGTATACCTGACATGTTTTCACACACACACACACACATAGCTCTATTTGAAGGTAGTAATAAAAGCTGTCACTTTTTGTTTCACTTACTTTTCACAGTCTGACACACTTTGATACCAGAGGAGCATTTAACCTTCTATGAAGCAAACAGCGCAGTTTGTCTCTGCAGACTCCGTTTTAAACAGCTAGCATTAGCAGTATCTAAAACCTCTAATGTATACACATGTTTAAGAAGCGAGCCTGACGTTGTCACAAAACGTCGGTGTCAATACAAGGCTTACCTTTTCAACCACCGACTCTAAAAAGTGAGGAAACACGTTGGACAGGACCAAAGAAATGCCCAGGATCAAAAACAGTAAAGAGAAAAGTCCGGTGATGTAAATACAACATGATTTCAGTGCCATGATGACACAGCAGGCCGTATTTCAGCACCAACAGGCGTCTTTGTCACTGACATTAGCCACAGTGCGTGTTTGTTTTGATGGCCGAGGAACTTGCTCGATGAAGCAAAGAGTCACATCCGGAATAAGACAATTCTCTGTCACCACTTCCGCTTTCTTCGACTGTGGGCGGCTTCCGGGAGCACGGAACCGAGACAAACGCTTTCCAGTGATTAATTTACATACTCTAAAATGTTAATAACGTTGTATGGGTTGTATTGTAAAATATTAACATGTGACCTTGGATTCAATCGGGAGTAAATCATGTTTTTTCTATGATAGGTTGTTATCGCAGGGGAGATACTTATCTTGTACTTTTTAACTCTTTGGCTGTAATTACATATCCGTGACGTCGTCATGAAACCGCAGTCATTTGTTTGTGGACTTCTGTTTTGAATTGGCCTAAATAGGCCATTTCATATCTTATCTTATCATCTATCGTGTTTTTTCTTGTTTGAAAATCATTAAAGAAGCCACGCGATAACCTTAAAGACTCCCCAACTCAGATTCCTGACGGAGTTTAAAAACTTCTTTGTTTTTCTTGATTTAATTTAATATTTTCTATGTATTATTATTATTATTATTATTATTATTATTATTATTATTATTATTATTATTATTATTATTATTATTATTATTAATAATAATAATAATATTATAAATTATTATTATTATTTTCTTTGTATTATTATTATTATTATTATTATTATTATTATTATTATTATTATTATTATTATTATTATTTACAAGTCCTGCATTCATCTTTTTATGTTCCTTATTTTATTATACCTGAGATTTTGTTTGTTTCTGACTGTATTTGTGCACATGGATGTGATCACGTGTATAAATGAGTATGCTCATAGCTGTTGTTGAAATCAATAAAATCAGTGTTGGATAAAAAGATGCACTTGATTCAATTGAAAGGAGAGAAATGTGATAGAGTCAGGAGGGAATATCTTTGGTTACACACAAGCA
This sequence comes from Labroides dimidiatus, assembly GCA_030710495.1. Taxonomy (NCBI): domain Eukaryota; kingdom Metazoa; phylum Chordata; class Actinopteri; order Labriformes; family Labridae; genus Labroides; species Labroides dimidiatus. The sequence continues at coordinate 29,299,340 of CM061157.1, read as the reverse complement.
GTGTTTAAACAGCTTTATCTGTGTCCCTCTCTGCATGTGTATTCTCAAACATTTAACATGTAAAGACAGAAGAAAGACTTACATAAAACTCGATTGTGGCTGTTACATTCAGTTTTAATGTTTGCATGACTTCAGTGAAAAATGATAACGCTCAGGTTATCTAGGTGTTAACAGAGATTTAAGTGTATAATGGTAATCATGAACAAAAGTTTAACAGTAAACTTTTACCTCTGTGTCACTGTGACAGATTTCAGGTCATGTTATCTAACAATCAATGAGACCCTACATTCATTAAATCTGATTCATGGAAACCTGATGAAAGATATCGACTGTTTGACACTTGAACTCATAAACTCTATGTTCTGAATCTCTTTGGCAGAACTGAAGGTTCATGGTTTATCAAAGGCTGAACACCCATCAGATGTTCAACAATGATAACAACGAGGTCAACAGGAGCCAAGTGGGAATATGAAGAAGTTGAGGTCTATCTGTTTTATTAGTTGTTCTTTCCTATTTTTATTTTATCAGACTCTTACCCCCCCCCGCCTCCCAATAAGATCTGTTTTCAACTAATTTCATGCAACCAATCATTCTGGTTATTTCAGGGATAGTAGTATCATTACACACAGGGTGCATGGATGTATGTCTCTGAGATTAGACATTAAGATGGGTTAAGATATGTAAACAATGAATGAACACTGGGCAGGTATGAGTCAAGTATTTTCTAATGTATAAAGGACTACTTGTTGTTTGGGTCTCATCTCTGGAGGCAAATTCTGTTTTAGTTTTTAACCATAAGGGCTCATAATAGTTGTTGATCTAAAATGATGTAATGTCTTTTTTTAATAACAATAATTAATAATTAGGTATTTACATTGTTCTTGAAGAGCCATAATACCTTACACACACACACACACACACACACACACACACACACACACACACACACACACACACACACACACACACACACACACACACACACACACACACACACATGCTTTAATGTTGGCCCAGCTGCTTTAAATTTGTTTGTTTTTTAATGTGTTTAAATATGAAAAGATCCCAAAGAAATAAATAACACGTAGTAATGAAGCTTGTCCACTAGATGTCCCTGTTTCAACTGTGGAGGACTTCATACCTTGGCCCACATTCTTTGCCCTTAAACTGGAGTCATAACCTGGGTTGAGTCAGTACGACAGAGGCCACACCTGGATGATGCAGACATACCTGTGAGTAAGCATCTCTGTCACCATCTCTTTACTCTCTCACTTTTCTGTTTTCTTATTTGTTGACATAGAATTTTCTCTAAATGACACATCTAAAGGGTTACTTCTTTTCTGTCAGAGCATTTAAGTGATTGATTTTTGGTTTAGGACAAAGACACAGGTAGCTCATCAAACTCTCATTTATCTAACAGTAACATCTCACCTTGACATTTCAGACATGCTCCTACCTGCTGGCAGAGTTATCAACCTGATATTTGATTTTGTGAAAATGACCAAAGGCCAGTAGCTTTCACCAACATATCTATTAACCATAAAGGTAACATGTAGATGCTGTATCTGTGAACTATTTCTCTGAGTGGTTTCTGTTTAAATCAGTCACAGTGTGCTCAAACATGGACTTTATTATGATTGTTTTATGACTATTTTGAACACTAACAGCATTTTTAGCTCCAAACACGTATTTTCCTGCCTTCTCAAAAAATGTTATGCACCATTTTTCCCTTTTTCTGCTCCTTTTTTATAACTTTAAACCAGTTTTGTGTCGTCTGACATGATTTTTTAACCCTCACATTTTCACATTTTCACATCCTGATAAATCCTTTCATTTAAAGACATTAGCTGTAAGAGTTGTTGAGTTACTGCAGCATGTACAGAGATTTATCTTTATAAAAGTACCCTGTGCACAGTCCAGATGGAGTTCATGGAGAAGTTATTAGATATACTTTATTTTTGTTTGTGCACTTGAAGAAAATATAAATATACTCATAATTTAGAACATGATTCATTCATTCCATTTTTAATATACTGTGTGAAAGAAGCTGGGGGCCGTATGAAATAGGACCTTAGGCTACATTTGGCCCCCGGGTCTGCCTTTGGACCAGCCTGCTCTATATGGAAGTAGGGCAGCCAGTCATAGGGGGGTGGGGTTCATGGGACCGGTCATTAACATGCAGCAGATCATAATTTAATGTAAAGCCAGAGAAAGTGTGATCATAAGTTTACTCTGATACTTTACAGAAGAACCATGGCAGCGCGGGTTTGTGTGAAACGCTCCTTTAACCACAACATGAATGGGGAACAATAGAGAGCAGAGGAGGGCTCGCTCACCGCGGTCACGAGAGCACTTGGGGAGTGACGTCACTTTCCTAAACCGGGCAACAGACGCTGAGTGGAGTCGAGTCGGGAGAGAGAGACAGGCAGGAGTCCGTGAGCAGACCAACTTTTAATGTATGCGGACCGAGTGTGAGCAGTGTGTCCGGGAGCTTCTTCTCGCCTTCCTGCATCCTCCTGCTCGGCTCAGAGGCACGTCGGTCGGCTCTTTTCTCACCGGTTCGGTCGCTCGGAGGGGCACAAGAAGCGGTTGTGCAGTGTGAGTTTCTGTAAAGAGTCCAGCCTTCCTGGGACTGCAGCTCATTCCAGGGTAAGAGTCCAAGTTTCACATCACGGATGTTTATCGATCGTAACGGGGGCTCCGTGTTCCGGTGATCCAAACAGCTCGCGTGCAGTCGCGCGGGGCAGAAAAGGGTCCGAGTGGACCGATGATTGGTGCGCTGCGATAGACGTCGCGCGCGTTCGATACAGTTTGAGCTAAACGGATCGAGTCCATGTTTGTGCATCAGTTCATGCACAGGGGCTTTTGTTCAGAGAGCGATGTGCAGATCTGCTCTTCAAACCGGGGACTCAACTCTTTGTCGGTTGTTTTGTGAAGTCGTAAAGTTTGTTTCCCGACACAGAGGCTCAGATTTGAAAGTGGGATCCTCACAAACACAGATTACTATTTTGAATTCAGCAGAGGTAGCTTCAGAGAAAACTGAAACTTGCATTTAATTTGTCAGTCAAATAAAGCTTCACCTGATGGCCTCAGCGGTCCAAGAGATGTGGGGAAAGGTGCACCCACATCCACCCAGACACACTCTGAATAACATCATAACAGATGTTATTACATCTGAGTTATTCCTTCCAACTTTCATTCAGGGCTGGGATGCAGGAATCATTGGGAGTAGACTGTTTTTATCTGATAAAATACAGAAACCCTGGAAACGCTGGAGGTGTTAAAGTGTGCAGGTAGAAGAAGGAAAGAGGAGCTCCTGAGGATGTTTTGGGAGGTCATTTCAGGCATGAACTTCTGGAAATTGCTCCAGGCTGCTGAGGCACAAGGATCCACTCAGCAGACATCCCTGAGGGGTTTGTGGTGGGTTAAAACCTCCTTAAAGGAAACAATAGAGAGCAGGATGCCAGCAGCATTCTGGAATCAGAGCTGAAACTTTCTACACACGCTTGAAGTTGTAACTTCAGATGATCAAATTATTTAGATTCGAGGAGGGAAACACTGCAGCAGTGTGTGTGTGTGTGTGTGTGTGTGTGTGTGTGTGTGTGTGTGTGTGCATGCTGAGCAGAGCGGTTCAATCTCTGGAAAATGTAAATCATATTTGGAAAGCAGCAAACATCAGTAAGTCTAAACATCTGTGTTTTCTCCTCCACAGCCCCGACCGAGTGATTGAGTGAGCGACTGCATGGACCGGACCGAACATGAAGAGCCTTAAAGCCAAGTTCAGAAAAACTGATGTAAGTGCTGGAACATGTGTTCATGGCTATGTTAAGTGTGTGTGTTCTTGCTACCATGTGTGCAGGAGTGTGTTTGCAGGCTGAGTCCGTGTCTGTATGCAAAGCGTAGTGAATGATTTGTGGGTCAGAAACACTTCACAGCTTGTTGATTTTTGGCTGTTTAGAAAAATATGGATCAGAAAAAAGGTGATTTATAGATTTGTGTCCTGCCTGCTTTGGTAAACGGTATAATTACGTCTTTCTGCTGAAGTTCACGTGATGTTTTTTCAACTGTAAATTATGTGTTTTGTGAACTTTGAGAACTTAAATCTGGGTCATTGGGTTTAACACTGATTTATGCTCAGCCTGTTGACACAAGCTTTGATGCAGACATGCTGCCTCACTCTGAAGGTAACTGCTCACTGTAATGGGAATTCTTTCCAACAGTTACAGACCATAAATACCTTCACATACCCTCTCCGGATCGCTCCATATGAGGTTTTAATCCTGACTATGAATCAGACTTTAGGGCAGAATTTCTGCACAATGATTCAATCGTTGGTTCACACTCACAGGAAGTGAGGCGTCTCCACACTGCCTGACTCAACTGTTGTCACAGTGACCGGAATGACACAGAGCCAGAAACCAGACAGGAAAAATCTGGAGGGTTTTTTTTTTTAATGGATGAAGTTTTCAGGAGATAGAGAGAGTGTGTGTGTGTGTGTGTGTGTGTGTGAACGCCAAATATGAGACAGTTTCCACGAGGTGAGGAGTGTGTGTGTGTGTGTGTGTGGTGTTTTCAGGCTTTATGTCAGGACCTGCTGAGAGAGGACGTCCCATAGAGAGAGAGTTCAGTAGAGTTCAGCTCTGAGTTAACTCAGTTATAGCTGCAACAACCTGAGAGACACAACTGATGCAAAACCACATCAGCAGGGAGTTAAGGAGGAGTTATGGTGGAGTTATGGAGGAGTTAAGGAGGAGTTCTGGAGGAGTTATGGAGGAGTTATGGAGGAGTTATGGAGGAGTTATGGAGGAGTTAAGGAGGAGTTAAGGAGGAGTTAAGGAGGAGTTATGGAGGAGTTATGGAGGAGTTCTGGAGGAGTTATGGAGGAGTTCTGGAGGAGTTATGGAGGAGTTATGGAGGAGTTATTGAGGAGTTATTGAGGAGTTATTGAGGAGTTATTGAGGAGTTATGGAGGAGTTATGGGGGAGTTAAGGAGGAGTTCTGAAAGAGTTCTGGAGGAGTTATGGAGGAGTTCTGGAGGAGTTATGGAGGAGTTAAGGAGGAGTTATTGAGGAGTTATTGAGGAGTTAAGGAGGAGTTATGGAGGAGTTATGGAGGAGTTAAGGAGGAGTTATGGAGGAGTTATGGAGGAGTTATGGAGGAGTTATGGAGGAGTTATCAAGGAGTTATGGAGGAGTTCTGGAGGAGTTATGGAGGAGTTCTGGAGGAGTTCTGGAGGAGTTCTGGAGGAGTTATTGAGGAGTTCTGGAGGATTTATGGAGGAGTTATGGAGGAGTTAAGGAGGAGTTATGGAGGAGTTATTGAGGAGTTCTGGAGGATTTATGGAGGAGTTATGGAGGAGTTAAGGAGGAGTTATGGAGGAGTTCTGGAGGAGTTATTGAGGAGTTATGGAGGATTTATGGAGGAGTTATTGAGGAGTTATGGAGGAGTTATTGAGGAGTTATGGAGGATTTATGGAGGAGTTATTGAGGAGTTATGGAGGAGTTCTGGAGGAGTTATGGAGGAGTTATGGAGGAGTTATGGAGGAGTTCTGGAGGAGTTATTGAGGAGTTATGGAGGAGTTATGGAGGAGTTATTGAGGAGTTAAGGAGGAGTTAAGGAGGAGTTATGGAGGAGTTGTGCAAGTGTCTGATTTTCAGTGGCCTGCAGTTCAGCACATGCTGCAGCCCAAATGTTAGTGAATTATTGCAGACTCAGTCAGCTGTGTGGGAGAGCACAACAGCCTCCATTGTTAGAAGAAATGTGGAGTCGAGCGTTAAACCGCGAGGTCTTAAAAAGCTGAAAATGGAAGGTGGCTGTCTCACCTTCACCGTGTGTTTTCCAGCCAAACCTGCAGCGTGAGGGTCGGAGAAAGTTGTGAATAGTTTGATGCTCCTGGTGAGAGATGCCAGTCCTCGCTGAAACATCCAGCTGTAGGCGGCGTGAGGGGAGAGAGGGAAGAGAGGGAAGAGCAGTGGATGTGAATGTTGCTTAGAAACACGACTGAAGCCATTTTCAGTCCTGCATGCCTTTGCAGACCTCACACCCACGCACGCCGTCACTTCAGATGTTGGAGAGCAGTTTGGTTCTCTTTCTCAGTGGGAGGAATCTGTGTTTTAGTGTTTTCTAGAAGGAAAAGGAAGGAGAAGTTAAAGACAGTCATTAAAATCTGATGGCTGCTTTGATTGATGTAAATCTTTTCATCCCATTACATAACACAACAGTTCACTGTGACTCAGGATGAGAACTGATCCGACTGCAAAAGCAGGTTCGACCTCTGGGAGTGTTGTTCTCAATAAGAAGCTGTTTAGAATGAAACACACACATCCATGTCACACTGTAGGCATTTATTTATTTTCATAAATACAGTTGAAGATGGGATACTTCGCTGTCCTTTGATTTAAACATGGAAAGAGAGAAACAATCAGGGTTGTAAAGAGCGGGAAAATTTCCAGTAAATTTCAGGAAACCTTCCATATGAACTGTAGCTCAGGTATACTGCAGATTTTCAGGGTTTCGTGTCCATCAACTTAAAAGAAGTTTTCTAAAAACAAATCCCCGGAAATTTTGTCTGGGAAATGTTCGGGAGTTTTTTCTTGTCCTTAGCTTGATTTAAAAATATTACATTAAACATGTTTGCATGCATTTCTTCTCATAACAAACCAAAATGTTTAATATTTATACAGGTTTATGACCAGGTAAATACCGTTAATATAAATCCCTGAAAATTCCCGTTAATTTCTGAAAAATTTCCGGCTTTGAAAATTCTTAGAATTTCGCAACCCGAGATGCTGGATGTTGATACCTTATGTGTGCAAACTTTCAAACAGCTCCTTATTTATATGTTATAGTAGAGCTGCAACTAACGATTATTTTCATAATCCATTAATCTTTCGATTTTTCTCTCCATTAATCGAGTAGTTGTTTGGTCCATAAAATTTCAGAAAATGGTGAAAAATGTCAATGATTTTTTGGATTCCAAGATGACATCATCAAATGTCTGGTTTGCAAACCAAAGATATTCAGATAGAGAAGCAAAGAAATAAGAAAATATTCACATTTATGAAGCTGAAATTAGAGAATTTTGACTTTTTTTCTAAAATAATTACCTAAATGACTTCATCGATTAGCAAAATAGTTGACGATCAATTTAGTAATCGATTTATAATCGATTATTCGATTAATTGTTGCAGCTCAATGTTATAGACATCAAAAACAGTCACGAGATCTTCATGAGATTTATGATCGCCTGATTGGTTGCTGACATATGGAAGGTGTGGGCCTCAAACACCAAGCTCTGCCCTGTCAGGCCTCTGGACAGCTGACCAATCAGAGGGGGGGTTTGTGGAGCATTAAGGAGACAGCAGTGGCTGAAATGAGGGTTATTTTAAAACAGTGGTTAGCATAAAGAAAGTAGAGATTTGATTGGAGCTGTAAATCATGTACAGCTTTCTTCTACGGAGGTTCCAAAGTGACAGTAAGCAGTCTGAAAATCACAATACCCCCCCTCTTTAAACTGATAAGCAATCCTGCTACACACTAAAAACACATTTACTAAACACTTTGTGATCATATTTGAAGCTTTGTGATGCAGGATGATTTTTTATTTCTTTGAAGAACACAGGAAGTTAACGCTGAGTGAAGTAGCCGTACAGTTTTTGGGTCAAACGGTGCCAGCCCTCGAGTGCACTCATGCTGATTAAGATTAATAACCTCCATTAAGATATGCTGAAAAAATGTTGAGCAGATTATCGCGTTCATCCCCTCAGCCAGAAGTCATTCCACTGCTTTTTATAGAAAACCCTGAACACCCGTAATAGCTGGAAAGTATCTCCTCGGGTCTATTTTTGGCAGAGTGCGTCGGTGACAGATTACACAGGAATGCCCCCCCCCCTCCAAAAACAGCTCTTTATTTTTTAAAACACCATAAACACAAAGTAAATAACTCTTTAATGAAGTGGAGACGTCTCCAGAAAATGTGCGGTGAGGTTTGTCTGCAGCGTTGAACCTTCACTGATCGTTGGACTGTGAGAATCCTCTTCAAGCCAAGTGACCTGAGCCAAAGTGACTCACACCTCAACCACACGCGGACTAAATAAGGTAAGAAATGGACCTGGAGAGGACAGTGAGATCAGTTCTTACTGTAAAATGATACACGCAGCATAAGAGCCACATGTCGGCTGAATGACACGGCCTGGCAGCAATATATCAGACGTTTGTTTTTAAATTAAATGCATAAATCTTTGGAAGTTTTTAAAAGAGAGGGTATCATGTGCTTCTTTAAAGTATTTATCCTGTCCCTCAGGGGCTCCTGTAGTAGGGCTGAAAAATTAATTGAATTTTGATCATCATTTCAAGTTTAGCTTCTCAGGATGATAAAAATATTATTAAATATTGTCATCATTTTATTTATTTTAATTTTTTTTACTATTTTCTGATATAGTTTTCGTTGCTCTTTTAATGTGAGGTTTTGAAATCAATGAAAAATCCTGTTTATTAATCATGTTTTCAGGATCAAAATAATCATGATTATTATTTTTGCCTCACCCTGTCGTGTCCTCACCTCTCACCGGGGATCTAGAAATGTCTTATTTGAGCCTCCGTCAGATTGGCATTGTTTTAGCTGCTGTCTCTTTAAGGATCTCTGCTCCACAAACCACCTTTCCTCTGATTGGCCAATCCTTTCAAAGCTTATGGGGCAGACCTTGGTGTTTGAGGCCCGCTCCTCTGACACTACAACATATGAATGTGTAGGGGTTTGAAAATCTGCATGTTTAGTTTGAACATCCAGCATTAATAATTAATTTATATCCATGATTAACATGGAGAAAAGCTGAACACACACTCTTTGAATTTCAGTTTCTTTTCACACATTTCATGGCATGTACTTATTTGATAGATAAACAGGTAACCCCTCACCTAAATGATGGGTTGAGGTCTCACTCCTGTCTCAATTGGAAGCAGTAAAGTCAGAAACTGAAGCAGTTTCCTGTTAAGGCGCTAACAGAACTTGAAGTCATGGATTCATATTTTGACCATCGTTCTTCATCACTGGAATGGAGCGGCTGGCTCGGTCGATTCTTTGCAGGAGGTTGAAGGTTTGCTCCAGCGTACGTCATGCACAAGCTCACTCTGGTTGTTTTTTTCTGCTGTGTGATCGGCTTAAAAAAAAAAACGACATTCCTAAAGTTTATCGTCGTTCTCGTCGTTCTGAGATTGTTTGATTACCCAGCTCTTGGTTTTTGTTTTCTTTATTATCTTCATCAGCCGGGCTACTATTTCACAACACTGCAGCTGGTTTGCTGGTTTGCTGACTTGCTGACAGGAGCAGGTTCTTTAAAGAGACGTGATCAGGACTTTGTCACTGCGGTCGGTTTGATTTACCTCAGCGTTGAAAAGCACAGGTGTGACATAAAAATAAAAACGCTTCGTTTCTCTTCACTGGTGCTGACGCTCTGCCACAGCATCCAGTGAGACTTTGTTTACCTGTTGTTTTCCTTCTCTTGGTTATTTTCCCACGATCCCAATCCTGACTGAGTTGAACCAACTCTTTTACAGTGACTCCAGATGTTCGTGGTACACCGTGCTCGTCTTTCACTCAGATTTGTCTGCCTACAGGTAAAATAAAGTAACCTAACCTAACCTGGCATCATGCAGAGCAGCATGAATCCCCTCTCTGTAACTTCAATCAGACGTTGTGTTTGCTTGTTATAACTCTGGACCGTCCGGTGGGCGTGTTTATCATACGTTGGGCAGACTCAGCAGAAGGTGTCAGCAGGGTGAGTAGATCAGCTTTCTGAAACGCTGCACCGTGAATGCACTTCAGGGCCGTGTGGTGTGAAACACACAGCCTACGCTGTAGGTGCTAATGCATTTCCAAACCAGAACATAAAACGGCTTCATGCTGCACAAAAAGGTTCATTGAACATGTGGTTTCCTCACAGGTTAGCTTCTCACTGCGTGTCTGTGAGGTGGGGTCGTTGGAGATGTGCTCCCAAATGTTCAGTGCAGCCAGTTCCTAAAGCAGAGGAACGCCAGCGCTGCTTTATCAGACTCTGTGGGCAGGTGTGTAGTTATGCAAGGTCAGAGTGAATCAGAGGAATTCTTGTGTGTGTGTGTGTGTGTGTGTGTGTGTGTGTGTGTGTGTGTGTGTTATGAAATGTTTGCATGCCTGTCTGTTGGATTTGTTTGAGCTTTATTTTCTGTCTGTCTTCCTAGATCATGCCTGAGGTCTGCATCATTTTAAGACTTTAGCGTGAGCCCGTCACCCATCAGTATAGAGACGGAGGTGGTGTGTGTGTGTGTGTGTGTGTTTGTGTGCATGTGTGTGTGTGTGTGTTTAGGAAAAACAGACAATATAATCTGGCCTCTGGGATTTGTTCTGGCAAACAGCCAGACCAGATTTAAAGGCATTCTGGTCTGAACAATAAGCTGCTGTCAGAAACGGTTTCAGACATGAACTCCTGCCTTCGTTCAGAGTCTGCAGCTTCTGCTTTAATTGATCATCAGTCACCTGAACTGAAGGTGTACAGAGGAGAAGTGACGGCAGGGGGTCAGTAAAGAATCAGGACAGAGGTTTTCTCATGGCTCAGACTTTATTTCCTCTCTCTCTCTCTCTCTCTCTCTCTCTCTCTCTCTCTCTCTCTCTCTCTCTCTCTCTCTCACTCTGCTGTGCACAGCTCTGAGGCCCTGAGGAACAAACATGGCTCAGCACAGAATGACTCTCTCTCATCATGACTCAGAATTTTACCATGACCCCTTCAGACTCAGTTCCAGGGCTGTGCTCAGCTCCTCCCCCATGAACCCAACCCTCTGTAGGTTAAAGGTGAACAATAGAAGGGATTGGGATTGGGATTGGGATTGGGTGATATCTGGTCCTTCCAGTGGTCATCATCCAGCTCTATGAGCTCCTGGAAGAACATCATTGGTTTTTCAAGATGGTGTGGTACAGAGGTGCTCGTACGCCATGCTGGAAACGATTAGAGCTGCAACAGTTAATCAAATAATCGATTATTAATCGATTACTAAATTAATCGTCAAATATTTTGATAATCGATGAAGTCATTTAGGTAATTATTTTAGAAAAAAAGTCCAAATTCTCTGATTTCAGCATCATAAATGTGAATATTTTCTTCTTTCTTTGCTTTTCTAAGGCACTCCTGAATATCTTTGGTTTGCAAACCAGACATTTGATGATGTCATCATGGAATCCAAAAAAACGTTGACATTTTTCACCATTTTCTGAAATTTTATGGACCGAACAACTACTCGATTAATCGAGAGAATAATCAAAAGATTAATGGATTATGAAAATAATCGTTAGTTGCAGCCCTAGAGATGATGTGACTGGACTGTTGCTGCTGGGATCGTTCCAGGTTAAATGTTTTGCTGACGGAGTCAAAAACTGGAAGGACTTTTTTTTGTTGCTTTTACTGATGTTGCTGTGTTGTTGTATCTGCCTGTCAGTTTAAAAAAGAGAATCAGATCAATGGACAGGATCGATGAGGGCATTGGAATCAATAAAGTCACTGCTGCCACGCAGGGAGCGTAACCGCAGTGAGTCCTGCTGGCTGTGACGTCACGTGCTCACTCTTTATAATCCCCCTCAATCTGAGGAGAAACGGTGGTGTGTAATAACTCTTGATTCAACCTTAAAGAGGCATCGACCCCTTTAAAACCACATCAATGGCTCCGCCCCCGCTGTGAGAGCAGAGCTGCTCCTAATGAGTTCATTTACTCAGACTGTTATCTGACTCTGCCTTCACTACCCTCCAGCACACACACACACACACACACACACACACACACACTCTCTGTGCATGTGTTGTGTGTATTCAGTTGTTAACAGTGGTTTTATACCCCGACCCCTCGCTCAGCTCTCGTACTGTAACACTACTTAAAAGCTGCCAGACTAAGCAGGATTACTCAAGGATTTCACACACACACATTCTCTGTCTCTCTCACACACACACACTTTCCCATCAATGCCCAGACACACACACACACTCCCTCCCCTTATGGTCCAGACTCAGTGTGTCTAATTGATGTGTGGATTATGCCGTCTCCTCTCGCTCCTCACAGCTGTCTCATGGCTTCAGCTCATCCAGGCTTCACCACACTGGAGCCTGAACTGAGCATCATTATTCCCTTTGTTTTATTTACGTCCAGTCTGAAGGTGGAGCGTATGGAGGAGGCGGATGGAGCCTGGTGGTGTGAGGAATGAAGAGTTTCTGTGAGGAGATATCACACCATGATCATTTTGAAAACATGTCTGAATAATGCATCGCACGCCGGTGGTTGAGATCATTAATATTTTTCTTCCTTCGCAGAACATCAAATCAAATTCAGCCATTAGAGAGAACTGTTGTGCCCTAGTTTCCCATGAACGTTAAAACTGCAGCTGAAAAAAAGTCGCTTCATAGTGACGCAGTAATGTAGCCGTCAGTGAATTCTAGAAGGTTCCTCTGGACTGAAGCTCAGCCTCAAGTATTTCCACTTGGCCCTGTTTGCTTTGGCCCAGTCCGTCTCGGTTTGGCTCTGAATGGTTTGTTCTGGCGGGGTGTAGTGAAAGGGTATTAGCACCAGGAGAGACGGTAAAACCCTCAAGGGATGGCCCCACATTAATCTGGCAGAGGAGGAGGAAGGGTGTGTGTGTGTGTGTGTGTGTGTGTGTGTGTGTGTGTTGTCACTGTCTGGGGGATAACTATGGCCTTGATCACACTTACTGCAGTTTGTTGTATTTGAGTATCGTCAGTGTTTAGATTCAGTCTGTATGAGAGAGTTTCAGCACGTCATTCTGAACACCTGTCAGGTATACTGGGACAAACTGGTTTTATAGCAAAGGAGGACAAAAGGAGTCAGAGTAATGCACAGACTGTATTTTCAAATATTTGCAGTCAAACATTTAAAATATCAAAAAGTTCATGTGACATGTCTTTAACAAAAAACAAAACAAAGCAACGTTTTCCTGTTTTACGGCCAAAATACACCAGATCAGTGTTTCCCAACCTTCCTCCAATAATCCTCTCAGAGCACTTCTTCTGTTGAAGACTGTCCACACACGTACACACACACACACGTACACACACAGATACATACACCATCTCTGGGGTTTATATTTTTGATTGGAGCTTGTTTTTTCTAGGGCAGGAAGTAGAGCCCTGAAAACAACCATTGACTTTCAAAATAAAACAAACCGAGTCCAAACCAGATCGTATTTAACTTGACTTCAACAACAAACACATGATGAGCGGAGCCGGACCAGAGGAGTCAACCAGTTTGGAGGTTTTACAGCCCAAAGGAGAACGAGCAGAGGCTCATTAATGGATTGGGGAAAAGTCGCTGAATAAAGTTGGCACCGCTGCCCTGCATGCAGCCGCCACGTGTAACCATAGACTGTAACATGTGGACGAAGCCTCTGTGACGTCACCGTCTGATCCTGAGTCAGTCAGATGAAGCCAATCATTGGACAGCGCCATCTTGGACATGAGGCGGACTTTGAGCTTCCTTTCTGACAGCTATAGGGCGCCCGTCAGTCACATGAGCCCAGCTCAGCCTCTGATTGGACGAACTGGTGGTCCTAATATCTTCTGAGTTATGATAACAACCCAAGCTGTTTTTATGAACCAGGCTGTAAACAGGTTTTTAATGCTGTTTTTTTGTCTTGGTGAGTTTGTGGTTTCTGGTCTTTCTGCAGCCTCTAGAGGATTCTCCAACAACATTAGCACTTTGCATAGGCTTCATTTTCCTCTACAGGATGTTGACCCTTGCTTGTCACAGCCAATCACTGGTGGAATCATCAGGTCTTGATCATGTGATTAACCCTTTAGATACCTACAGATGAAGCACATTTTAAAACTTGGTATTACCTTAATGTTCCATCAGGAATTAATAAAGTACTATTCTATTCTATTCTGTTCTATTCTATGCTATTCTATTCTGTTCTATTCTATTCTATTCTGTTCTATTCTATTCTATTCTATTCTATTCTATTATTTTCTATTATTTTCTATTATTTTCTATTCTATTCTATTCTTTTCTGTTCTATTCTATTCTATTCTTTTCTTTTCTATTATTTTCTATTATTTTCTATTCTATTCTATTCTTTTCTATTCTTTTCTATTATTTTCTATTATTTTCTATTCTATTCTATTCTGTTCTATTCTATTCTATTCAATTCTATTCTATTCTTTTCTATTATTTTCTATTTTTTTCTATTCTATTCTATTCTATTCAATTCTATTCAATTCTATTCTATTCTTTTCTATTATTTTCTATTATTTTCTTTTCTATTCTATTCTATTCTATTCTATTCTATTCTATTCTATTCTAAGTTCTATTCATTTTGTTCGGTGCTATAAAAGAACCAAAGTTCTGTACCCAGACCATCTCATATGGTGTCAGATTTACCACCAGCGCCGACACTGTGCTGGGTTCTAAAGGGTTAAAAGATAGACTGACATGAGCACCAAAACAAACAGATAAACAAACAAACAAACAAACAGAGAGGAGCTTTAGCTTCATCTTGTTTCTAATGGTGCATAGAATAGAAGCGTAGTACATACTTGTTTTGTAGTACACGTCCTCCTTATGTCCCCTTTAATCATCAGCAGTGTTTAATGGACTGATGACTGTTTATGAAGTACAGTCTTGATTCATGAGTGCGTCAGTCAGTGTTGATGGAGGATGTGAGCAGAAAGTGAACGTCTGGTCGGATGTTGTTGAACTTGTCTTTCTCTGTCTGGTGATGAAGAATCTTTCCTGATGTTTGTTTCTGAATCTGAAACAAGAAGTGAAAGAAAACTGATCTGTTGCTTCAGCTGCTGCAGTGAGCTGTGGATTGGCCTAAAGTTTAACCCCTGATTATGTGCACAAAAGCCTCTGGACGAACGGTTTTAATGCCTGAAATACAAAATCCTGACTGAACTAGTTTGAAGTAATCCAGTGAGAGCCTGAGGAACAGGCTCCGAGCCTGCTGAAACAGCTGAAGCAGGAAGTGACCGTGGGATCGCTTCACTTCTTATCATCTGTGTACATAAACTAGAGACTTTCAGGCAGGAAACCTGCCTGTCAGCTGGTACACGGGGCTCTGAGCAGGGTGCAGGCGGGCGGGCGGGTGTGATCCCTGTGTCTGTGCATGTGTTTGCATGCTTTTTATGTGTGGGTGTGTGTGTTTGTGTACGGGCTTGTTCCTCGTCTGGTGTGGGCGTGAGGACATCGGTGATGATGCAAGGTGTGCTCGTCCGCTGCTGTGTGAACATTTTTATATTCATGCCTCAGAGGAAGGTTTAAATGAGGTCTATCTGAGGGAGGACGGTGATACCATGCAGACAGGCATGAGGATGAAGTGATTGTGTAAGACTTCACTTTTCACTGATAAAGACGGCGTCATCAGAGAGACAGAAACAAATGGAGCTCAGTTGAAAGGTTGTGGAAGAGAGGCAGAGGTTTCAGGGACTGAGAGGAAAACAGAGACAAAGATAAAGAAATAATGAGGAGCAAAAACAGGATAAGAGACCTGTTTGGGCAGAAAGGCCCCCAGTTTGTTACAGACGGGTTGTTTAGTTTGGCCCTCTCTGAACAACTGGAACACTTTTCCTGTTAGAAGACAGACGGATGGAGGGAGGGTGAGAAACTCTTCACCTGAAAAAACGGAGAACTTTGCTTCATGAGACATTTTTTTGGCAGAGCTCAGCTCAGCTGCTGCTCACTCTCTGTTCCTGAAACATTTGCAGGATGTCTTTCTGGCTCTGTTTGAATCAAGCGATTGATGGTTTCATGAATAGTCGAGTTGAAGACTCAGAGATTTTTCTCTAAGTCTGTTAAACATTCGTCTGTGTTGCGCACCCACCTGGAGGAACAGGTGTGCAACACAAAGAGGAATAAAGAATACCCAAAACCACCTGCTCCCTCGGTCCCCAAAGACCAGCAACAGAATCAACTAGCGTTCTTCTTCTGGACGAACAATGATTCATTCGTTCAAAACAGAACCCAGAGATCTAACAAAACGCTTAACCTAACTTAACGAAATAAAAAGTTAACAGGCAAAGAAAACAAACCGTACCAATCGTCAAAGAGAAGACAAGAAAACGAAGGTTACAGTAACAAAAATGCGTCTTAACAAAAGATCAGTTTCAACTCAAAAGAAACAGAATTATCCTACGCTAACAAACAAAGTGACGAACAAAACTCAACATAACTAACGAGGTTTGGAGGCCGAGAAAAACAGGCGTCTGCTGCTGACAATGAACAATAGCCGCCGCCATTTCTACCGGCTTTAAAGGGGCGGCCCCGGCGCAGTCCAATGTCTTTCTACGGCTCGATCCAAAGCGGCCAATCAGACGAAGAGCTCCTCCGGCCAATCCCCGTTCCTCCTGCAGCAGCAAAAGAACCACTCAGATGCAAAACCACACAGACGTCTCACTCTCACCTCCATCCAAACTCAGACATGGATAAAAAAAGAAGAAAGAAAACAGAACACAACACGGCCAGGGCCGTAACCGTCTGCCTGACTTTGAGTCCTTTTTGAAGCCCTGATCTCTGCAGGTCTAATCTTTGTGTGTGTCCTGTCTAAATGAAGAGATACTACAGAATATTTCTGCCTCACTCTACTCACTATGAGAGCGGTCCTTGGGTGTAATGAGCCTGGTAGCTTTCCAAGTCCAGCCGTGTTTATTTATAGTGCAGGAAAGGCTATTTGTGTCAGGAGGAAATCTTGCACCAGAGCTATTTTTTACTGGATTTTTTTGCACCCATAAATGTCCCAGTCTGGGTTTCTGCATCAACCCTCAAGCTCTAAAATAAGTGCACCAGTAAAAAGAAGTCCCATGAGTAACCCTGCAGCTTGTATCGTGCAGCAGTGCTGGAATCACATCTTTAAATGAAGCTTTATTTTGAAAAGTTTAGGGGCTGATGTCACAGAATCAGTGGTTGAGCGCACAGCTACACGGCTCCTAAAGTCACGGTGGTCCCTGAAGCAGTTCAGCTGTTCATGAGAGGAGCTCTAGAAAAGCAGTAGGAGAGAGAGGAGAGACGGGCTGATGGGCGGCGTGATAAGAATCAGGTTCTTCTTCTGTTTTTCTCTCTGAGAAGTCGGAGCTGAGAAACAGAGCTTTTAAAAATAACATCACATCTCACATCCTCTTACATCATTACATCAAGTTTACATCAGATACTCTCATGGTTGGGTTATGGTTTCTGCACCAACACGACACAAAATCAGCAGCAGAGAGCGCATGTGGCTTTTATACTTTTTAACACCACGCGGCGTCCGTTCCCAAACTGCAGGGGGCGGTGTGTCACAAACAGAAGACGAAGTTGTTTTCACCGTTTACAGCAAGCAAGCTGTAATTTCTCACCAGGAATTGTTTGTCACACGGTTGTCATGACGATCTCTGTGACGAATCATATACATGTCTGTTCTTCAGACGCTGGGAGCTTCTGTTCGCTTCACGTCTCTGTGAGGAAGTCAGAAACTTCCGTATGTGCACGGCACAGAATTTTTGCTGAACTGTCTGTGAACGTTAGCATGGAGCTCATTTGACAAATGGAGCATTTCCATCTGAGAGGCTGGTCTGTATTTATTTACTTTCTCAGAACAACATAAGTGAGAAATTCTCAGTGTTGGACAGGGATCGTCTTCACAGGTTTTCAGTCTCAACAACATTTTATTGAGTTTATAAGTAAATCAATCTGAAGCTGGTCAGTGGATCTGGATATCTCTGGACGTAAACAAATCAACATCAGTAAAAATCTCAGGTCATGTGACCTGGATGTGTTGTTTTGTTATGTGTTATTGACTGAAGTAGGCCATCTAGTGTCTGGAAGTGGTTAGAGCAATGCTTTGAGTTTTTTGGAACCTTGAGCTTGCCGTAGTTTTCAGTGTTGTTTACAAAGAGTAACTGTGATATGTTTCTGTGATGGAAGATGAAATTCTGTTTGAAAAACAAAGTTAGATCCATGTATGCTAACCGCTAGCATATCAATGCAATTTCCCATATACGTTAGCATGGAGCTAACGCTGTGTTTTCTCTGTGGTTTTTGCTCCATTAGCAGATGTTTAACATGTTGAATGTGTTGAATATGAATCTCTTGTCAGAGAGTGATGTTCATTTCTTTGTGTGTTCAGTTTTACAGCTTCTTCAGTCAAACTTCAAGAAGAAAATCCTGAATCAGGGAAACTGTCATTCATATGCTAAGCTAAGCTAAGCTAGCTGGGGCAGAACAGTTGACGTATAGAATCAACAGAGGAATGGTTTAGCATAAAGGCTAATGATGTGGATGGATTGAACTGTTTCTGATTGGTTCCTAACAGGAAGTGGTTTTCAAAGCAAACCACTGCTCCACCTCACCTCACTGTTTCACAGTCAAACAGCTCCTCCATTGTTTGTGCTAATATATTCACCTCTGACAAATAAAGCAGGCCTCATAATGACACAGCTGTGTTATAAACTGATTTACATGGTAGCTGCTTTGTGATCCCTTTGATATTTAATCTCCGTCACTGTCTGCGGGTGAATCCAGAGCCCAGAGCCGCCCCGGCAGAGCTCGGGAGTGGCTGGGCTGCCCGTCAGGTTAGCTGTTTTTAGTGTTAGTAAAGGGGAGCTCTGCACATTAAAGACTGTTTACATGTCTCCTTATGGAGCTCTGCTGCATATGTGAGCCAAGCTGTTTACAGTGAAGCCTTTCATGGCCCTGAGGAGGAGCGCTCACCACGGGTTTAACCCCTCTGTGGCTCTTTGGGGCTAAAGGGAGACGGTTTGTTTTTGACTGAGTCCAACATTGTTTCTTGAGTGTGAAGCTTCATCAGTAGAGTCCTCGTACGCTCCAGGTTGTGCATCATAGAGAAACACACGGCGGCAGCTTTCATAATGAGAGCAACCATCTGGTCTTTGTTTAACAGTTCTGTCTGCTAACTCTCTTATTCTGGGTTTAGTTTCAGAGTCGAATAAACTATTGTGTACACTCTCTCTCTCTCTCTCTCTCTCTCTCTGGTAGAGCACACAGGGGCAGTAAGCGGTTTCAGCTGTGGCCTCAGAGAAAGGAAGTATTGTTTGAGGACATTTGAGCATCTGCTTTGTTGCAGATAAGAGGTTTGAAGCTAACAGCCGCTGCTGATCAAAGGGCAGAGATATTATAGAAGTACCAATCTCTGACCTTCACTCTTTCTTTTCATGCATCCTTCCTTCTTCTGTCCTCTGCTTCACTTCCTGTCTGTGTCTCTCTCTCCACCTCTCAAAGAAAGAAAAGAAAAGACGAACACGTAATGAGGTTATTCCCCTCTGGAGTTCAGTCTGCGTTGCTCGTGTAACCTACTTTTTCACTCTGCATTGATTGAGCTTCATCTTTGATCTGTGTGTGTGTGTGTGTGTGTGTGTGTGTGTGTGTGTGTGTGTGTAATCCCTACAGGATGAATGATCCTCGTTCACAGCAGCCTGCAGTCTTCAAACACTCACATCCTTTTTTTAAATCTTGAGATGCTCACCTGAGACTTTCTGAACTAAAAATGACTGAACATGGGTTTTTTATTTCATGTTTTAATATTGTCTCCTTCTTTTTCTTTCTTTCTTTCTTTCTTTCTTACTTTCTTACTTTCTTTCTTTCTTTCTTTCTTTCTTTCTTTCTTTCTTTCTTTCGTTCTTTCTTTTACTTTCTTTCCTTCCTTCCTTCTTGCCTTCCTTCCTTTCCTTCCTTCCTTCCTTCCTTCCTTCCTTCCTTCCTGTCTTTCTTTCTTTCCTTCTTCCTTCCTTCCCATCCTTCCTTCCTGTCTTTCTTTCTTCCTTCCTTCCTTCCTTCCTTCCTTCCTGTCTTTCTTCCTTCCTGTCTTTCTTCCTTCCTGTCTTTCTTCCTTCCTTCCTTCCTTCCTTCCTTCCTTTCTTCCTTCCTTCCTTCCTTCCTGTTTTTCTTCCTTCCTTCCTTCCTTCCTGTTTTTCTTCCTTCTTTCCTTCCTTCCTGTCTTTCTTCCTTCCTTCCTTCCTTCCATCCTGTCTTTCTTCCTTCCTTCCTTCCTTCCTGTCTTTCTTCCTTCCTTCCTTCCTTCCTTCCTTCCTTCCTTCCGTCCTGTCTTTCTTCCTTTCTTTACAATCAGTACAATCTTAAACCGTCCCTGTCTCAAAATAAGTCAAAGATAAACGCCCGTCAGGATGAGGAGGAACAGGAAGAAGCAGAGCTTGTCACTTCCTGTTCCTGTGTTCATGGTGTCAGACAGACACTCTCAGTGGTTTGTTTGCTTAACAGTAAATATTTCATGTTAACAGGAACAAAAAGACACGGGTACATTCTTAGTTCTTCAGCATCTTTCTGTCCAACACTTCAGCCCAGAGCAGGACTTCCTGTCAGTTTCCGTGCTGATCGCTGTGAAATTTGTTTAGGATCCTTTTCATCCCCTGAGTCTGATAACCTGAGCCTCCAGCAGGTCCAGTTCCCCTAATTCAGCTCTTAAATCCAGCTGAAGCCACATGGAGAAGCAGTTCTTTAAATGATGATTGTCCCGGTGTCGCTTTAAACGATTATTTCTAATTCCAAGATTTCCTGGGAAAGGAGTTAGTGAGCATGTGTTTCCTTCTTCAGTGTTACCTGAGTTCATAAAGGCCACAGATGAAGCTCATTAACTGAGAAATCAGCCTAAAGGCCTCCAGCGATCTTCGCTTAACAGAACAAGGTTTACAACCACGTTAGGAACGCTCGCTCACTGAGAAACAGAGGTTGGTTTGCAAATCCTTGAAAATCAATTGAACCACTTCAGTCTGGAAAGGAAAGTTCAGCACGTTAACCACACGTCATCGACTGCGTTTCAAAATAAAACACCGTAAACGGCCTCCGGACGGTTGGCTCTCACCTTCAGTGTTCACTGAGAGTCTGGATTTAATTCAGTGACGATCACAGCTGTCCAGTCAGTAACTGAATAATGGATTATTAAACAGCTGTTGGGTTTCTATTATTAACTTTTTTTCTTTTTTTTTTCAAATGTTTTTTTTTATTTTTATTTTATTTTATTTTATTTTTTTTTTATTTTACTTTCTGTGATACTCACACATGTTTGAAATAAAGCATAATTCAATAACCAAATGAATCGTCAACTATTTTGATAATTGATGAATCAGTTTAATTATTTAAGACAAAGAAGTCCAAGTTCTCTGATTTCAGCTTCATGAATGTGAACATGTTTCGGTTTCTTTGTTTCTCTTCGACGGTCCTGAATATCTTTGGTTTGTGGACAAAACGAGACATTTGATGATGTCATCCTGGAGTCCGGGAAAAGCATGGACAGTTTTCACCATTTCCTGACTTTTTTCAACCAAACAACTACTTGATTAATCAGGAGAATAATGGATAGATTAATCCATCATGACAATAATCGTTAGTTGCAGCCCTAACAAACTTTGCGTATTTGTTTTGTAAACGATTTGCTCACGCGGTCGCTCACAGAGGAGTGAACCTCTCCTCATCTTTCCTTCAGAGAGACTCTGAAGTTCTCTCACTCAGACCTGTTAACTTGACTTTGGCAGAGTAAACTCACCAGTTTGGAAATGTTGCTCCAGTTGTTCTTTTTATTTTTAAACTCTTGTGTTTTACTGTTATTATGGATTTAATGTAAGCTTATTGACTCTAAGCTTAAAGTCTCCCTCTGTTTTTGTTATTTTGACTGACATGGCAAAGACAAACATTTAAAGTATAACAAACAGCTTGTAATCTGTACTTCATCGGCTTTGCACAGAGATGTTTAAGATTTCAAAAGTAAATGTTTTTCTGTTAAACTCCTCGCGCTTCGCGGCTAAACTCTCCAAACATCCAGAGATGATGTGATGCAGGAGTTCCTGTTTTTTCCTCTCTGAGTTTATTTTTCTTTGGCAGAACTGAGGAAGTTCAGAGTGGCAGAGAGAACACTCTGACGGGTCCGCCTGTGGATGCAGAAACCGTTGGGTGAAGAAACAGTCACTTAATGAGCGCCTGTTTGCTCTGTGTTTGTTCTGAAACTGCAGTGATCACTGGATGTTTGAGGTTCTCAAATCTGTTTCCACAACTTCACAGGTAGAAAAGAAAACACCTGTGAGACACACGAGAAGAGAAGGAAGAGGATATTTAAAAATCATCCAGATCTGTGAGAGTCTGATGGACGTCTTCTGGTCTTCTGTCCTGGATAAACAGGAAACACTTCATCTTATCAGCCGCCTCTTTGTGTGTCTTAATGAGTGTCGGGCTGAAGCAGAGGAGGAACAAACTCTACCGTCCACACCCTGATCCCACTGTAAACACACTTATCAGAGCACACGGAGCAGAAAGAGGCGGGGAAACCTGAGAGGGGCGCAGGGAGCAGACCGGACAGGAGAGGACAGAGGGCAGTCAGGGAACCAGGGAGCCAGCAGGAAGTGAGATCCTTTTCACTTCCTGGTGGCATACTTAGAACAAGGACCTCGGTGTCTTTTTTGGATTACAGATAAAACAAAAACAATCAGTAAATAACAGACTCTGATAGGACACAACAGGTGTTTTTTAATGGTAGATTATCCTGCGGTGTTCCTCAAGGAAGTTGTTTAGGGCCACTCTTATTTTCAGTCTTTATCAGTGATTTTCTGTGTGTAGTTAAAAACACAGATTCAGTTTTATTTGCTGATGATTCCACTTTGATCTGTGCATCACAAACATCAGTGGAGTCATATGCTGAGCTGCTCTCTGTTACTGATCAGGTTTAACTGATTACCATATTTTCTGGACTATAAGTCCCTCCGGAGTATAAGTCGCACAAGTCAAAAAATGCATCATGAAGAGGAAAAAAACATATATAAGTCGCACTGGACTATAAGTCGCATTTATTTGAAATGATTTGGAATGTTTACAGTATTTCAAAAGAGAAGTATTTACACTAAACGATACGTCAGTATTTGCATATTAAGAGGTTTAAATATTATTTTCCTACAGCACCTCGTATCTGTGACCAAAGTTAAGTTTCAGTTTCACTTCCCTACATGGGATCCGCTCACTCACTTCACTTACGTACACCCCCACTCGCTGTACTGTGTGTGTTGCCAGTGAGACGGGTACAGTGTGAGCTCAAATGAGCCTCAACGGATAAACAGCCTCACTCTTAAAGTTACAGGAGTTTTAAAACTAGTTTGTGACTCAAATCCCCCAAAAAACTGTCTAGAGCGAAAAAGACGTGAGTGATTTTTTATTTCTCCAAATCATGTGATCAGACGCTAAACACGAGGAGCTGTCAGGCTGTCCAAGCAGAGATGCAGAGGCTCCATCAGGGCTGCAGAGATCATCCCATCATCATTCCTCATGTATGAATTTAGTGATCTCCCCCCCAAAAAAAAGTACCCAACAACACGGCACCTCATTTATTTGATATATAAGTCGCACCTGACTATAAGATGCAGGACCAGCTAATCTATGAAAAAAGGTGCGACTTATAGTCCGAAAAATATGGTAAATTGATTTTGAGCGTTGAGTAAGTCAAGTGTTTTGTACTTGGTAGTAGAAACGTTTTTGCCGGCGCTGCTGCGCTCAGCTCATCTTCAGACTGCAGATCTGTGGAGCAGGTCACAAAAATGCAGCTGCTGCTGTGAAAGTTGATAATTTTCTGTCTGGTCTGGGGAGGGGAACTACTTTCTCAGGGAAATGTTCTGGATTTGTTCCACCTTTTTGTTATGAAAGGTGATGTGAGGTCACTTGGTTTGTCACATGTAGAGTACTGTCCTCTCATCTGCTCAAATGCTGCTGAAAAAACATCTAAGTGGAGTGGAGGCCAAACATGAGTCACTTGATTCTTAATCTCATGTGTTTGTAACAGTTTGTTTTTGTTTCTATAACTTAGTTTGATTATGCTGCTTATTCATTTTTAATTCTTTTTGCATTTTCATTTCTCGCTTCACATGTTTGTCTACTGTTGCACATTTGTTTTGATGAACTCTGAGTGGTTTTGAATAGGGATAGACCGATTATCGGTGCATATATTTGTCATTTTGACCCATATCATCATCTGCCTTTTTTTTTGATACGACGGCCGATAATAGGTCACTTCAAAACTGGGTTATTTTGGCTGTAATGCAGCTGCTCCTCTCTCTGCAGTCAATACTCTATCTCCAGCATTGTCCCGCCCACAGCACCATCTGATTGGCTACACACAGCCACAGCTCAGGTAACAGCCAATCAGCAGTAAACACCGTGCATGCACAGCTCACACACACAGCGAGCAGAAAACGTTTTGCTATTCTTAACTACTTTGCTTCGGTTAGCCAAAGTCCGTTAGCTTAATGCTAACATGAATGGAAAATCCCATTGACCGGCTAACGCAATTAGCATCGTGACTGTCTCTCAGTCTATGAACTTATTATAACTTTCACAGCTTGCTTGGCTCTTGAAAATGATATTGTTATTGTTATTGTTTGAAGTTAAAAAAAAAGAGATAAACATTTTAGTTGTATTGAAATGTTGAAACAGTTTATATACTGTAGAAAACTTAAGGGAGCTATTTATTTGTTTAAATGTTTATTGACCTTTAGAAGACATGCTGCTGAGCCTGGAACATGTTCAATAAACATGTGCTGAAAGGCATTTAAACAAAGTTAAGGATCAGAGTTTGTATTATTCAACATTTTGATGTCAATATATTCACTTTTACTGCAAATGAATATCGGCTGCAAATATCAGTTATCGGCCTCCTTCACGGCTAATAATCGGTATCGGTATCGGCTTTGTGGAGCTAACGAGGATCCAAATGAAGAACAGAGTCACAGCACTTCCTGATCCGAAACGTTGCTGCTGCTGTTATTTGTATCCCGGCTTCATGAAGGCAGATTCATTGTGTGACAGCAAACAGAGCTCTGTCTGTGTCAGAGTGGGAGGTTTGAGAAAGACCCCAACTGTGGCTTTAGCGGTTCAGTATCCCAGGATTAGTGACCTGTGACTTCTTGCTGGTGAAACTAATGTGGGCTTAACCTGTCGGGCCCAGTGCGAGCTAATGTAGGCTAACACCTCCGAGTTTGAATCAAAGCAGATGTTGTTTGGAGACGTGTGGAGATATGGTTGAGTTTTATATGTGACACTGCAAGAACAGGAATCCAAGTGTTTGTCTGATTTATAATAAAAAAGTTTCATTAGACTTAATATGAACAACATTCAGCTGAATAAGCTTTGATCAGATGTTTTCCCTCCTGTTGCTCTTCAAAGCTTCTCTCTCTCTCTCTCTCTCTCTCTCTCTCTCTCTCTCTCTCTCTCTCTCTCTCTCTCTCTCTCTCAGAACACGAGTCACTTCTCATCTCTGTTTTTTTTAAGCTCAGAAACTTCAAACACACTTTGTTTTATAACTTTATGCTGGAGTCAGGACCAGTGCTGATTGTGCACAGTCTCTTCCAGGACACGATGATTTCATCAGGCTATCTGTGTCGACACTGTGTGTGTATGGTGTGTGTGTGTGTGTGTGTGTGTGTGTGTGTCAGAAACTGGAGCAGTGCTTTCCGCTCCACTTCAACCTGTCCATTACAATGCAGTCCAAAGCTATCGGTGTCATGCTGCTCTGTGGTGACGGCCTTTCACTTTTTGTTGAGCCTATTAAAATCACAGAGGCCATTAGACGCCATCATGCTCCACACGCTGCAGAGTTTCCTCCTTTAGTGCTGCTTGGAGTTCAAAGTCTGTTTCCTCTAATGTTCATCTGGATCATTCACTACAGACGGTGACTTGTTGCTCACCTGTTTTGAAGAGGTGTTCTTTCTCTTACTGTCATATAGAGGTCCAGAACACTGGTTCCCAAAGTCCAGGTCGGGACCCCCCCCCCCCCCCGATGGGACAGCTGTGAAAACACTATCAGAAGGCTCGTTAAATGTCAGCAGCATCAAAGTGTCCGGTTGTTCTGCGGTCGGTTGTTCTACGGTCGGTTGTTCTGTGGTCGGTTGTTCTACGGTCGGTTGTTCTGTGGTCGGTTGTTCTGAGGTCGGTTGTTCTGCGGTCGGTTGTTCTGAGGTCGGTTGTTCTGAGGTCGGTTGTTCTGCGGTCGGTTGTTCTGTGGTCGGTTGTTCTGAGGTCGGTTGTTCTGAGGTCGGTTGTTCTGAGGTCGGTTGTTCTGTGGTCGGTTGTTCTGAGGTCGGTTGTTCTGAGGTCGGTTGTTCTGCGGTCGGTTGTTCTGTGGTCGGTTGTTCTGAGGTCGGTTGTTCTACGGTCGGTTGTTCTGCGGTCGGTTGTTCTGTGGTCGGTTGTTCTGAGGTCGGTTGTTCTGAGGTCGGTTGTTCTGAGGTCGGTTGTTCTGTGGTCGGTTGTTCTGAGGTCGGTTGTTCTGAGGTCGGTTGTTCTGAGGTCGGTTGTTCTGAGGTCGGTTGTTCTGCGGTCGGTTGTTCTACGGTCGGTTGTTCTGTGGTTGGTTTTTCAGTGGTCGGTTGTTCTTTGGTCGGTTGTTCTGCGGTCGGTTGTTCTTTGGTCGGTTGTTCTGCGGTCGGTTGTCAGAAACGATTCTACACCATGGAGTCAACTTCTATGGAGTTCAGAGCGTCACAGAGCAACCGGTGTTTTGGAGTAAAGAGTGACCGTGCTAACTGGTGACTCTCAGCTGAACGTGTCAGTGATGGTCGGCTGAGAGTCTCCAGTTAACAGGGTCACACTTTCCACTGAAACACCAGCGCCGTCTGCAGCTGTGTTATTAAATGTGTCTCTTTCTCCAACCTCAGTGAACCAGGTTTGAGCTCCAATAATCAATATTAACTGCTGATGTTCTAAATCCAGTTTTTACTTTGAGTGTTTGATGAAAAAGTTGGTTTGGAGCCGAGGTTATGACCAAATATGGACTCACTATGGAGAGGAAATAATAAGTGAACCTGAGCTTCACAGTGAGCCATCAGTCTGTGTGGAATCTGGTTACTGTGCTAAAGCACTTGGTGCAACCTGCCAACTTTGATTCCAGTTTCCAAACTTTCTGACCTAAATCAATTTGTTAAAAGACTAAAACTTTCATTTTTTTACTAAAACTGAAACTATCACAAACAGAAATGACAAAAATGTGACTAAAACTACAACAGCTGCCAAAAACAACAGCGCTCAGCTTTAAGAGGCTGATAGCTGTACAGTAGAGAGAGAAGGTGCAGAGTCATGGGCCCTGAACGTTCTGCTGTTTCTTCATTCAACACTGACAACCAACTCAGCATGAGTAAACCGTTACTGGAGCCAGTGTACAGAGAACTGGGAGAACTGGTTGTCTGGTTGACTTGAAACGTTTTAATCAGAGCTCTGACCTGAGAAAGCAAACAGCTCAAAGATCCCAAACTTTAAAAACCCTGGACAGGCTTTTTTTTCCCCTCTTTTTTCTATTTTTCTGTCTCCTAAACCGCTGGCTCGCTCTCTAATTGCAGCTTCCTCCTCTTCGTGCCCTCTTAGGTTGGACAGAGCGGTTCGTTCCTGTGGTTGACCATCATTCATGGTAATCCTGCTGTCTCCTCTGTATTTTTGGTGCAGTTGAAGGCTAACCCCTGTCTCTGAGACATGTTCAGGACATATGAAGATGAAATTTGAGACTTCATAAATTAACTATATTACTACATCCCCCTTTTAGACATTGTACCTGTATTTTTGCTGCACAGGAAGTTGAATATTTGCTGCTTGAGTGGAGACTAGAAGCTGAAGTGTCCAGTAAAGTCATGAGGCTGCTGTATGGGAACAACATTATAATGAAAGTTGTCTTTTGAAATCCGATGAGGAATTGATCATGATTTAAAAGTCTGCACCTTCATGTAAGTCATATTAAAGGAAACCTTGAGCAGCTGCTGAACAGGAGGTCTTCTTCCTTTGTTTAATCTGACGTGCAGCTCACAGAAGTGGGTTTTATTTGGCTGCTGTTTCCGGATCACAAAGGCACTCAATTACAGCAGCAGGTCCACCCTCCCTCATGTCCACAAAACATGATAAGAGGATTAGTGGAACCATGTTAACCATGCAAGCTAACCACTCTCCAAGCTGGTTCCAGATTTAGGTTCAACTCCCAAACAAACCAGCGTTCATACGTGTGCTGGTTTTATCCTGTAACCAGTCAGTGGAGTATATCTTCTTTATTCTCTCAGTTCCTCCTGAGTGAACCTATTTTTAGCGTTGGACTGCCTCAGTGCCCTGCACGCTGGCTGAACACATGACTGCTTGTATAAAAATCATGAGACTTTTCATTCCAGCGCACTGGGAGGCAAATCCAGCCAACCCTGCAAAAAACAAGCCAAACGTTCCTCCGCACCATACGGACATGTGGAGTCATTAATAGCTCCAGCTCCCTCCTGCTGTGTCGTGTCTCAGCTCACACCAATCATAGTGACGGACAGATGCACGTTCTTTGACTTCTGTGTTTCACTTTCACCTGGAGCAGCCAGGTCCTGACTGATAGGATCTAAGGCTCAGAGCTGTCAGTGGATGGATGTCCAGTCTTTAGATGTTTGCTGTGTAAAATGACCTGGCAGCATCTTTTCCTGAGGGTCAGGTCTTCATTTGTTTTAGGCACAGGGAGGATTTTAGAAGTGATCTTGGAATGTTCTGTCTTTTATACATTAGCCTGATCATAATCTAGGATTTAAAATGAGATTATCAGCGCCTGAACTGGTTATTTATAAACACTATGTCTGAGTGTCTGTGGTGGGCATGAACCCATTTACCGTATTTTTCGGACTGTGTCACTCTGGAGTGGAAGTCGCGAAGTCAAAAAAAATGCATCATGAAGAGGAAAAAAAACATATTTAAGTTGCACCTGACTGTAAGTCGCAGGACCAGCTAAACTATGAGAAAAGTGTGACTTATAGTCCAGACAATACGGTAATGTTGGACATTAGAGCTGGACTTGTAAAAAGGTTGTCTTGAACAAACAGAACTTGAAAAGTAGTCTTAAAAAGAAGATCTGCTCTCCAAAACAAATACACACCATGGCAAGAGTCCCTTCTTTATGTTGGTTAGTGATGGTGTTCATGGGAAATGGAGTTTTTATCTCTGAAAAACAAAACTACTGGTTCTGGACACAGTGGCTTAGCGTCTCAATCTTAAAGGATGATGAGCTGCAATGAAAAATGTCAGGTTATGAGTCTTTTCCTCTGATACTTCTTTTGAACTCCTGTTTAAGGCCGAGTATTAATCAGATTCTATTGATACCAATGCTCGTCAACAACATTTTATTGAGTTTATCAGTAAATCAATCTGAAGCTGGTCAGTGGATCTGGATATCTCTGGATGTAAACAAATCAACATCAGTAAGAATCTCAGGTCATGTGACCTGGATGTGTTGTTTTGTTATGTGTTATTGACTGAAGTAGGCCATCTAGTGTCTGGAAGTGGTTACAGCAATGCTTTGAGTTGTTTGGAACCTTGAGCTTGCCGTAGTTTTCAGTGTTGTTTACAAAGAGTAACTGTGATATGTTTCTGTGATGAAAGATGAAATTCTGTTTGAAAAACAAAGTTAGATCCATGTATGCTAACCGCTAGCATATCAGTGCAATTTCCCATAAACGTTAGCATGGAGCTAGCGCTGTGTTTCTCTGCGGTTGTTGCTCCATTAGCAGATGTTTAACATGTTGGATGTGTTGAATATGAAGTCCTGCTGCTCCAGCGTGATGTAAAGAATCAAAAAGGGATAAAGGCTAATGATGTGAATGGATTGAACCATTTCTAAATGATTCCTAACAGGAAGTGGTTATTTATCGATTTCCTGTTTCTCCTGTTTCTTTCTCAAAGCACTCAGCAAAGTGTTGCTGCTCATAACAGACGTGGTGGAGCACCTGGTGGATTCATCTCTCCTTCACATATCTGTGTCAGGGCTCAGCTGAGTGTCTTTATATCCAATCTGTTATTTCCAGTCTGTCAGAGAACTCTCTCATCTTACAGCACATCTAAAACAGTGTCTCAGCTCCAGCTTCAGCTCTTTGAGGACTCAGTCTCACAGTTTGGGATTTTCTCTTTCAACTTCTTCCAAAACTTTTCGCCAGAAAACCCAGAATGAGTGGTTTTGGACTTTACTTTTTCTTTTTTAGTTTGTTAAAATGAAGATTATTAGTGGTAATATTTACTCCTGCACAGCTCCAGAGAGGAGACTCCCCGGCTGTCTTAGTGACAGAGGAGGTTTTTATAGCCCTGCAGAATGAACTGCAGTGACTGCATGTGGATGTTTGCCATGCATCACTATGTTGACTTAATACCATCCTAAAATAGGGTACAGTTTGCTTCCACATGTATGTGGAGTCAGAGAGTTCACCCCGATAATACGTGTAGGTCAGTAGGCTATCAGGTCAAATCTAATTCTGTGAGTATGCACAGGTGGCTGCTGGGAAAGCTGACTGAGAAACTCTCTCCAGTGATATGTTTGGCGTGCAAGGGTCTCGGCTCAACACTTTGTGGAAACAAATCCTTTACAGCCTGTAAAATGAGAAATATATCTTTTTATATCATTACTGTATTTTAAAGAGGGGGTATTACGCTTCTTTTAAGACTTCATTCTGTCCCCCTGGTTCCTCCGTAGTGTCTTTATATGATTAA
This sequence comes from Labroides dimidiatus, assembly GCA_030710495.1. Classification (NCBI taxonomy): domain Eukaryota; kingdom Metazoa; phylum Chordata; class Actinopteri; order Labriformes; family Labridae; genus Labroides; species Labroides dimidiatus. Next base: position 29,268,860 of record CM061157.1, on the reverse strand, counting down.
CTGATTTATTTCAGCCTTTGCCTGAGATGCTTGGTTCTAACTACCGTCCCTTTAAGGCCTTGCAGTAAACTAAGAATAAAATCAAAGTCTTTTATATAACCTTGTTTCATAGCAGTTATTTTTAGGAGTGCAGCAGTTCAAGGAAAGGGTACGAGGCACAGCTCATACCCCCCCCCCCCCCAAAAAAAAAAAGAAAAAGTTTTTTAACAAATTAACAGACTGAATCAAGTATTTTTTACAGCATATATATATATATATATATATATATATATATATATATATATATATATATATATATATATATATATATATATATATATATATATATATATATGTGTGTGTGTGTGTGTGTGTGTATATATATATATATATATATATATATATATATATATATATATATATGTGTGTGTGTGTGTGTGTGTGTGTGTGTGTATATTTTTTTTTATATATATATATTTGTGTGTGTGTGTGTGTGTATATATATATATATATATATATATATATATATATATATATATATATATACACACACACACACACACACATATATATATATATATATATACACACACACACACACATATATATGTGTGTGTGTGTGTGTATATATATATATATATATATATATATATATATATATATATATATATATATATATATATATATATATATATATGTAGAGTTTTGAAAATTTTTTGAACGATTTGTAGGTATGAACATCAACATATTTAATTATATTCATATTAAAAATAAAGAAAAGCAGAATAACCTCTGAAACTTTAACTGTTTTAAATGCTGAACTGTTTCCATGATAACTTGATCGTTTTGGTTTTATTAATTAGTTTTTGATAAGCAGTGTGATCTGATTATGTAACATGGTTCGTTATGGTTCATTTAGGTGGTATTATAAAGCTTAGGGTGCTGTGACATCACACTGTGACATCACACTGTGACATCACACTGTGCCACCCTGTGTGTGCTTTAAGCTCTCAGACTTGTCTTCATATGAACAGCCTGACAGTTACGTGAGCTCATTTGGTTTGTGTGATTGCGTGTCAGTGCTCGAGATACTGCACATGCATGCTTGTGTGTGTGTGTGTGTGTGTCCAGCATATGGACACCAGAGTTCTGTGTGGGCTGCAGCAGACCCAAAGAACTGTTCTCTCCCTCTGGGAACTGTTACTCATTGAGGGCATCTGGGCCCTTTTGGCTGCACAGTGTTATTGTCTGATGTCTCAGTGTCTAATGGTGCGAGTCATTGTTCGGAGCGTTAACACTGTAGGAGATAAGCCTAATGGTTAAAGAAACATACTTTCTACACTCACGTCAGAAAGATAACAGAGTTAATGAATGGAACAGATCAAGTTTGGATCATATCTCTGTCCTCACTCCCAGCTTCCTCATTCCTAAATGATGACTCTCACTAACCTCATCTCACCTCATTCTCTCCTCCCTTTTCTCTCTCTCTTCCAGACTAATGAGTGGAACAAAAATGACGAGCGCCTGCTTGCTGCCGTGGAGCACGGAGAGGTGGAGAAGGTGGCGTCGCTTCTTGCCAAGAAAGGTGCCAGTGCTGTGAAATTAGACAGCGAGGGCAAATCAGCGTGAGTATTCTGACCGGAGAGGAGAGAGAGGCAGTCCCAGGTGTTCTTGAGCTACACCTGTAAATATATCTATACAGTGGGGCCTTGACTTATGAGTTTAATATAACTCAAATCACTTATATGCAGGGTGTAAAACTAGGATTCTGACTCACCAGCCATTGGCTAGTAGACTCCAAAATCCTACTAGCCAAATATTTTTTCCACCGGCCAAAAAATTATAATGTATTTCTTTTTTTTCTCACTTTGAAATAATAACATCACCAACGTTTTCTTTACCCCATTAGATCCTGGCTGCATCAACAAATGAAAACATGTACTGCTTGATAGCATCACACAGTTTCCAGTTTCATACTTTGAGTCCCCGACTATGATTGGCTCTTGGCCTTTGCGTTGGTTTAGCATGCACAGCGCAAAGGCTGCAGCTCATCGTTTTGCTATTAGCATCATACTTTAGCCATAAACGAGTCTTGCCCGCCTCGTCCACTCGCCATTTTTCTTTGAAGGTTCGCCGTGACGACCCCTCTCTCTCTCTCTCTCTCTCTCTCCTTCTTCTTCGCCAGCAGCTTCAGTTTTCTTGCCTTTTTTTTGCACACCGGTGTTGCTGGTGCGGGAGGCTCAGGTTCTTTGACGTGGGGGATGTGTCTCCACATTTTCGTGGAAAAGATTCACATTCAGACGGGGAGACTACGCACTGCGCATGTAAACTTCCAAGTCCCTCTGACGGGAAGCCACACAGGACAAACTTATCAGCGCCCAAAAAACAAACAAACAAAAAAAAACAGGCCAATTAATCCACCAGCCACTGGTGGGTGCTGGATTTTGTTTTACACGCTAAACCATTTTTTTACCCTCCATTGTGGCGGGTGTTAATTTTATTCCCTGCTTATATGTCAAATCAATTTTCCCCATTGAAATGAATTGAAATACCATCCATGCATTCTGGACCCTAAAAACGCCTCAGTTTTTTGTTCATGTTTTGAAATGAGAACATGTTCTTATAAATGAGGAATATAGTATAAAAACACACTACAGTAGAATGTGCTGCAGTAAACTGGTTGTTTGGAGTCTGATGTTCATCATGTGGAGATCAGACGACCTGAAGATGCTGACGGAGGTGGAGGAGAAAGGCTGAACCCAGTAACTGAATCTTATTGGCTGGTTTTTGCCCTTTACTCCAGGCTGTCCTCACTTTCATCTGCAGCTGTTTCCTCCTCACGTTAAATGAGTTAGCCTTACAGTTAGCTCCAACCCCCTCTGGAGTGAAGCACAGCACTGATGCTTCCACCTTGAGCTAACCACTCAGAGTGAACGAGTGAGACACAGCATGGTGGGCGGATGTTGAGGTTCACTCTGTGGTATCTGGAGCTGGAGTCAGACTTGGTAGGAGCCATGGATAGTTTGGTCGTCTGACTCTTGTCGGACTTAAAATCTCTGCCAAACTGGTGACATGACTTTTCCTCTTTCATCCACAACGTCCTCTCTGGCTGTCGCACTCGTTTTCTCCTCTCTCTCCACGGCAGTCATCTTATTCTTTTTTAAAAAAGCTCTGAGGCACGATGGAGAAACATCAAACTGATCTGCTGTGTCACTGAACTCACTCGCTCTTTAGTAAGCTAGCAAGAAGCTGTTCAACCAACCTTACTGAACTGGGATGTGATAGGTTGAGAGGCTAAAGCCCTTCCTCCACCTACATCCCCCAGAATACCTTGCGGTTATATGTATAAATGTAGAGAGAGAGAGACAGACTTTTTTAGAGGGTAAAAACATTCAAAGCAGAAGACGTCGTCTGCAGGAGGATTAATCAGCCTCACAGAGACGAACGTCTCCTGTGGGATGTTCTCTGTGAGGCTGAGGAAGCAGTCAAGAAAGACCTGGATTCAGGTCACATGACTGGGAAGTGAAAAGGAGTGAGGAAGGAAGTGTGCAGATTTACTTTTGCTTCCTGTTTGTATCAGAGACACCTCCACATGCTAAGCTAAACTCCTTGGGTCATAAGCTGATGAAACTACATTCACGCTCCACAGCACCACTGTTAAAAATGAACGTGCCGTCTAAAAATACCGACAGGTTGATGCTTCTACCGCGGCCTCAGCCTCTGCAGAGGAGGCAGTGGAGCCGGCTGCCTCACCGGTCGAGATTGTTGATAAGACAGAGTCTCAGTGTTAATGTTTGACCTCTTTCTTTCTTTCTCTGAAACACGACACCCGCTGACCTCCATGTGTTAAGCAGCTCACGCAGCGCCACGAACATCAAAACACAAGAACAAAATGCGGGGAGAAGCGAATGTGCAGATCTGCACATGCCGACACAAACACACACACACAGGCGTTTCTTGTTCTCTGCCGGTTCACATCCTTGACCTTTCCTCTGTGTGCGACTGGAAAACACACACACACACACACACACACACAGATGCATACTCCCAGGCTTTTTAAATCAGCATGAATGTGGTTTGGGATCTTTTCAGAATGCACAAAGGAGGAGTCTAACAGTATCACTATGGTGATAAAACCTGGCTGAAAGGCATGTGGGCACAGTTTAGTGCTGGAGTGTGGAGCCCACGCACACACCAGGGGAAGGCTGGGCATGTGCAGAGTGTTTCTCTCTCTCTCTGCTCGCTGAGCTGGAAAGGAGTCGTATTGATTGCCTGCTGCACACAGACACACTAACACACCATTAGGTGTAAAATCTGCATGTTGTGGTTTGTGTGTGTGCTGCAGTGTGTGTTAGCGGGGAGCAGTGATTACCTGTAGGCTCAAATGTTTCAGAAAGATCAAGCTGGTTCATTACAGGTGTGAAGGGTCATGGTTTGTCCTGCTAGCTGCTCCTAATTAGTTTCTATTGTTTGTGCTGAAACAGGCTAACAGGGTGCTGACTGAAGCTTCATGCTAGCTGATGTAGCTTCGATCAGTGTGTGCTCACAGCTTCCAAAGCGTCTCGTTTCAGGAGTCCTGAAGCTCTCTCATCATCAGATCTTCAGTCTTGCTCAAAAACGTTTGAAGCAGCAGTGTTTTTAAAACTGTCTTTAACCGCTGACTCCTCCTTGTTGTTTGATGTTTTTCACAGTCTTCATGTGGCGGCTGCTCGAGGTCTGACTGACTGCCTGTCTGTCATTCTGTCTCATGGAGCTGACCTGTCTTCCACTGATGGTGCAGGTATGAACAGGGGTTATAATGTACAACCTCTTCTAAAACTGAAACTGATGCTTCTCTGAATCTAAACTCTCATCTTTCTTGATTTGTCTTCAGGTTTGAATCCGTTACACCTCGCTGCCAAAAACAATCACATCGAGTGCTGCAAAAAGCTCGTCCAGGTGAGGGGGATACCTTTCAGAGGTGTTCAATTACTTTTCATTAGAAGTGATTTAGACCGGGTTGAACCAGAGACAGTATGTGGAAGCTGAAAAGTAGCCCAGCTTTAATCTTAGAGTTTACACACCGCTCAAGTTTTAAAGGCTGTAAAGCAAGCCCCAACTTAAGAACAAATGACATCTTGAATCTTAGCTCTGAGTGGGTGTGGAGTCCTCTGTGAAATGATGGCTGCCACAGCACATCATTTAGAAAGACGGGGTAACTCTGAGGATGAGGAGGAGACGATGGCGGCACCTGCAGAGCGTTCTCTGCTCTCAGTCTCCTCCTTAGAAACTTCAGACGACTTTGATTTGTATCTCAGGTGAATTACTTTCATTGTTACCATCATGACAGTATGTTGTGTGACATTAATTCTAGTTTATTTATCCATCCAGCTGTTTAATAAAGATATAATCAAATGTCATATTTTACATTAACCTGTTAAATCCCAACTTTTCCCAGCAAAATGAGCGCACGTGTTCATTTCTTCTTATTTCATACAGATACATAAAACTTTATTTTTTTATTATTTTTTATTTAGTATTACTGTTGTTGTCAGAATTATGTTATAATTTTATATATTTTGTTTTTTTTTGTTTTACATATTCTTTGATTTTTTTTAAATGTAAATTAGACCACCCAGAAGTCAAACCAACCAACAACTGATACCAGAAGAACTTTATCTGCCATTGGGATTCGAAGGGTTAACAGCACTTATTAAAAAGGGAGACGTTCTCTGGCGTCTTGATTTACAGCTCAAATAAAATCCATTTTTTCTCTCACATGTATGTTTTAGAAAACTCTCATTTCAGTTCCTCTGAAACACTTTGTTTTGGCTGCTGTCTCTTTAAGACTGCCTGCTACACAAACCCCCTTCACTCTGATTGGCCAGGCCTCTGGAGGCCTGTTGGGGGTGGAGCTAAGGGAGGACCTTTGTCCAGTGTGGTTACTTTATGTCTGTGTTTGAAATAGAGTCTCACAGTGATGACCTCACCTGATGTTTGGACACGGTTTGAAGTATGTTTGAAGACGTGTTTCAGTACAAGAGGTGCAGGACAGACTGAGGTCTGAATCTGTGAGTGGCTGAGCGAGCGGTCGCTCAGAGAGACGTCTGCTGGAAGCTTCGGCTGACGGAGGAAACGAGGAATGTGTGAAAGCTGCAGCAGGAACCACAGAAACAGCCTCTGAGGAGAGAAACCAGAGAGCTTTTCTGCTCCACTTCTTCAGTCTGCTGAGTGTGTGTGGATGTTTGTACGGATCAGCAGAGACGCACACACACACACACACACACACACACACACACACACACACACACACACACACTCAATTCAGTTTCACAACCTTCTCCGTGCTCTGACCTGCTGATCCGACCGTCCTCTGAGTCAGCTGCATCAAAACAAACACTCACCTGTGAGGTCAAACGTCTGCACACGTTCGCTGATTCACAAAAGCTCCTGAATCTCCAGAAGGTGTTGGTGCTGAAAGATCCGACTAACACACACTCAGCAGACACACAGGAGCTGTGATCACTACGCTGCTCACACTTTACGACAACCATCAGCCGTTAAAGGGTTAACAGAGCCTTCATTAACCATTTATTAACCAGTAGCTAAACGTTATTTACTGTTTACAGTGAGCTACGAGCCTCTGCAGCCACTCATGTCTCTGACAGTGTTCATGATGTTTCCTGCTGAATGTTCTAGAAGCCTCTGTCATCAATAATCCAGGTGTGTGTGTGTGTGTCTGATAAGCGTCTGCTTCCCCTCCAGAGTAAAAGTCCTGTTGATGCCGTGGACGGCTCGGGGAAAGCTGCTCTGCATCACGCCGGTGAGTCTCTGAAACTTCATGGAACTCAAGTGTTTTAGTCCAGGACTGGACTCCAAGACCAGGACGCCTCCAGAGGAAGCTCTGCCTCTGTTCTTTCTGAATCATTCACCATCTCTGGAATTATGTGATTAAATGTGATTTGAGCCTGTTTTGTTTCCGTAGTTCCCATGATACACTTTGATCAAGCCAACAGATTCTCACAGGCTTCACACCTTTGATCGTCTCAGGTCGCGTCACTGATCAGATGAGTTTACTGATTGTCCTTGAACGCACCATCAGTGGGCGAGTGTGACACTTTCTGCCTTTCTTGGTGGTCTGAATGGACACAGCAGCTATCAGGGTCTGTGATGGATGGACGTGAAGCTGCTAAACGAAAACTAATGAGAGTGAACTTCCTCTGTGAGGTTTGGAAGAACTCAGCTGAGGCTTCCTGTGGTCCTCTGAGGGTAAAAAGATGAAGCAGAATAAAGAAAATCAGGATGCTGCGCCCCGTTTATTCAACAGTTAAAAAAGAAATTGTTCCTCTTGATGTGAAAGTAAATGAAAATGTGTACAAAGAATTCACCTGCTGAAGCAGGAAGCTAAAAGAAAGAGACGGATGACTCACAGGTGGACTCAGGTGGACCAGGGGCGTCTACCTGAGTCTGGTTTCATCTGAAGTGGGTCGGACCAGTAAAATCAGAGCATAGTTACCAATAAGAAAACATTAAGTCCAAGTGTTTCCCTTTGTTTCAGTGCAAAGAAATTCAAGTTTATTGTAAAAGTCTTCATATTTAAACAGCCTGTAATAACCCTCCCTCATAGTACGGCTTTAATGCTAACGTTAGCCACCAGCTAGCTAGCGCTCAGCGCTGCAAACAGACTGCTGTTCCCTCAGATTCTGTTATCTTCTCTCTGCTCAGCTCTCGTATCTTTCTCCACGCTGAGTCTCAAAGTGCTGCTGAATATTGTTTTCCTCAAGCACCAAAACTTGTCGCACACACACACACACACACCAAGCAGCCGCGGGCTGGATCAGATCACCTGGTGGACTGGTTTAGGCCCGCGAGCCGTATGTTTGACACCCCTGGGACTTTTTGAGAATTTTCAAAGTTGGAAACTTTCCAGTGGATTTATAATAACTGTATTTACCTGCTCATATACCTGTTTGAATATTAATCATTTCAGTTTGTGATAAACAAACATGCATTCAGACGTTTCTGATGTAATATTTTTAAATCGGGTTGATAGTTTTTTTTTTATTTTGTTATTTGAGCTCTTGGTAAAGTGTGATGCCTCGTTTGTTTCTTCTTTACTCTCTTTATATTTTAAACATTTATCTCAATGAACTTCTGATACCTGCTCTCTCTCTCTCTCTCTCTCTCTCTCTCTCTTTTCGTCCTCAGCGGCCGGCGGGAACCTCCAGGTCGTCCAGCTGCTGTGTGAACTCAGAAGTCCCGTCAGCCTGAAAGATGCAGTGAGTTTATTTACCCTCCCGTCTCAGACCAGTTTATCTATGACGGACAGTAACGCCTCAAATACACCGGGTGCGTCTGCGTTGCAGCTCCGCTGCGCTGCGTGTTGACTGCGTTTGTCAACTTACACCGGCTGCGTCGCGAGTCCGTCGAGCCGCAGAGCTGGAGTCGCGAGACCGAGGACTTCTCGCGGTAATTTTCGATCCCGTGAGAATGTTGAAGCAAACAGTAGTACTACGATACTGTACGGTGCACTACTCACCATTCACTCCCAAAACACTTGAAACACTCTTCCATGCCATTTCCTTTTTGAGATGATCTTTATAAAAAGGATGTGTTGGGTCATAAATGATTCTGTGGTTTTCCACCTCAATGAGAAGCTTCTCCTCCTCCATGTTTTTCACTGTTTCCCCTTGGTAAACTCTGACCTGTTGACTACTCGCGTATCTCTGCTCATTGTGAAGAGCTGCTATTGTAATCAAGCTAAATACGATCTAGATTAGACACGGTTTGTTTTATTTTGAAAGTCTCAGGCTCTTTTTATGTAGTTTCCGTGCACTACTTCCTGTCCCGCTCGATCTTCTCTACTCTGAATTTATGCGTCACAGCTCCGTCATCCGGCAAAAATAGGATGGCTGCGGATTAGCTGCGACCTGTCGGACCAGACACGCAGCTGAACCGCAACGGAACGGATCCAGTGTAAGTTGACACATTGACTTGAATGGATTTTAAACTGATCCGGCGCCGTGACGGAGTGGAGCTGCAACGCAGACGCAACCGGTATATTTCAGCCGTAAGAATAAAAACCATGGAGAGCTCGTTCAGTCCGTCAAACTTCTTCTGTTATCTGAGGAAATCGTTGAAGAAGGCTGGAAGAGTTTTGTACGCTGTGGATTCCTCAGAGGATGAACCTCTATCAGCTGTGTGTTGGAAGGAGGAGGATTGTTGTTATTTATTCATTTATCCACAGTCAGAGTTTGACCTGCGTCTCTTTTATAAGTGCTCTCAGTGATGCTGCTGTTTCTCACGGCTCTAAAACTACAACATCCAGGATCCCTCTTCACTGACACGTCCTCCCTCACTCTGTTTAAACCATGATTAATATTATACATCCAGTGTGTGTGTGTGTGTGTGTGTGTGTTGGGTACCGGCTCAGTTTACTGTGGGAACTCTGCTCCTGAGCCGCAGACATGTGGTCTCCACTCTGCCCCGCTCCATGCCTGTGGTTGTTGTTTCTGCCCGTCTGTGTGAGCCTGATATTCTTTGTGTCTGAGAGAAGAAGTGTTGAAGGAATGTTTTGCCTTTTTATTCCTCTTTACCGTCGCAGACAGCCGGTCTGTTGGAGATAAACACTCCCCCTCACAGCGCTCGGTGCCTGGATGCAGAGTGTGACATTATTTCTGCCTCATCCTGAAGGAAGCTCATAAAACGTGTTGGTGGCTCCTCAGACCGCTCCACGCTGCAGTTTGGAGAAACGAGTGTTTAGATCACTGAGAGTTACATGAAAGGAAGTCTGAACTTCTGTTCCACCAGCAGGAGAACAAATTAGACCATAAATCATTTAATACATTCAGCAAATTTAAGAGCTCGAACACGTCAGATGAAGGAAGATGTTAGTGTGGAGGCTGAGAGGGTTCAGGAGGGCTGGTTTTATCAACATGACTAAATGATGTCGTTGATTTGTGAATGTAACGTGCCACCTTGTTAGTAGAGCCGCAACAATTAATCGAATAATCGATTATTAATCGATTACTAAATTTGATAATCGGTGAAGTCATTCAGGTAATTATTTTAGAAAAAAAAGTCCAAATTCTCTACTTTCAGCTTCGTAAATGTGAATATTTTCTTATCTCTTTCCTTCTCTATGGCACTCCTGAATATCTTTGGTTTGCAAACCAGACATTTGATGATGTCATCATGGAATCCAATAAAAACACTTTGACATTTTTCACCATTTTCTGAAATTTTATGGACCAAACAACTACTCGATTAACCGAGAGAAAAATCGAAAGATTAATGGATTATGAAAATAATCGTTAGTTGCAGCCTCAGGCGTTCATCCTCACATTACAAACATCTACACTGGATCTTTATTTGACTCGGACACATGCGCAGATACACACAGACACAGAAGAATATCTGCTGGTGTGTGTGTGTGTGTGTGTGTGTGTGTGTGTGTGTGTGTGTGTGTGACAGAGACGCCGGCTCTCTGTGGATGAAAGCTTCAGATCAGACGCAGCTCGGTCCTCAGTAAGTGGCTCAAAGAGTCTCAGCTGAGTCATGAGCTGGTGATTCTCGGACGCCTGATCGAGACTTCATGAAGAAGCAGACTTCCAACATGCAGCCTGGCTGAAACATCCGGTCATGATGCTGGACGTGCTGCTGGGTTCGATCAGTTTTCGATCGGTTAATAACCTTTTCAGGTAATTTGACGTTAGGGGCGTCCCGATACAACATTTTCACACCTGATACGATACTGATATCGATCCACTACGATATCAGCACAAACAGTGTGACGTTCAGATCTATCTGTGGGTCTTCAGGGCTGGAATCAACCTCGGCCGACATCACTCCTACTCTCACATGGAGCCGAGTCAGGCATGGACTTCCTGTATCCCAATGCTTACATCGCTTGTAGATGCAGGCTGATATAATCTGATATTAGTTTTTGCTGATATCGGGCCGATACCCGATATTAATATCAGATCAGTCCCACAGTGGTGGGAATCAATTATAAAAATGATCCCAGTTAATTGGAGGCTTTGTAATTAATTAATCATGATGAACCACAGTTTAATGTTGTATCATTATTCGACACGAGAGGCAACATTTCTAAACTCAAATTTATTTTTGTTTCTAAAACTATTTCAAACAGATGTTTCATTGTTTTTTATCAAAGTACCAAATAAATAAATCAATCATTCTTCTGATGTGAGTTTGCTGAGACGCAGCGCTGTGTGAAAGCTGTTCCACTGGCAGGTCGGGGGTTAATGTTTAAACCAGCTTTCATAAAGCTCTACATACGTGCAGCCCGTGTGTCAGCCACAGTGAAGAATCAGTGCTGTGTTTCTACAGTTCATGCTTTAGTGATGTGAGCAACATGTGATGAGGGGCCACGGGGCCTCCGTCCCAGTCAGGCTCAGCAACCACACAGACCGAGCTGGAGAGGAGCAGGAATCAAACCCCTGACTGAACTACTGAACCACTGAACCACTGAACCACTGATCCACAGCCGCTGCAAAAACAAGCTACAGAACACAAAATAAAGTTTGAGTAAGTTTGAGTTTTAAAACCAAAACTCCAGCCGTCCCAGAGGGAGTGTGTGAGGCGTCAAACTGAGGTGTGTGTGTGTGTGTGTGTGTGTGGGAGTGTGCTTTGATTGACAGGCCCTCTGAGGCATCACACTTCACTGTGAAGACTGAATCACAGGGACATTCAAACTGAGGAGATGTCAGGATGAACAGGTGTACAAACATAAACACACCTGAGCTGTTCACACACACACACACACACACACACAGACACTGGAGCCCTGAGAGGAGAACGAGTGTGTGTTCTGGAGTGTGTGTTCTGGAGTGTGTGTTCTGGAGTGTGTGTTCTGGAGTGTGTGTTCTGTCCGGTGGGACCAGGCTCTGAGCGGAGCAGACAGGAGCCTGTTAAAGTCTTCAGCAGAGCTCAGAGGAACCTCAGCGTGCTTTAAGGTCTGTGTGGAGTGAAGCAGCAGAGTCACGCTGACACACTGCGCTGATGTTTGGCAGGCGCTTGTTTCCATCTGGGTTTCCACCTCCTCCTCTTTCTCTCTTTGTTTCCCCTTCAGCAACAAACCAGCGGTGGAAACATCTGCAGACGTCCTCAGAGCTCACTCTTCATACACGGTTCTTTATACGTGCTGCTCTTCACAGACTGAGCCCCGCCCTCAACAAGCTCAGCCAATCACATGTCTGGATTTAGGTCATAGAGGGTAAAGCTGAGGTGAAATGTCACGCCTGAGGTCAGGATGTGTCAGGATGTGTTTTTTTGTGTGAAACAGTCTGAGTCAGCTCTTCTATCTGTACATACATCACAAACTCACTGAACTCCTCTCTCGTCATTTTCTGGGAAACACTTCCAGACATGCGCTCCTTTTCACGTGGGTCTGAGATTCCTCTCAGCACACAGACACTTTAAACCCAGCCTGTGGAGGCCCTGTGTCCCACGTCCTGCTGTCACACAGAATGAGCTGCAGCCGTGTGTCATGTTGCTTTAAGGTCCGTCTGAAGGATGAGTTCAGATCAGTGATTTATGATCTCTGTTTCTCCCAAAGGACGGACTCACCCCTCTGCTGCTATCAGCCAAACACGCTCACGCTGAAGTCTGCAGCTCTCTGCTGGACTGTGGAGCTGAGATCAACGCTTCAGACAGCAGCGGCAGGTACGGACCAATCACACACAGAGATACGACCATGAGGGGGCGTGTCCCAAACACAGTCTCTGACAGCCCACCCTCCTCTCACACTGCACAACACCTCAAACACCTTTACAGGTTCGGGATGCTGTAAGGAAGCCTGTCCAGGACAAATTAACCTCTTCAAACACAAATCTTACCTCCAAAATACACGCACGCCTTTCATTTCTAAGCCTTCATAGAACATAATATATGATATAATTCT